>OX638368.1:112720258-113095294 GCA_951812925.1 Calliopum simillimum
CACCTAGTTTGCTAGCCACAGTAATTTTACTTAAAAGTAGGGGTAAGTGGGCGGCCTTCGGCCGCTGCTCAGGATTTAAATCTCCCAAAAATCCAACACCGCGGATCAGTCTATAACGTCCAACACTATATAAATTTTTTAAATGGATTACTGGAAAAATTTTGTTCAATCTTAATTAAATTTGCGGACATAACCCCCATGACCAAAATGGGGATTATGACCGAAAAATTTCGGACATTTTCCCCATTTACGAAGTGGGGACTATGTCCGTTGGGATTATGTCCGGTAACCGCAAAAAAATTTTAAAATACAAAAAATGTGAAATTTTTTTAGAATTTTTGGAATTTTTTTTTTTTATTTTTTTTTGACAAATTTTTGAAAAGTTAAAAAAGATCTCAAAAAACTTATAAAATACTTTTATGCTGTGAACGATCCTGAACATTTTAAGCCTTATACACTACTTTCGTAAGAGCCTTATTTTTGAGTAAACGACCACGTAATTGAAAAACATAAAAACAAAATCGACTTTTGGAACCGAATATTATCTATGTATAATTAATAGACAAAAATTTTAAAATTTTTTAATGCAGTATTTTTTACAAAAACATAGTCTTTCGTTTTTAAGCAACTTTGGGTATCCCTTCTGAGAAGAAAAAAAAGTTATGAGTAAAAACAATTTTTTTGTAGCAGTTTATTTTTTCGATAAAAAAACGAATATCCTTACTTCAGTGAAACCTTAATAACTTTTTAAAATATTATCCGATTTCACTATCAAATTCTGTGCAATACAAAAAATAACAAAAGGCTAAAAATTAAACGTCTGAGATCGAGTACGCTACAACAACTTTCCAATAACTTTTTGGAAAATTAATAGAAGATTGTAGAAATTAACTTTATATGTTAAAATGGAGACAGGACTGACTATAGCTTTTTAAGTTATCGAAATGTTCAAAGTATAAGATAATTTTATATAAACCATTAGCCTTAAAATTTTATATGAAATTTTTGTAACTCTAAAGCTAGAGCTAGGGGGCAGCTGCCTCTCCCTGCCACCCCTTGCGTGCGCCCTTGGGTTACGGTTAAAAATTATTACGACTCAAAACTGGTTTATTACATATACAAATCGAACCCTAACCGATAAAAAGGCTTAACCAACATGATTTCGAATTTTTGTTTATTGATGAAAATCGATAATCGCTTCTATATGCAACATTCCTTTAAATTTCATCACTCTAAGAAGTACTGTTACAGAGTTATAGTGAAAGCAACTTCGACATTTTTACTAAACTGCATGCAAAGATTGTTCAAAAAAATCGTAGTGTAAAATTTACTTTTTTTCCGTTAAGTCCCCTGTCGGAAGAACATAAACCGGTTACAAAAAAAACCGGTTTGAAACTGGTTTAAATTATATGCAGCAAAAACCACTTTGACTTTAATTTTTAAAATTTAATCTCAAATTTTTTTTCTAATTTTTTTATTTTCCTTGCTGAGATTGTCAAATTATCAAGAAATTCAATTCATTTTCACAATATTTTTTTTCTTTAAGCTCCTATTTAATTTACTATTTAATAACTAATTCTAAGTTATTTTTTATTATTTTATATACGTATTATTAACAGTTTAATATTTGTCTCTGAAACTTGAGTTCCCATATGAATCTCCAATGAATGTTTCAATTAAATTGAAAACTTATATATTATTGAAGTTTTTTTAAACCAGATTTGGTCAATTGACTATTTACCAATTAAAAAAATATCAATTTTAAACCAGTTGAAAATATATGCAGAGTAGGACAATTGCCCTGCCCCTATGACATCGCCAAGTTAAATAAACTAGTCTCTTGCAAGGAAAAAAGTCAGAATTTCAACCGGTTGTGGTTGAAAAAAAGTAGTTTTAAACCGCTTTTAAACCAGTTGAATTTCCTATAGGGTCTTTTTTGTCGGATAGAGCTTCATACATTCAATTCAATTTGAACTATATATATATGCCTCCTTCTGTCTCTTTCTCTCTTTTAAGGATGAATATAAAATGGAATCATTTATTGACCTGCAACTATGATATGACTAATATAGTAGGTGCGCCAATGTATAAACACGATGCTGCTAGTTCTGCTACTGAATGCGATTTTTGGAATAACAAAAAAAGCGACACATATTCCTGCCTATGCGCAAATAATGGTAATATGAAGTATAAAACATCCGGAGATGCTGGTGGAGGTGGTGGTGGTGAACTACCAAAAAAAGAGTGTACTCCAAATTGTACTTCAATAGAAGATATTGTCAAGGAATTTAAAGAAAATCCTAGAATTCAGGAAATGTGCGAAGCATCAAAAAAACAATGTCCAGACGAACATAAAGGCCATTCAATGTATTGCAATCCTAAAGATATCGTAAGTACAACAATAAAAGAAGAAAGCTTATACTATATAGTTCATAGTTTGCTAACTACTTCGGGCAGTTCAACATGAGATTATCCTTTACTTACCAAGTTCAATGTTTTTAAGAAGGGACCCCTTAAAAATGATCGGACTCATGCACAGCAATCATATACAAATTGTATGGGAAAAAGTCTTCACTCAGTGTTTGCCATCATATTAAAAGTCTGTTAAATTTTAGTAAAATACTAGATAGAGTAACTTCGGATATTGTGAGATAGGCGGGTAATGTGATATACCAGCATATCTCCTTAAATAAACAACTCTTGACAATGATTTTTTCGTCAACACTACAGTAACAGAAAAGTGATGCAAGTTCATGAGTGGTAAACTGTTTGGCACGATGGTATTTTTTTTGACCCAAACCTAAAACGTATTTGCTTATTAACAATTTGTTGTTCCAACATGTTTATATAAAGGCCAGAGTTTTCAAGAAAAATGAGCCAAAGCTTTGAAAAAGTGATTTGAGCAATGTTTATCACTCCTAAATTGAAATAAAAGCTCCACAACTAAAGGAGCTGCAATTTGTTGGTCCAAAATTTTCATACATATTATATCACATTACCTGCCAATTTTGTTTTATAATTGTTTTTGCTTATTTTCCATTTTGTTGAAGTAGCTTAAGATTGGCTCGCGCTAAAAAACTCCAAAATCATTATATGTGACCGTGTATTGGAAAAGGGACCTTATCTTCACAAAATCCAAATTTTTAATAAAATGACACCTCGATCACTGGTAAATTCCAAAAATTGATTGAGCTATGGCATTTTGATACGTAAAATGAAAAACTCAAGTTTGTAGATATCGAAGTTCAAAGTTTGTCAATTATCAATTTTTGAAAACCGGCAAAATTTACCCTATTTCTTGCTTTTATCTGTACTGCAAAGTTTTGTGAGTGAAGATAAGGTCCCTTTTCAAATACACGGTGACATATACTGCAAAGAAAACATAAAACATAAAATGGTAGCAGCTATTACGTGTAATTTAGAAAACAAAAATGCCTATATCACATTACCCGAACGATAATGCCTTGTACCTCCAAAATAGCAAAAACCATGTTTTTGCGTTGTTTTTTAGCATTAAGCATTTTGAAGAAAGAAAAAGATACAGATAATTAGATTTTAAATAAAAGAACTACTTTTTAAAATACCTTGCTAGATTTTATCGCTCCAAAAAACAAAAAAAAAAAAAACATTGGTTTAAATTGAATATCTGCTGAAAGAGGACAGCTAACACTTTACGTGTACCCAACTTCAATTTTCTGTTTCAATTTTTTCAAATTTCGACCATTGGAGCCAATTATTCTGGATCATAAAACAAGAACACAGCCATGACATTGAATCTAACGACATTTTGTCATACCTAAATGAATTAAAACAACCATATATCTAGAGTTTTCATACAATTTCACAGATTTTTAATATCGTCATGTCAATGCTACAACTACTTAGATAACTCAAATTTTTTTAATTTTGAGATAATTCAATTTTAGTATTTAAAAAAATTTTTATTTACACTGAATTTCGACTTTTCTTGTTTTGTTTTTTCTTATAACTTTGCAATGGTGTCACTTCAGAGAACTCTGGTTAGACAGAATTTTGCACAAAACCATTAAAAATTATCAAAATGATAATTCAGGCGTTATCAAGTTGTAGCATAGACGTGCCGATATGATAGAAATAGTTTTAAATTTTTTTCGTCATTTTTCCGTCATCAATCATTGAAAATGGGCGTGAAACGCCTCTCCATAAAATCCGCCACTTCTTGGCAACTTTCATGTGTAGAGATTAAAAATATATTGAATGCAATTGTTTTGCAGACAAAGCCGGCTAGGTGACGTAATTTCTAGCCCTTGTTAATGCCTTTTGCTGAGCATGAATGTTTTGTACCAATCCATGCCCGCTATCTGCTCCTCGGTCCTCTTGTCTAGAAACTTAATACCGAGATTTTTTGCAAAGTGGTATGCCACCTTACCACCAACTCTTAGTGAAAAGAACTTTTTTTCTACAATATCTTTAAAGGCCTATTGGTTCTTCCTTTTCCGTGTTTTGAAAATCCCGTTTTTCAAAAAATTTCTAATTTAAGAATACTGAGTTTCTTAAGTTATTCTCTACTCTTTGCATTACCCAGAACAAACGGACCACAATATTAATAAAGAGGAAATGAGAAAATAGTTTTAATTGGATGAATTATGAAATTTTTTTGCGAAACATTACAAATGTTTCAAAGCGATGATAATTTTTGTATAGGGAACTTGACAAATATTTGGAGAAAAATTTTGCGTTTCATATTTTTCAGGAAAAAACTTTTTTTTGTTCATTTTCATATAATGAAAAAATTTATTGTGGTATATGGAACGATAGAACATTAATATTTTACATCATGAAAATGTCGCTATTATATTTCAATATCCCGTCCTAATTAATAAACATAATTTTATTTATAAAAACGAGATTTTGGAAAACGGGATTTTGGAAAACGGGATTTTAGGAAAAGGGATTTTGGAAACGAGATTTTGGAAACGGGATTTTAGAAACGGGATTTTGGAAAACGGGATAATGTACCCAACCCAGAGAGGTGTCTACAACCGATCCAATTGGGTGCTCGCAGCCACTTTGAAAAGCAACTAACAAATTGTGTTGTGTGAACATTTTGGTTGTATTCGGTTTTGAATCACAAAATGTAATAAATTTACTGCATAAATATGGATTGCATTCAGCTTTTCGATTGATTCACTTCGATTTATCGCACTTGGAATATGATTGGAAAAAACTTTAGTGTTGACTTTGACTTCTGCAAAAACTATATTCTTCGCAGCAAATAGCAAATTCGTCTGTTTGAACCAGTATATGCTCAAAAACTTCGTGCTGTCATAACACGCGCGTAACATTTGTCAGAATAGCCGTTTTTTTTTTTCTGTCAAAAGTTACGGGGGGGTGCCCACACCCGGCCCAGGCCCGCAGGCGACACTATTCCCCTACATTGTATGCGACGCGGCCTGATAAAACCATAAATACTTAACTTGCCAAAGTGAAAAAATTCATTACAGAGCAAAATATGACTTAGTCAAAATTTCATGCTTTGGGCTTTTTACATCAAATAACATCAATGATTTGAATTAATATTATAAGTATATTATTCGCTGGGCAGTATAAAAATTTGTTTTTCCGAACCCTTCTTAGCTCGAACATTTCCAAGCTGGAAATTCAATTAACTATTTTGAAGTTCACAATTCAAAGTGCTATATCTGTCAATATTTAACATACATATGCGATTTTCATGTCACAAGCTTAAGAATTTCGTCCTTTATCTGGTAGGAGGAAAAAGTCAAATTTTACCTCTGGCAAGTTAAGTATAAATTTGTCAGACCGTGTCACATTGTATGTCGATTGTGAATTCACAAAATTTCCATAAATTAATGAAACATTCTTTTATTTAGCATTATATAACAAAAGACTATGTAAATTCGGAAAAAATGTGGGTCTTGGCTGATTTTCAAAAATTCCATCCAGTCGAGACATTTAAAGACCAGATCCTAGCTATGCATAATAAACGTCGCAATCTTCTTGCATGTGGTGAAACTACTAAGGATTCGCAAGGTGCTATTTTTCCAAAAGCTGCATCTATGGGTAAATTGATATGGGATGAGGAATTGGAATTTACAGCATCGCTCCACGCAAAACTGTGCACGTTTGCTCATACTAACTGCCATGCTACAGCTAATTACAAATATATAGGACAAAACATAGGATTTCAGATTGGAAAAAAATCCTATACAGTGAAAAACATGCTCATTTACCTTGAGCAGGTTTTTTTTTCATTTTTTAATGAGTCCCTAAAAGTTCCAGATGCAAAACCTTGTATTGAAATAGGAAAAGTTCATCCAGCAAATTCAACCTGTGTCTCGTAAGTTGGTGCAAGTGTATTCATTAAATCATTACTCATGTTTGAAATTATTTCGTTAATTTAATTATAATCATTCGATTATTTATGTATTTGCAGAACGCATTTAGGATCGACTGGCCATTTTACCCAATTGATCCGTGCAAATGCTACAAAAGTAGGTTGTGCAGTGTCTGAATGCATAGTTAGAGCAGAGGCGAAAAAAAATGATATTCAAATATTGGTTACCTGCCATTATGATTGGCCGAACATGAATTACGAAAGGATTTACAATATAAGTGATAAAACAGGTTCAGAGTGCAAATCAGGAATGGATACAGAATATGAATGCTTGTGCAAAGGATAATAATACCACTTTCTATTTAATATTTTAGTTTATTCATTTAATGTATGTATCTACGTAGATTTCTTCTTTCTCTTTGTAATTACTTAAACATGAACTGCACAATTTATTATTATTCTTAAAATTTTTATTATTCTTTATTAACCTTTGTTGTTCTCCAAAATTAATAAAATCCACTAATGGTGTCAAAAAATTAACAAAAGAATTTTTTCCAAATGTACCTAACACTTTTTAAAAATGTAAGCATACAACATTTTTAACATAAAATTTTCAAGAAAATTACTAAATTTATGCATGTCACTCTAAAAAACACCCAAGAACAACTTAATATTGCAAAAGAGTTTCATATGCACAAGGTGATGTCATAAACAAAAGTAATATCATAATGAGAATATGCCATCTTATGTGCAAATGGCGCCAAAAATTATCGTGCCTTGTCATTTATACTGTAGACTAGACTAATACAAAAAAAAAAGAAGAAAAGAGTTGAGATATCCTAGAAAATTGTTCCATACGTGATTTAGAAAATAGTACCTGGAGAACGATCCCTGCTCGCTCAACATTATGATTTGTTCATTTCAAGTCGATGTTTTTAACTTATATCGGTTTTTTGTGACAGAAATTTTATATTTTTGCCTAAAGATTTTTAAATCTGGAAATGGCATTGGAAAAAATAGAAATATATCAAAACTCAAATAATCATCAAACAAAGTTGTAATACATATAACGGGTGATTCGATAGGAGCTTTCTACTTTTTTTTCTAAATGAAATACATAAAAATCAATGTATTGATGCAAATCTTTATTAGGAATGATAGCTCGAGTAACACGAGTTATGTTGGTTTCCAAAGTGTCAATTGTTTCGGGTTTGTCGACATAAACAAGTGATTTAACTTATCCCCAAATAAAGTAATCCACTGGCGTCAAATCACATGATCTTAAAAGGAGCATTTCTTGAGATGATGTTGTTATCCTTCAATAAAGCGATTGGTTCTTCAGCTGTATGGCAGTTTGCGCCATCCTGATGAAACCAGAAGTCGGCTACACTGATTACCAAAAATTCATTGATCATTACTCTGTAGCGAGCACCAGTGACCGTAATTCGGGCTCGATACGCATTTTTGAAGAAATATGGTCCGATGATACCTCCTTCCCATAAACCACACCAAACAGTACATTTATCCGAATACATTAGAAGTTCTTGGATTGCTTCAGGTTATTCATCGGCCCAAATAATGCAATTTTGCTTCTGAACGCAGCCGTTTAGCTTCGTTGCTAAACACAACAATTTTTCGATTAAATAATGAATCAATTTGAAGTTGTTGTAAGGCCCATAAACCGAAATTAAAACGTACATCAAAATCAGCCGGCTTCAATTCTTGTACGAACTGTATTTTATAGGCCTTCAGACCATGATCACGCCTCAATATACGCAACAATGACACAGGCCCACAAAAAAAAAGTACCATGCGCGAAAGATTAGACCACCTGAACTTTATGTTTTTGAGGTCGCTGAATACATCTCAAGCGAATGCAACGAGTAAGCATCCGATCGAAAGATAATTTCATTGGTTACATCCATGTGTAACAACATTTGTGTAGCGAGAAATTGTGTTTGTATAAGTGAATGTGCACGACATTACCCCAATGGTCGTTTTAAAGGTCAACTTCGATAACTCGGTGAAGCCCAAAATTTTTTTGGAAATCAAATACTTATTTTCTTTGGCAGGATATTTCGTTTCAGAAAACACTTACCTGGTATATTTTCCCGCAAGGAAAATTATTTTTCTGACACGAAGAAAAAACACTTTTATCGTCCCGAAAGCGTACTTTTTGAAAAAAAGGTTACTCTGTAGAGACGAACTGGTGAAAATTGCTAGTATTATATGCATAAGCTCAGTAGGTCAGCAGGTCCTTACCTTACGAACAGTTGGTAAATCATTCAACTCCTTGGGCTAAAACAGCCAGTGCACGACATTACCCCCTGCACGACATTACCCCGTTCTACTCTACTTATGTATGTTTGTTTGGAACGGGCAAAACTTTTTCTCAAAAACGGCTGCAGCGATTTTAATGAAACTTCGGATAATGTTAGACATTAGCATACATTGAAGAATGAGTTAGGTATCAAATTTGTAAATGCTCACCAGGGGGCGTGGCATCGCACTAAATTTTAAATTTGATATGGTCATAAATCGCAAACCATACAAGGTATTTGGATGAAATTTAGTGAACAGGTACGGCTTAATAATACCTTGTAACAGACAAAAAGTGGGCGGGATCGAAGAAGTACCACGCCCACTTTTCAGCCTTTGAAAATTTTGATTTAATATTACTCGAAAATGACTCCAACAATTTTGATGAAAATTTAGGAAATGTTACCTTTGCAAACAACTATTAATATGTAATATGTCGTTGTATTGGAAAAACTCGTTGAAGGGCGTGGCACCGCCCACAAAAATATAAAACGGTATAAAATGAAAGCTAATAAAGTAATCATTATAAAATTAACTTTGGTGAGCCTACTTGCTATAGGGCATCTCTGATCTGAAAGTGGGCAAAATATCACCCTTGCGCGTGGAACCTCCCATACAAGCAAAATACGTTAAATGCTATTTCTCGCAAACGTTACAAGGTATTTTATTGAAATTTGGTATGTAGGTACTGCTTAATAATACCTTGTAACAAACGAAAATAAGGCGGGATCGAATACGTGCAACGCCCACTTTTTAACCCTTGAAAATTTTGATTCAATATTTTTCGAAAACGACTTCGACAATTTTGATGAAAATTTAGGAGCTGTTACCTCTGGAAACAAGTATTAATATGTGATATGCCGTTTTATTGGAAAAACTCGTTGAAGGGCGTGGTACCGCCCACAAGAATATAATGCGCTATGAAAAGAAATCTGCTAAAGCAATCTTTCTGAATTTAACTGAAGGGAGTCTACTTGCTATTAGGCCCCTACGACCTGAAATAAGGCAATACATCGAAAGTGCGCGTGGAACCTCCCATACAAGTAAAACACATTAAATGCTATTTCTCGCAAATGATTAAACATATTTTGATGAAATTTTGTATGCGGATCTGGATCAGGAGTATCTAAAGCATAATAAAAAGAAAGCTTTGTTTAATAATTGCCATGCCCACTTTTTTTATCAAAATAAAAATTTTGGTTAACTCAGGCACAAAAAAAAAAAATCAGTCTTCATCAGCAGAACTGTCATTATACCTGCAGGATTTTGAAATATCATTGCTTGAAGTTGAAGAAAACGCTGTGTTCAGTCTTACTGCGTAGCTACAAGAAAGGGTGAAATTCTTTTTTATTAATAGCATCAAACAGTTACACTCTTCCTTATCCAAATATCCTTTCCGATAGGATTCTTATTTTCCGAGTTATGATCTTTTGAAGATTAGATATTTCAGCTGCCATACAAAAGACGAAATATTTTGGGTGCGTGGCATATCCCACTTATTTATTTTATGGCATTTTATTATACCAAAAAAAAAATTGAGTTTTTGATATACATATTTCTATACCATTCAATGCTTTCCGAGTTTTTTTTAATTATTATTCTCATCGGTTTATTTATCATTTTGAAAGCATGACCGTTAGAAGTGAGGTCGTACAAGTCTCATAACAAAAAATCGCTATGAATAAAAACATCGACTAAAATAATAAGATTAGATTGTTGACCGAGCAGAAATCGGTTTCCAGGTTCTCAGCAATTATGCTGAAAAATTTGAGATTTTTTTCAGCATTTTTTCTGATTTCTGAAAAAACTCGAGCCAACTCTGCTATTCCGACACCATATTCGGACTCAACGACCCCGGAAACATAAAGTTCAGGTGGACTGATCTTTCGCGCATGGTACTTTTTTTTTTTGTGGGCCTGTGTGATCCATAATGATGTTGAAGAACTGTATAACATTCTCTAACTGATGACTCATTTTGGTAGTAAGTTTCCACAAAGAAGTAAGTCTATTAATTATTAGGTCGTTTTGAATACTAAATACAAACGTCATATGTACAAGCCATTAGACACATAACTGCTGTGAAAACAACCCAGTTGGAAAAGGGACCTCGTATTGGATCACCCTTTACTTCTAATCCACAAGTTTTCTAAAAACGTTTTCACCCAGTTCTTAGTGTCTGAGTAAAATTTAGTTCGAATATCTCAAAAAACGCTTTCAGTATAGCGTTTTGAAACCTTAACTTATATGAGAGGTACCTCGCCCTCTTTTTCGAATTCGCTCAGTTTTTGCTCATAGCTTGCGCTTACAATTCGTAGTGTTTATATGTATTTTGGTTGCATTACCGTGAAAAATATGGGCGGTAGGCGGTTCCGTTGACCGATTTCACTCATTTTCAATCCCCCGTGCTATCTTTGACGACGGAGGCAGCCAGCCAGACCGACGGACATAGCTATATCGACTCAGGAGGTGACGCTGATCACTAATATATATCTGGCACGCCTCCTTCTCTGCGTTACAAACGGAAGGACTAAGTGAATATACCCTGAGTATAGGGTATAAAAATAATCATGATACCTCGTTTTAAAACAGGTAAAAACAACTACAGACCAATATCCTTGCTATCATCAATATCACAATTTTTTGAAAAAGCAGTTAAAAGTAGAATTATATCCTACCTTGATGAATCAAATTAAAATAAGAAGATGCGCTTTTGAATTCTACATTAGCTGTAAGGACAATCATTGGTACAAGTATACTCCAGAAAGTTTCACAAAACATACAAGCCACCGACACAGTTATATTTTTCACTTCATCAGATAGTTCGGCATTTTGATATTTGTAAAGTGCTGATTATGATCATAAGCATGTGGAACGTCTTTCTTTCATGAATAAACAAATTAACAATAGGACAGTACAAAGTCTGAGTTGTTGGCCAGTAGCTGACAATTAAATTCAATTTGAAAGTAGAGTAGAAAGGCGGAAATGTCGTGCACTCAACTTTGACATGCTCGTAAAGCCGTACATCTCAAGCGAATGCGACGAGTAAGCATCCGATCGAAAGATAATTTCATTGGTTACATCCATGTGTAACAACATTTGTGTAGCGAGGAATTGTGCTTGTGTAAGTGAAAGTGCACGACATTACCCCAATGGTCGTTTTAAAGGTCAACTTCGATAACTCGGTGAAGCCCAAAATTTTTTTCGAAAACCAAATGCTTCTTTTCTTTGGCAGGATATTTCGTTTCAGAAAACACTTACCTGGTATATTTTCCCGCAAGAAAAATTATTTTTCTGACCCGATGAAAAAACACTTTTATCGTCCCGAAAGCGTGCGTTTTGAAAAAAAGGTTACTCTGTAGAGACGAACTGGTGAAAATTGCTAGTATTATATGCATAAGCTCAGTAGGTCAGCAGGTCCCTACCTTACGAACAGTTGGTAAATCATTCAATTCTTTGGACTAAAACAGCCAGTGCACGACATTACCCCCTGCACGACATTACCCCGTTCTACTCTACCTACCAAAGAAAAATAAACACATACGTACAAATACTGATTCCTTAGATGAAGGAACAATTGCCTTTGGTCACTGTTAGACTTGGCGAACTGTATTTTTTCTTTTTTATGTTTAAGTGGCAGTTAAGGCCACACAAATAATGGTCCATCATATCGTTAAATTGTTTATTGCTATTGTTAAAAACACCATCATAGATTTATTTCAATAACAAACAAATTCTTTAGCAAATTACCCATATTTGCATGGTAATGTTCAATTACATACAGCAAAAAGTAAAATTAAGCATACACCTTAGGGTGGGTGTTACACGACGATGTTCATCCATGTTAGAGTTATTGCTTTGGCTTGTTCATCTTATTCAAATCCATAGCATTTATTGCACAAATTGCACATTAGATCATTTTCCTGATTCCTGTGATCTTTTTATAATTCCGCTTGCTGTTTTCAATTGCTATTGCTATGATGACTCCACCTACTAAGTATTTCTATACGTTGTAGTTTTTGTTGCGGAACTATTTTGTTATGTTTTCATCATCTGAAGCTGATAAATGCGTGGTTTTTACTCCAAATATATCAAATTTTTTTAATAACGTTGCCTCGCTTTTGAGTAAAAAAATAGTAATGACAATTGTTTGCAATTTTTTTTTAAGGCTGCTATCCCGGTAACATCTTATACAAGTAAGTAAATATGTACATATACTTCACGTACCTACTTTTGACAAAAATAATTAAAGTTTAACCTTTGTATTTGTTGGGTTCAGAAAATTTGAACTGATTGATACAAGCTTCTGAAAATCACCGAAATTTGCGTAAAATTTGAACTTTGATTTACAAAAGATGGGCTATTTTTTTATTCGATCTCTATTTGATATTCTCACGGTGCTCTTAAACAGTCGATAGGTTTTTTGGCTATGTGGAGAAAATCTGTGAATGGGGTTTCATTTGTATTAGTTTAGTGGTCTGAAAAATGGAAACCCCGAAATCGTAGCTGATCATCCCCGCGAAATATCGCAAAAATAAATATCCCATATAAAAAAAAATCGGAAAAAAACGCAACAAACAAATATAAAAATAATTATATTCAATGTATTTTGCAATGCTGAATCTGAATCCGGCCATAAAATTGCTATATCTTATACGGTTTTTGAGATATCTTAGCCTAAACAAGGAAAAAAGACCGTTTTTGCTATATTTTGAAGCTATATAACTTGGATATAGAACAATCATACGCAGAATTCGATACATTATCTGAAAGCTTAAATTTTTTCTTTAAAACCGCATTTAAATTATGTCAATAGCTTAAGTTTTCTCAGAAATATCATAGACTGAAATAATGACAAAACACGTTTTTTGCACTTTTTTAACTTTTTAGGTTAGGGTATCTCCAAGAAAAATAAAGATATCGACATTATTTGAATTAGGTTTAAAAGACTGATTAGAGCTTCCATTTTTGCATCAGAATTTACGGATATACGTCCTGTTATATGGCTCCAAAACACAGCAATAAAACATAGCATCGTAAAACACATCGAAAATTAATGGGTGTTTTGTTGACTACTTATGCATGTGTGCATCGCGTGTGTAAAACCACATTCAGCTTTCCCCAGAATCACGAAACTTGGACGTAGTGGTATATCGATCCCTTATTTTTTTTTTGTTTTTTTTTACCTCTTTTGTTTTTTTTTGTTTTTTTAGTGTCTTTTTTTTTTTGGTGTTTTTTGGAGTTATATAACAGGACGTGTTTTGGAGCTATATAACAGGACGTATATCCGTAAATTCTGATGCAGAAATGGAAAGCTCTAATCAGTCTTTTAAACCTTATTCAAATAATGTCGATATCTTTATTTTTATCGGAGATATCCTAACCTAAAAAGTTTAAAAAGTGCAAAAAACGTGTTTTGTCATTATTTCAGTCTACGATATTTCAGAGAAAAATTAAGCTATGGAAATAATTCAAATGCGGTTTTAAAGAAAAAAAAGATTGGAGAATGTATCGAATTTTGCGTATGAATGTTCTATATCCTAGTTATATAGCTTCAAAATATAGCAAAAACGGTCTTTTTTCCTTGTTTAGGCTAAGATATCTCAAAAACCATATGAGATATAGCAATTTTATGGCCGGATTCATATTCAGCATTGCAAAATACGTTTAATATAATTATTTTTATAATTGCTTGTTGCGTTTTTTTCCGATTTTTTTTTTTTTTTTTTATATGGGAAATTTATTTTTGCGATATTTCGCGGGGATGATCAGCTACGATTTCGGGGTTTCCATTTTTCAGACCACTAAACTAATACAAATGAAACCCCATTCACAGATTTTCTCCACATAGCCAAAAAACCTATCGACTGTTTAAGAGCACCGTGTTCTCTTTAAAGATCAGTTGAAGTTACACCACAACTCGAAAAATAGTTTGTAATTACTTAAAGTACCTGGAGACAGATCCCTGCTCGGTCAGCAATCTAATCTTTTTATTTTCGTCGATGTTTTTGTTCATAATTATTTTTTGTTATGAAACTTGTATGTTTTCACTTCTAACGCACGGTGGTTTTTAAAAAATTTTAACTTTTTGAAATACCACCCGCTATTTTTTTCAGAGATAATGTTGGGGAACCCTTCTAGTATCTAAATCCGCAAACCGCGAAATCGAACGTCCAGCCGTTTTTTTCTTTTTTCGACATTTTGGTTTTTAACGATTTTTGAGTATGTCTCGGTGTTAATATACATATCATGTACACATATATATGTCAATACGTACATATATATGTATATGTATATGTATGTATATGTATATATGTGTATTTAAGAAAAACATAAACAAAAACCGGAAACAGAGATAGTCATTCTAGATGTGATTTTTGATGCTTAGTCCGATTCCGGTATTAGAATTGCTCTATTACGTCTGGACTTTGAGATATCCTTACATATATGTTTAAAGGACACCATATTTTTCCTATTTTTGAAGTTATATAACAAGATAAGGTAATATTATGCCGTAAAATCTGGTATGACAGTTAATAGACCTAGTTTTTTCCTTGAAAACTCAATCAAACCGATAACGTTATCTTGTTTTTTGTCGGAGATATCTTTGCCTAAAAAGTTAAAAAAGTGCAAAAACACGATTTTTGGCTATATTGGATGTTATATACAGGACACACAAAATTTTTTGGGAATTTCTATTAGAAGAAACATTTGGTACTTTCTTTTTTTATTGAAAATTTTTTTTTTTATTGAAAATTTATTATTAATAACAATAATAATAAATAATTATAGATGTATTGCCTTAAGACTTAGTCTTTTATAGCACAACAATGAGCAATATAACATAAGTGGAATTGAATAAACTTATTACATATTACATTTAATAATTTAATTTGGAAAAACTATATTTAAACTTTAATAAAGTAAGGAGAGAAAAGTGAGAGAAGAAAGAAAGGAAGAAGAAAACAAAAAGAAGAGTTAATCTAAATTTGAAGTAAAAATTGGTTATAAATAGCACGTTTGAAACGATTACTTAGATTTTCCCGTCTTACATAGTTGGGTAACCTATTCCAAAGTCTAATGACGCTTATAAAGAAAAGCCTACTAGTATTTAGGAAGTTGTGCCTAGGAATTATCAGATTAAATGATCTGGCTGATTGCGAAAAATGTAGTTTATCATAAAGATACCTTGGAGTTTGAGTATTGATAAGCCTATGTAAAAACAAAAGAATTCGAATGTTTAAATATTCCATCAAACCACAACCAAGAATACCCATACTTATCGTTGAGATATGGTCAAAACGGCGAACACCATAAACATATCTAGCAGCACTATTAAAAGCCATTAGCAGCTTATGTTGCGACTGGGAATCAAGTTTGCAATATACAACATCAAAATATGTTATTGCGGGCATGATAAGTTGTAGTACAAGTCGGTGTCTCGTTTCAGGAGCAGTAAAGTCAGCAGATATTCGTAAAAGGCGTAAGGTTCCGTAAATTTTCCCTACAGTGCTGTTAATATGGTCAGTACTAGCGATGCCAATCCCGGGATCCCGACCTTTTTCAAGTCCCGAAAATCCCGGGATTTGCATGGACTGATCCCGGGATTTTCGAGACTTGAAGAAGGCCGGGATGAGAAGCAATTTTTTATCAAAAATAAAAAATTAATATGAAATATTTTGCTATTTTCTATTGAATGCTTCATATGGTACTATTTTGTGTCTTCAAAATTAGATATAAATTCATGATGACTTTTTGAAATGATCGTAACTTTTTGTAGAAAAATCATTTAAGACCATATCATAGATCATTTTGAAGACAACAAATAGGACTAGGTGCTGCATTTAACAGAAAATAGTAAAATAATTTCGTGCATCCTCCACATAACCTCAAAAATCGTGTTTTTTGAAATTTTATCTCAAAAACCGTACTTGATATACCGATTCGAATTCAGAATCGACAAATACATCGGAAATGACTATTTTTGCTTAGAATTGTTTCAATTATTTTTTTTTCCAAAAACTGCATAAACAAGTGTTGGTTTTTTTTTAAATTCAATTACAAAGAAACATGAGCCAAGTCGGATAAAAATCGGTGATTGTTCAGCAAAATTAGATATTATAGCCTTTTTTTACACAATTTTCCTACACTATATAAGGAATGAAGATATCGTTTCAAAAAAGGTTGAAATGCTAAGATTAAGCCGGTCGTTTTAATATAGGTTTTACACAAATGGGGTGACGTTTTCATTTTAAAATTTACAAAATTTTTTGAACGCTCAATTTTTTTGATCTTAGTAAGTAATATATGTATGGGTTATTCCATATCAAAACAGAAAATGAGAAAAAAATTAAATTTAATCCATTTTAATAATATCATAATGTGAAATGTCTATTGTTTTCTTATCTCTAAAAGAAGTTTTAAAAATTTATAAAAAAGGAGTTTTTCTAGCATATTTATCTCAATTTTGCTCAGTTTATATTTTTATTTCTTATGAGATATGGTCTTTTTCTTCAAAACTTTTCATTAAGATATCCTCTCTTATTTCCTGTGACAATAATGAGTAGCAGCTTGGGCCAATTTTTGGTCAAAAAACAAATTGGTCCAAATTTGATATATGACCACATTGCTTATGTGGCTTTGATTTGTGACCAAAGATTGTCATAAGCAGTTATTGCTTATTACAATAGACATAATCAAAATATCAAAAATTGGATTATACACTTCAAAAATATCACTGATTTCATTCTTGTGCCGAAAGTCAGAACAGAATGTCCCGTCGAGTCACCGACTCAAAATATTATATTTTCGTCATCAAAATAGCTTGATTTTTATTTAAAGTCTTCAATTGAGGAGTTATTTTTCAAAAGGGCTTATAACCAAAACGAGGCAAAAGTAGTATCATAATATTAACTGCCTGATACTTTGTTATAAATAAATAAAATTGTGTTCTTTTTTTCACGAAAAGTTCACCTGATGGCTTCAAATTAATTACATTTAATTAAAAAAATCAGATTTATCCACTAATCGATTATTATGCAAATAATGTGAATGACATTACTTTTGCTTCGTTTTGGTTATAAGCCCTTTTGAAAAAATACTCCTCAATTGTAGTCACATATTACTTCAATTGCAACATAAAAAAAAAAATCATAAAACAGTAGTTTGGCTAAAATTAATAAATTAAAAAGAGCGTTCCGTTTCATCTCCAATGAGTCACACTTATTTAAACAACGATTTAAGACAAAAAAATATTATCATTAAAGAAGGGTTATTTAGTTATTTCTCGAGACTGTTTTCACAGTCTTAGGGCTTAAAATAACTTAGTTGCCATAATCTATTGCAAAATGTCCAATGAGTTACAAGGGAATGCCCCATACATAATATATGTATATTAGAGCGCCCATATGTGCAAAATTTTGATTTTGCTTGCTCCCCGTCCATTTCCTAAAATAAGAGGTCAAAAAAATAAGATCTCAAAAAAAAAATTTGGAATCGGTAGTGGAAAAAACCCAGCCGGTTTTCGATCAAAGGTCGAAAAATTGACTAAAAAAGGGAAGTCGCTTTGACTGCCCGTTACTTTAAAACTGTAGATTTTTTCATAATATTTTCAAGACAACTTTTGAAGAGCATGACTAGGTCAACATTATCTTTTTAAAAAGTTTTGGTCCAAAATTAAATTTGTTGTTGTTTCGGTACAAAAACTTAAATTTTTTAAGAAAATTTTCATGACTTTTTCTATAAATTGGTTTTTTGTAATTTTTGAAGGGTGGAATATTTGTTCTAGAATTCTTATATTGTAGGGAATTAAATGTTGATTAATTTAAAGGAAAAATTACTAAGAAATATTAGTTTTTAAGGAATGAAGCCCGTTTCAAAGTTAAGAAAAAAAATTTATTTTTTTATTTTTTCTTCTTAATTTTTAATTTGGTAAGAAACCATTTTAGTAATCATATTTCCTAAACTAATTTGGGATCGCTGAACACGAAAATAGCATTTATTTTCGTTTAAGTGCGTTTTTGGGCTGTTCCAGCAGAGATAATCGAAAATTTCGAATTTCGTGCACGCAGCTCAGGAAAAAATTTCAATTAAGTTGTCAAGAACTGCACAAAGATGTGAAATTGCACCTGATTATTTACTGAATAAGAAAAAAAAGTTTTGAAAATCAGTTCAGGGCATGGTTTTTAAAATGAGGTCGAACAACGGTATTTTAAAAAAACCACTATAAACCAAAACCAAAATAGTCATTTTAGATGATGGTATTAATGCTGAATTCGAAATTGGACGCGAAGTTGCTGTATCACTTATGGTTTGCGAGATATCTTACCCCTTATGTTCAAAAAACACGATTTTTGAGGTTGTGTAGAGCACGCACAAAATCGTTTTGGTCTGTTTTATTAAAAGCGTCATTTAGTACTATTTTTTTTCTTCAAAATGAGTTACAGAATGGTCTTTTATGATTTTTCTTTAAAAAGTTATGACCATTAAAATAACATTATAAAAGATATAGTAATACGGCAATTCCTATAGAAAATCCATACATGATTTTTAACTTTCATGATGTCATTTTAAAATGAAAAACCCATTTCATAGCTCATTTTGAAGGCAAAAAGCAGTTCTAAATGGTGCATTTAATAACAACTAGCAATGCATTTTGTTGCGTCCAATAAAGTAGCGGTTAAAAGAAAAAAATTAGAATACTCATTTTTTTCCAACATTGAGACTGGCTCCATACCTTAAAACTTATTATTTTTAAATAATTTTTTTTTTGTTGAATTAATCAACATTTAATTCCATGCAATATAAGAATTCCAGAACAAATATTCCGCCCTTTGAAAATTACAAAAAACTAATTTATAGAAAAAAAGTCATGAAAATTTTCTTAAAAAACTAAAGTTTTTGTACCGAAACAACAACAAATTTAATTTTGGACCAAAACTTTTTAAGAAGATAATGTTGACCTAGTCATGCTCTACAAAAGTTGTCTTGAAAATATTATGAAAAAATTAGCAGTTTTCAAGTCAAATTTTTAGTCGATTTTCCGACCTTTGATCGAAAACCGGCTGGGTTTTTTCCACTACCGATTCCAAATTTTTTTTGAGATCTTATTTTTTTGACTTCTAATTTTAGGAAATGGACGGGGAGCAGACAAATTCTAAACTTTGCACATTTCATATATCTTGTGGCCCTCTAATGTATATGATATATAAATATAGCTTAAGTTTATGAATTATTTGTAAATTAAATTTTTATGTTTGTTTTTTTTTTATAATTTCTTGTTAATTTTTATTAATAAAATTAAAATTTAAATTAAAACGAGGAACAAGTCAAGCGTTGCTCCCAAAGCCAAATTTTTTTTTTTTGCCAAAATATGGCTTTGGAAATTAATTACAACAACAACAGCAAAAACAAAAAGTGTCGCTCAGATCTGGTTTCGGAGATATAGCAATCGGAAGATCGGGATACAGCTTTTATGAAAACAAGTATAAGTTCTGAGTCCCTTGATGGATATTAAAAATTTTGGTGTCATATGAAAGGTATAATAACTAGCTACCAAATTGGTGTACAAAAGTCTTAAATCCGAGTTTTCGGTTTCGATATATGGCGATTTTAAGATAATTTTGACCGGGTTTTTTTAAAAAAACACTATTTTTTTCCAAAAAACGTCTCATCAATCCATAATTTTAGTAACAAAATATGAAAGGCCAATCTATTTACTTTTGTTAACTATGCCATTTGCATCTGATTTCCTATATTTGTAAGGTTTATCCAAAAAAAAAAAAAAAAATAGAAGAATTAAAATTTGTATTTTTTTTTTTATAAGATGTCTTCATCTACAACATTATCATCATCATCATTCTCTGCTTCATAGGAAACGACTTTATGCAATTCTCCCTCATTGGCCATTGGCTCAATCCCCTCTGCTTTTCACTTTTTAAGGAACATGAATTCTGCAATATATCCTTCGTAAAATCATTTTGTTCTTTTAAATACATGCAAAGCGTTTTTGACAAATCGCCACAGACTCTCAATCGTATTTGTGTGGTCATTAGTTACTGGATCTTTAAAAGAAATTGAGTGGTTCACCGTTAGGGTGTTAAGACCTTCTTTTTGTAATCAGTTATATAACCTGACTGAATGATTTGCAAAAATTTATAAAAAAGAAAGCGCCGCAGGCGAAAAATTGTTATTAAAAATTTCACGCGAAATTTTTAATAACAATTTTTCTCTTTTGTAGTAAAAAGTAGTAGTTAACCAAACATTTTTGAATAAACATTTTCATTTTGTTGTGGTTGATAGTGATGTTGTTGTTGTTAGTAGTAGTTTTGTTAGTGTTATTGATGTTGTTGTTGTTAGTAGTGTTGTTATTGTGTTAGTGTTATTGATGTTGTTGTTGTTAGTAGTGTTGTTGTTTTGTTAGTGTTATTGTGTTGTTCTTGTTAGTGTTATTGTGTTGTTCTTGTTGTTGTTGTTTGTGGTGTTGTTGTTAGTGTTGTGTTTTTTGTTTTGTGAGTGTTGTTGGTTGTATTGTTGGTGTTGTTGTTGTTATTGCTGTGGATAGTGGTGTCATTGTATTTGTTAGTGGTGATGTCGTTGTTGTAATTGTAACGACTCGAACGCCAGGCCAGATATTGTCGTCAAGGTTGCTATTCCTGGCCTCCCAATAGGATGGTCTCTCTGAGACATTGTTGTTGTTGTTAGTGGTTGTGGTGTTGTTGTTTTTGTTAGCGCTGTTTTTGTTAGTGGTGGTGTTGTTGTTGTTGTTGTAATATTTGCTAAATTTCATAAAAATTCCTTTAGTTTAATTTTTGTTTTTCTATAAAAAATGCCCTAATGATGCAAATTCAGCTTTAAATGGAATACCTTATGAAGGAAAATAGATAAGGCTACCATATTTTGTTACCACAGATATAGGTTATTAAGGTATTTTTTTAATTTATAATAGTTTTTTAAAAAAAAACTGGTCAAAATTTTCACAAAATCACCATATCTTGAAAACCATAGCTTGGATTTAAAACATTTTCAGAATAGTTTTGTAGCCAATTAAAATATCTTTCATATAACATCAATATTTTTGAAATCCATCAAGGGATTCAGAACTTATATCGGTTTTTATAAAAGCTATATCCCGATCTTCCGATGACCATATCTCCAAAACCAAGTCCGAGCGACATTTTTTGTAAAAATTATACCTTTAACAAGAAAAGCTTGGTTTAAACCAAATTGGGTTCTGGGAGCAACGCTTGACTTTAGCCTAAAACGATTGACTGTTTAATATGAATTGAACATTTTAATAAATACGTTCTCATATCTAACAAAAAATGTGCTTTTAATGTCAAAATCAAACATACCTAATCCCGAAAAATCCCGGGATCCCGGGATTGGAACTTTATAATCCCGAAATCCCGGGATCGCCAAAATGCCCAAAAATTGGCATCCCTAGTCAGTACATGTCAGTTTTGTATTTAAAATAAATCCAAGATTTTTAACTTTACTCACATAGTCAAGTTGGGCAGTACCAATAAACAAGGGAGGGATGTCAACAAGACTGGCATCACTCTTCGCAATGGGTAAAGCTTTTGATTTGAGTGGATTAATGAGGAGTGCATTAGCGACAGCCCATTTATAAAGCGAAGCTAAGTCAGAATTCAATCGGTAAATTAAGTCTTCTGAAAGTCCAATAGGTCGAGATATATACAGTTGAATGTCATCTGCGTAAGCATGCACGCTTGAAAATTCACAAACAAGAAAAATATCATTGATGAAGATGGAAAAAAGGAGAGGACCCAAAATAGATCCTTGGGGAACTCCTGTGTTAATTGCCTCAAGAGAAGATAACGCATTTTTCACTTGAACACTCTGCTTTCGACCATACAAATAACTTGATATTAAATCTACTGCATTAGGGCAGAACTTAAAGTAATTTTTAAGTTTATTGCAGAGAAGATTATGATCCACCGAATCAAAAGCTTTAGTAAAATCTATAAGACACAGTACAGTTAGGAAATCATTATCATAGGCAACCCGAATGTCATCAATTATCTTCATAATAGCAGTCGAGCAACTATGGCCAGCTCGAAAGCCAGACTGTAGTGGAGATAACAGATTATTTGTGTTGAGGTATTTCATCATTTGTTCAGACATTAACTTCTCGAGCACTTTTCCTAATGCAGGTAAAATACTGATAGGTCTAAAATCATTAGGTTCAGCGGCATTGGCCGTTTTTGCAATCGGAATTACAATTGCTATTTTCTACAAATCAGGAAATTGAGAGCAAGTAAAACAATAATTAATGATGTGTGTAAAGGGGACAATGATGTATGGTAAGATCAATTTTATAAACTTTAAGGGCATGCCATCGAAACCAACTGAATTAGAGCCTAGCTTTAGGATACATCTCAACACATCATCCTCATTAACATTTGAAAACTGAAACGATGGAAAAGAGAAGTTGTTCAAGGACCCGTGAAAATCAGAACAAATCCTACCATTCGAACGACTCACAGTGGGGTATTAGGTACCAAAACACGCTATTAATTCATCCAGACTGTTGAGGGTTATAATAACTTATTTTTTTAGTTAATTATGCATAAAAAAGTAGAAAACTTATGCAGTTGTACGTTATGTAGTGAAATTTTTTTTTAATAGCTCAAAAAAACGGAAATTGAAAATTGTCATCAAATTTTTTACGCATTATTCTGAAGTTTTAAGAATTTCTGTCTTTGGTGAATCCTAGTGAAATTTGTTGGAGAATATTTTTGTAGAACATTTTAACCCATTTTAACCAAGTTTTTGGAAAAAAGGGTCAAGAAGACCCATAAAAACAGGATATAATGGGTTAAGATGCAATAGAAAATTGTTTCTTGTATGATTTTATGATAAACTTATGAAAAACAGTTTTTCCAAGATGTAGTTTAAGAGTTTTACAGCAGGCCGAAATATCGAAAATATGTTTTCTTTCGGTTTTTTATCTAAAACAACAATATATGAATGATTTAAAATTCGAGATATAATATTTTTATATACCTTGACTCAAGACAAAAAATTTGATATATCGGATGACTCATCCCGAGCGTTTCTTAAATCGTAATAAAATAAAAACTGTACTAAGCCGAGATTTTGCATAAAACGGCGCTGAGCGACCTCTTAATGACCTTCAAAAATTTTTAAAAACTCAGCGTACTTTATTGATACCCTCTGCAGATTTTTGGTGGTAATTATCTGTCTATATGTCTGTATTTAACTTTTTATTTATTTTTTGCTCCAATTTCATACATATTGGACATGTCAGTTTGCCTTAAAAAAATTAAAATTTCTCACAGCCGCGTAAAAACCCGCAACCCTATTTTTTCATAATTGTCTACTCTTTATTAAAATCAAAACATTTTTGTTTGAGCTCACTTTTTGAACGACTATATGTCTATGTATATAACCAAAATGAACTTAATTTTAAACTAACGAACAAAAAAAAAAAAAATTTAAATATAACAAAACACTTTTCACAAAACAAAAACCACTTTTGTATTACAAAAATACCTGAACTAATAGGGTCCATCAAAATTTAAGAAGAAAAACAAAACAAAAGGAAAAAAAGTCATTGCATTGCACTTGCACTTGCTTCTTGTGATTATAGCGACTGGAGTTCTCTCACAAAGAGTTTAATAATTTCGAAGGAGCAAAACATGGCACAACCAAATTTTAAACACTTATTATGGACAGTCTATAGTTAAAGAAAATCATAACAAGATGAAAACCTTGCACAACCTAAAATACTTTAACTCCACTTGAATAATAAAAAACCTTAATTTTTTAACACATATTTAATATATATATAAAATTTTTTAAACATTAACTCAAAAAAACTTTTATGTAGTAAGAACCACAATTACCTGAAGTTAAAGGTTCCATTAAAACTTTTTCCACAAAAGCTTTTTTTTTATAAAAATGTACTTTAAAAAAGCCAAAAAATTCAAATTTTTCACAGCGCGCGAACGAAAGCAAAAAAAGTTGATCTTCAACCGCATATAACTTTTTTACTAGTAATGTTAGGTCAAAAATTTTTATTGTTTGTGACGCAGAATTTTATTATCTTTAAAACGGTATCAAAAAAAGCCGGTACTTCAAACATTTTTTTTTCAATTAAATGCGTAAAAGCGCATACAATACCCCTTTGTGCGACTGGCAGTCAGAAAAAAATTGTTAAGGGCGTCAGGGTCAAGATTACATTCAATTGACTCCTTGCTAAACACTCTGTACTTTTTAATATTAGCCCATAACTGTTTCGAGCTTAGACCGGAATTTAGTTTCGCATTGAAAAAATTTGTTTTCTCTTGCTTTAACATCATAGTTGCTGAGTTTCTAGCCCTTCTAAAATGTTCCCAGTTTCTTGCAGACCTATTGCGTTTCCATTTTGAATGAAGCTTATTTCTTAATTTAATAGCAGTCACTACACGATTAGTAAACCAAGGACAACAGGAGTTTGAGATATTTATAGTACGAAGTGGAACATGATGATTAAAAATAACATTTAGATTATTCATAAATACACTAAGTTTTTCATCAACAGAAACACAATACAAACAGTCATCCCAACAAACATTGGACAGATCATAATTTAAGGCATTAAAATTAATTGACTTTGTTAATGCCTGATGGTAACACTCGGTTAAATAAATTTATCCGAACTAATGACTTACAGATGGCATCAATATTCCTGCTATAATAAGTTATCCGTAATTTTTAAGTAATTTAAAAATGAAGTTTCCTCTTTTTCAAAAATGCAAAGTAATGTTCACTTTGCAGCGAACCATCCTTCAGTTAAGAACTGTTTAATCTTAAGGTAAAATAAAAGACAATAAAATTTACTTAATATATTTATCCTAAATATATTCTGTTTTTTCCTATTTTCGATTTTGCGTAAATCTTAAACTTTCCCGAGTTTAAGATTTTTCTACACTTTCAGAGAAACCTCAACCAACAAAGATTCAGGCATTCCCAATAGCCCCTACATATTCATTTTGGTCCACATCGAGCCAGATCTACAGCTGAAGGTTTCTCATCACTTCATAAGTCTACTAGACAACTCATCAAGATTCCTACTCCATACATAATTGAGAAAATTATACGTGCCAAAGTCAACGCGTTCCAGAGGTTTGTTTGCATATATTCCTATATTTGCATATTAGTATAAAAATTCAGTGCATTGAGAGCGAAGCTCTGTAATATCTCGTGTAACAAGTGCGGTAATTTTCAATAATTCGTCCATTTTCTAAAATCTAGAAAAGAACTTAACTAAAGTAATAAAAATAAAAAACTTAAGTGCCAGTGGGTTCCAGTCCATTTATATAAATCCTACATAATTAGTTCGGTGAGTTTCTACAATTCTTAAAATCTTAATTGTATTAAACTCAAAATTCAAGTGATTTTCTTTAAAAAATAAACCGTGGTATAAATTAATAAAAGGAAGGCAAAAATCGCATCCATTTATTGAATTTTTCATTAAAAAAAAGGCTATACTGCTGTAAGAAGTTGTAAAAATTTCATGTGAAAATTTAATTAGTTTCCATCAGAATAATTCCATAAAAAGTTCGCCATTTATCAAAGGCTTTACATATTCGGGTGTAGCGGTTTTGTATTCGTTTCCATTTACCTAGTTCGTCTTACTTAACAGACGCATGTAGTTCGCAAAAAGTGAAAATCGTTAACATAGTTAGTTACTGGCAAAAATCGTGTACATGATCGTGTAGTGCTGTTAATCTAACGTTTGCAGTGAGTTCAATGTATTACACTTGATTATTCTGTTGTTAACATTCTACTTTTACAAGATCAAAACGATCAAGCTTAACACAAGTATAACACTTACGCAAGCTGCTGTTAACGTTAAAGCTTTTTTCTTAACAGTCCTCATTGTACAGATTTTTCCTAACAGCATTTTGCGAAACGAAACAAAACCAAAGCGAATTGATGCGCTGCTCATGTTAACGTTCAAAGAACTTTCAAATACAAAAAAAAAAAGAAGCAACATAACATAAGCAATAGCAGGTAACTTCTTCAGTGACAACTTATAAGATAAAGAAATATTGGCTTTCGACAATATTTAAATATCAGTTCTCACATATAATTTTTCATTATAAAATAAATAAAGATAAATACCACCGAAACGTAAAATTTTTAAAATATTTCGCATTCTTTTAAACGTTTATTAAAAGTAAAGTTTTCAGTAACTGCAACGTAAATATACCCATTCTTTTTAAATCGTATGGTTATTATTCTACTTATATACTTTTTTAGAACACAATTTCTTAAAAAACTTTCCAGGTTTTTCATAAATGTAAATTATTTTCAATGCTGGAAAGCTCAGCATAAAAAAAAAAAAAAAAAAAAAAAAAAAAAAAAGCATTTTCAAAAAAAAGTTTGTACAGATAAATCGTTAGTACACAATTTTGCATAATTTTCGCCTTCTTTGTGAAAGAAAAGGATCCTTGTTTGGGAGCTTTTATTTCTTAAGATTTAATTTCCAATAATCTGTTTTCTATTTTGCAACTCCGAATCGAGCGTACATTTTACCACAATTTTTAAACTAATTTCATTTCAAATCGTAGATCTGAATTTCGTTACAGATATAATTTCCAAATTAGATTTTGGTTTTTTAAATTGTGAAAAGTCCTCGTTTCCAATTCTTGGAAAACTGACTCGATTCATCTTAAAAATTTCAAAGAGGTTGAATATATTTCGCTTTTGAGCAATTTGATTGTTCTTTCCACTAATAGATACTTGGCTATTTTTTGTTTTTTCAAAGGATTTAATTGCTGGTTTTTTTTCGCTCTCGGCATTTTTGATTCCACTTATTTTCGTTTTCTTCTATTGGCTTGTAATTTGTGTCTTGCTCAGCTGTTGGAAGCTTTCAATCGTCATTCTGACAGTCTGTTTCAGTTTGGAACTGATCTGGAGAATACGGATCTGACCAGCTTGTCACTGTTAATACTTGAGTTACATCGCGATGAGATGAAAGCCATGTGGAGCTCAGTGAAGGCAGCGTATGAGTCCTGCTTGGGAACGAATGCCCGTTCCGCCGAAAATTTCAACCATGAGACAGTGAGGGCACGCTACCAAAGCAGTTATGCAGCTTTCGTTCAAGGAGTATCCAGGATCACTGACCAGATGCAGCAGATGTCTACACTATCTTCAACACAATTTGGCCACCCTTCAAATCAGGTGAATAATCCCACGACAATTGACCAAGCGCAGCAGAGTCCTGTTTCTCAACCTTCAGGTCACTTGAATAGCTCTAGCTCGAATTTCCACTTGCCCCCATGCGACACAGAAGTGTTTAGTGGAGATTATTTGATGTGGCCTTCGTTTCGTGATATGTTTACGGCGATTTATGTAAACAACACGCGCATTAGCCCAGTTGAAAAACTATTTCACCTAAACCAAAAGACGAGGGGAGAGGCCCGTGATATTGTTAAGAAATCTCCTCTCACTAACGATGGTTTTGCATTAGCTTGGCAAAACTTAAAGGATCGTTTTGAGAACAAACGAGTTCTAGTTAATAGCCAGCTTCGTATTTTATTCAACCTTTGTTCCATTTCCGTAGAATCAGGCACCGCCATTAAAAAACTTCAAAGGGACATAAATGGTTGCATTTCAGCTTTCAAGCTGTATGATATCGATATCGACAATTGGGATTGCATTTTTATTTTCTTATGTTCGACTAGGTTGCCTGATACCACATTGGCCCTTTGGGAACAGTCAATCAAAAATAAATCCGAAATTCCAAAATGGGATGATTTGAATTTTTTTTTGACAAGTCGATATCAGACACTTGAAACCGTATCCGATATGCGTACTTCAGGGCCATCTGCAGCTACTTCTAAAAATTCTACAAATTCTCAAGTTTCACAAAACAATTCTAAAAAAGTACGCACTTTTCAAACCAAAGTTTCTGGTCCATCTTGCAAACTTTGTTCAAACGAGCAGCACATTATTCGATTATGCCCTCGATTTCTCGGTATGAATCTGCCAGATAGAATGGCAACAATCAAGAAGTACAACCTCTGTATTAACTGTTTTGCTCGTGGTCATTCAGTTAAGGATTGTACTAGCATACATAATTGCTTTACGTGTAAAAAACGACATAGTACGCTTTTACACCGTGATGATTCAAATCTAAATTCCATTCTTACCGCTGCTTCTACTTCAAATAGCAGCACATCAAGACCAATTTCGTCTGCAACTGCTTCTATTTCCAATTCAATACAGTCCACTTGCTCTCCAACAAACGTGCAATCTTGTTTTGCTTCCAATACGAAGAGCGTTCTTTTAGGTACTGCAGTTGTACGTATTTGCCACTTAGGTACATTTTACCATGCACGTGCACTTATAGACTCAGGGTCAGAAGGTACTTTTATTTCTGACCAACTACAAAGATTGCTTAAGCTTCCATCAAGTGCAGTTACGGCTCAAATTTCTGGTCTTAATGGTGCTATGGCAGCTCAAGTTCATAAAATGTGTTCATGAGTTCGTTCATTCTTAGCTCACCGATTAATTCCGATTTTCATATTGAAGCTACAGCTTTAGTTTTGCCTCAAATAACCGGAAATTTGCCAACTTGTTCAGTTGATTCTGCAATTTTAGCTGATCTTCCAAATATTCAGTTAGCTGACGCAGAGTTTTATAAAAGCTCACATGTTGATATCCTTATAGGAGGAGATCTTTTGCCGTCCATTCTATTGGATGGTATTAAGCGCAATATTTGTGGGTCCCTACTGGGGCAAGAAACTATTTTTGGTTGGATCCTAACCGGTCCTATTTCAAACTCCTCAATTTCATCATTTTCAACATGCGTCTCCTTTTTTACAGAGCTGTCTCTTGACAAGCAAATTTCTCGTTTTTGGGAGGTGGAGGAGCTTCCGCAAAAACATTACATGTCTCAGGCTGATCGTTACTGTGAAGAAAATTTCCTTTCGACAACGAAACGTACCGAAGAAGGACGCTATGTTGTTTCATTGCCATTTAAAGAGGGGTATCCAGAAACACTCAAACTTGGCCACTCGCGTCCTATTGCTTACGCACAGTTTTTACGAAATGAAGTGCGCTTAAATAAGAATTTATCGTTTAAAACTGAGTATGAAAATGTCCTTAAAGAATACATTGATCTGCATCATATGCATAAAGTTCCCATGCCAAAGCACCAATTCTGTCCAAAACATTATTACTTGCCGCATCATGCTGTGGTCAAGCCTGAGCGCACCACCACTAAAGTGCGAGTAGTTTTTAATGCATCCAGTTCAACCTCGAATGGTTCAAGTCTCAATGACATTTTATACATTGGACCAACTCTTCAAACCGACTTAACCGTACTCATTTTGAAATGGCGATTCTTTCAATTTGCTTTCAATGCCGACATCACAAAAATGTATCGGCAAATCCTAATTGATCCACGGCATCGTCCATTTCAACGAATTCTTTATAGAGATCCACATTCCGATGAAATAGCTGATTATGAGTTAAGCACGGTTAAGTTCGGAGTTAATTGTGCCCCATTCCTTACAATTCGTACTTTGCTACAATTAGCAGATGACGTTGAGCAAACTTTTCCAATAGCCAGTAATATTCTTAAACATAGCATGTATGTGGACGATGCACTGGTAGGCTCACACGACATTCCTTACGCTTTAAAGGCTCGTGATGAACTAATTAAAGCACTATCCTCTGCTGGGTTTGATCTACGAAAGTGGACATCAAATTCAAAGTCAATTCTTGATGGCCTTCCAAGTGACCATTTACTAAATGAGGACTTTCTGCAATTTGAAGACAGTAGCACAACGAAAACCCTTGGTATCAGATGGAATGCACAATCCGATGTGTTTTTCTTCAATGCAATACCTTTAGAACAAAAATCCACTTTTACTAAAAGAGAAGTCCTTTCTCAAATTTCCAAATTATTTGATCCTGCAGGGTGGTTGTCGCCTTGCATAGTGTTGGCAAAAATTCTGATGCAAGAGATATGGCTAGAACAGATTGACTGGGATGAAAATATTTCCACTTCCTGCCTCCAAAAATGGCATATATTCCTCGCAAGTTATCCATACATCAATAAAATTCAAATTCCAAGATGGATACACTATTCTCCTAGTTGTGACCTTCAGTTTCACGCATTCTGCGATGCATCGGAGAAAGCGTATGCTGCGTGCATTTTTGTTCGTATAGCCACTGGGGACTCCATTACCACACATCTTTTAACATCAAAAGCTAAGGTGGCACCTGTGAAAACTATTTCCCTTCCGCGGCTAGAACTTTGTGGTGCTGCACTACTTTCCGACATAGTTGAGGCATTTCTTCCACAGTTCAATTGCAAAAGTAGCAGAACAGTATTCTGGACTGACTCTACAATTGTGCTATCATGGCTTCAAAAGCCACCGTGCCAGTGGAACACGTTTGTTGCAAACCGAGTGTCCAAAATTATTCAAAATGTTGGCCAGGCGAATTGGTTCCATGTCCCTTCTCACGACAATCCTGCAGACATAGCTAGTCGAGGACTTCTACCTCAGGACTTGGCTAGTAATAGGTTGTGGTGGCATGGACCTGATTGGCTCCGTTCGAGTCCTGAAAATTGGCCACAAATAACTCCACAAGTTGATTTCGATACGCACCTCGAAAGAAAGTCCACAAAGGTTCATTTTTCATATTTTCAAAGCTATGATGATATTTTAGAGCGATTTTCAGATTTGTCAAAAGCTCTTCGTGTTATTGCCTACATGTTCAGATTTTCCAATTATTTGCGCCAAAGAACGTCCAAAGATTCATCTATTCCAATTTCAAACGAAGAAATTAATGAAGTTAGGATCCGTCTAACAATTCTCGCTCAAAAGGTAGCATATCCCGAAGAGTATCGGAATTTATTAAACAAGCAAAGGATTTTACCTTCAAGTAGCATTCAAGCGCTTAATCCTTTCATGGATGAAAAAGAGCAACTAAGAGTTTGCGGTCGTCTCATATCGTCTCCAGACATGTCATATAATGAACGATATCCCATTATTTTACCATATAATTGCCATTTTTCTAGACTTTTGGTGCTCTTCACCCATCGAATTTCCATACATGGTGGTAATTAATTGGTTCTTGGTCTAATACGGTCACAGTTCTGGATTCCAAAGGTTAAAACCTTATAAAAACAACAATTAATAAGTGCAAAGTCTGCATTATTTACAAACAACGAGTCCAATCGCAATTAATGGGTATTTTACCTCCAGAAAGAACTGCTTTTTCTCGACCATTTACACATACAGGCCTAGATTTCACCGGACCCTTTGATGTAAAAAATTACACAGGCCGGGCTTGTTTAATAACGAAGGGCTATGTATGCGTATTTGTATGCTTTTCAACAAAGGCTATTCATCTCGAAGCCACCTCAAATCTTTCAACTGAAGCATTCCTTGCTGCCTTCCAAAGATTCGTCTCCCGACGAGGATGTCCAATACATTTGTATTCTGATAATGGGATGACTTTTGTCGGTGCTTCTAAGTCTCTTAGCCAAGATTTTCTAAACACATCTCAATCGAAATTGACTTCAAACTATAGCCATCAAAATTTGTCTTGGCACTTTATCCCTCCTGGTGCTCCACACATGGGTGGGCTATGGGAAGCGGGTGTCAAGAGTTTTAAATCCCACTTTAAAAAGATCGCTAGTCCTCACAAATATACACTTGAAGAGCTCTCTACCCTTCTTGCTAGGATTGAAGCCTGTCTTAATTCCCGACCATTGTCTCCAATTTCCGAAGACCCGAACAACACGTCAGCTTTAACTCCAGGGCACTTTTTGATTGGCACTCCACTTCTTTGCCCATCAGAACCTGAAATTCAAGAGCCGTCAAGTTCTATTACACTGTGCAACAAGAAAAAATTTCCCGAATGAGTCCAACGGGAAATGAAAGTAGACCATTAGTATATCAAAACCCTCAAAGGGTTTTCCGAAGTTAGCTCTTATTCAATTTTTATAGCCTCTTGAAGTTAGCGTGTTTTTGACCATTTTGTGCGTTATAGTGGTCTATATGAGCTATTTAGAGTGCTTAGACACAATCAGATTGTATTGGTATATTCACAAAAGTTGTTCAGATTTACAGTGACTACAATATTGTTATATGTTGTTAGCGAAAAAAAACGTGTCCCTGCAAGTTATGCTGAAAAAAGTTTGAAAAAATTAATTTTTTTAAGTGTTTTTTTAAAAAACGTCTAGAAAGGAAATATTTTTTTGGCATAATATGTTCACAAAACTTATTTATCGTATTCTTATGAACATTATTGCCGAACATAGTTAAGCGATATCACCAAGTTTGAACTTACTGTTGGACAAATATTGAGTACACCTTTGTTAAAGGGCCCACTGATTTACAAAATCTTTCAGCAGACGGCTGTAATTGAATAATATTTGTAAATCGCCTGAAATTTTTATTTCACCTCAAACATTTTATTCACCACAAATATTTTTATTTCACCACAAATTTTTTTTTACCACACAATTATTTTGTACACCCAAAAAGACTTTCAACTATATAAAGAAATAAATAAAAAAAAATGATTTTTTAAACATTATATTTAAGTTGTTATATATACACTGTGGAGATAACAGAATTAATTAATAAGCTAATCTAAAAGTTTTTAAAACTTTTGAAGTACATTTTTTAAAATTTTTAATGAGGTACGTCATACTAAAAGTTTAAAATTACTGTCTGAAGTTTTCTATATGTTAAACATAACTGAAAACTGCGCTATATAGAACGAAGTCTTTTATGTGCTAAATGCTGTAAGGAATCATCGTCGCTGTAGGAATCTGAGTCTGAAGAAAAAATAACTTCAAGTTCATGTTCTGACATCTCTTTGCTTTCATCATCTTCATGTAAGTTTTTGCTCCACCAACAAATTTCCGCAAGAACAGCATCAGGAGATTTTTTTCCTCGGTATCTGCAAATGTTTTTAATAAGAATCATTGTAAAAATATATAAATATGTATTAAAAACAACCTCATTTCAAATGGTACTGCAACTTGATGGTAACGCTCTCCCTGCTCATCTGATTCTGTGGCTAGCTGCTGTCCAAAGTAGTCTAGATGATGGTGCAGGTAGTGAATTTTTAACGACATGTTAACACGTAGTTTGGAGAAAGCATTCATCATCGTGTTAACAGAGCTCTGGTAGTCCTCAGACCTCTTTTTTCCCAAAAATCCATTTATAACATCTTTGAGGGAACGCCAAGCTAGCAATTCGTTTGTGTTTAAGACATTATCAAATGTTTGATTTTTGATAAGTTTTCGAATGTCTGGGCCATTTACAACACTTAGAGGATGAAAAGCAATATGCAATATAATATTTTTTTACATTTTTACATATATAATATTTTAGTGAAGTAAAATATGTTAATTTAATGTTTTTACCTTCTTTTAATTTACTCTCTGAAAGTCGGGGGAAAATTTGTGCTAAAACAGTATAAACTTCTTCTCTTTTAGCCACAGTTTTTAGAAAGCTTTTCACTTAACCAAGTTTTACATGTAAAGGAGGTAACAAAATTTTTTTTTGGGGTACCAGAGGATCCTCAATGACGTTGGCATTAGCGTGTTTGCTCAATTCTCTACACTTCCAGGAATGATTTGTATACTGGTCACCCGAATATCTGGAGTCCCAGTCACATAAAAAACACATGTATTTAATATATCCTGATTGCAGCCCTCGAAGAATTGCCACTACTTTTAAGTCACACCATATTTTCCATCGATGTTTGTTGTAATTTACTTCTTGGAGAATAGTTTTTAACGACTCGTAAGTCTCTTTCGTGTCTACACTGTAGGCAATTGGTACCGAAGGTTTTGAGTTTGTCTGATGAAGCAACACAGCTTTCAAACTATTTTTGGAGCTATCAATGAATAGTCTCCACTCATCAGCATTGTAGCGAATGTCCATTTTGCACATTAGTTTTTCGACATCCGTGCAGTAAGCAGTTGTTTGCTCGTTATTTACAATAAAACATTCTTGCAGAGTTGCTTGTCGATGTCTGTATGCTGAAATTTTTGTCCCACTTGCCAAGAGATGATTTGTATTTAAAAATCTAGCTAGTTCTTCTGACTTGCGTTGTGACAATCCAAGCTTTGCAACAATAAAATCCATCTGGTTTTGTGTTATCAGTATAGGATCGTTTGACTTAGTGGGCTCAGGCGCAAAAATAGATAAAGCTTCATCTAAATCAGTTATTATCGTAATCCCTGATGTCACGTCCGGGCTTGGAGGTTTCGGGACTGGAACATTTTTTGAGTGTTCCATTGGAATTTGAGCACTTGGAACGCTTTTGTAAATTTTACTTTTCATTTTTCTTTTGTTCATACCAGTTTCGGAATTCACACAAGCATAACAATTTGAGGGATCATGTCCATTTGGATTTATCCAGATCATCGGCACTCCAAAAGGCATTTTTTTAATTCTTCGACTCATCCAACTTATTAGATTAGTATAACAGTTTTTGCAAACAACTTTTGGAACCCATGGTACATTAGAAATAACGGAATGGTTAAAATATTTTTCGTAAGCGGCTATAAATTCTTCTGTAAAAGAACCATGTTTCGACATTTCTGGTGTGAAATGGCCACAAACGTAACAAAAGTTGTTTATTTTGCAAGCCATTTTACAAACGTTATTAAATTAATACAAAATATTTCTTCAGTTTATTAAACTTATTTAAAAATTTCTTTTCACGGTTTAGCAAAACTTTATCTTCTTCTTTTTTAAAAAAGACAATAAGAAAAAATATCACAAAGTTGACCTTGAATGTTGATAAAGTAAAAGAGAAAAAGTTAAGAGATTTAACGATTTAAGAGAACATGTAAATGATTTTTTCTTGAAGAGTATCCACTAACAACAAATATTTTTCTTGTGGGATAAAAATTAAATAAAAATTGTAAGTGAAGAAAGAGAAATTATGAATGGAGTAATAAGAATCGATTAGCTAGAGCAATTAAAAAAATATTGAAATGCACTCATTAAAAAGCTGAGCATAAATTTCGAATAAATCCAGCTTATTTTAGTTACAGCTCATTCAATTGCAGTCTTGTTTTTTTTTATACATATCTTTTTAATTTTTAATTGGGTTTTTCTGAGAACTTTATTTCAAAACGTTGCTTAACCTCCTTCATAGACTGATATAATTTTTCTTCAAAGCACTAATAGATCGTATAGAACTCACTGATTTAATGAAAATGTTAATTAACTGAACAAAAACTCATTTATATTTTTAATTTTTTAAATATTTTCATTCATAGTTTCATTAAAAAATCATTAAATCAATGAAAAAAATTTTATTTCGGGTTAATATGCTAAAAGTTTTAGTGATTTTTTTTATTTACATTTTTTGTTCTAAAATTATTGAATTTTTTTGTTAAACTGAATAAAAATTTTGAAACAAATATAATGAAAATTTAACATTGATTAAGATTTCAACGCTGGATATGCCAGGGGTAAAACTTTTTGGTGGACACGACCCCTTTTCGACAGGGAATTGAAAATTAATGTTTTCTATTGCAAAACGATTTTTATTGAAAAATATACTTTTTTTAAAAAAAAGTACATTTTTTGATTTTTTGAAAAAAGTGCTTACTTTGAAAAAGTACTTGTTTGAAAATGTACTTTTATGTGGGAGGTGTTACGCCCCTTTGTCCAATCAAGATACAAGCAGTGGCCCATAGTAGTTTCCGGAAAAATTTTCACACAAATAATGAATTTTATTCATTAATACTTTCATAACGATTGGGCTTAAATTAATGAAAAAAATCACATACCTAATTAAAAATTTCATTGGGGAATGAAACCATTCATTAGAATTGATTTAATGAAACATGTATAAAAAGCCTTGTTATTACCTAAAAATCATCTGCAAAGCTTTGTAATTTAATATGTATAATAAAAAATATATAGTTAAAAATACACGATTTTTAGAGAAAATAGCAAACAAAACGCTCATAAAAACTGGAAAAGATAGAACAAAAAAGAAATTAAAATCCCAAAAACTATTAAAATTAATAGATTTAAATATCTAAGGCCATAAATATTTAATACAAATTGTTTAATTTTTATATTGATTTACTACACGTAAAATATATATGGGAAAATTTGTCCCAAAACATCCCAACTTTGAAAGGCTAGAACTTAACAATACGAGCTAACTTTTAAACACCCTTTGGGGGTTTTTGCCTACTAATAGTCTATTTTCATTTCCCGTTGGTTTCATTCGGGAAAGATTTAGTGACCCAAAATTTGTTGCACAGTGTAATTTGCGCCAAGTAGCGTTAGTAATATGACAAATTTTATTTTCGTAGGGCGTGGCACTGCCCATTTTTTCATTGAAATTTTTTTTTCCAAATGCCCTTTGCATATGTACCAGATTTTGTCTATCTACGTCAAGCAGTTTCTGAGATGTGATGAATCAGCATTCAGAGGGAAGTGGCACCGCCCACTTTTCTAGTGAAAATTGTTTGTTGTAATTGTCTTAGCATATGTACCTAATCATATCTAAGTGCTGCAAATATTGTCAGAGAAATAATGAATTTATTTTTTTGAGGGCGTGGCTTCGCTCATTTTTCCAGTAAACACTAACGGTATTCACGAAGTAGGGCAGCTAGTGTGGCAGGAGGGTAAAAGAGCAAATCTGCCCTAAACAACAACAAAATATATTTAAGAAATTTAGCTACCAGTAAGCTACACAAAACCCTAAAGTAAATATGAATAGCTTTTCTGCTACAGCAAAATATGTCAGAATTATGTAGACATGTGTGTTAAAAATTTAAATAAAATTCAATTTTTTTTTGTGCAAATTAAAATTAGAATAAATGGGCCTGCATAAGAAAAGCGTAAAGCTGAAAAGCCACTGAACACTCTATTGGACAACTGTTGGTAATTTTTTACACTTCCGTGGTATTTTCATATATTTTGATTTATAAATTTTGACACCAAATTTTTTTTATTTTTCAGAAACAAACAAAAAACAGCTGATTTCGTAGCTCTTTAGCCACATAGTTGTTCACTAAATGAGCTAACATGGTGCTTTTTAGCTCATCTGCCACACCAGCTGCCCTTCTTTGTGAATACCGTTAATATTTGTCCTGATGATTTTTACATATTTACCAAATCTCATTTATCTGCGTAAAACGGTTTCGGAGATATGATTAGTTGATTTTTTGGAGGGCGTGGGACTGCCCACTTTTTTAGCATATAACATGGTCTTTTTTTGTACTAACACAATGTACCAACTTCTTTAAAATCGGTTAGTTAGTTTCCAAGTCAATAAGGGACAAATACACAAGCAAACAAAGGCCGACTTCCTAAACGTTAGTTGCTTTGTATTGCAACAGCATTTTCATGCAAAAAATGTTGCATAATTTTAGGACTATTTGTTACTATTTACTTATTAAGAGCAAAGTTTACAAAAAGCATCAACTTTGTTACTGATGCGCTGATTGCATTGTCATTCATTGTCGTTATGAAATGCAAGAATGATGTAGTAAAAAAATAAGCTCCTAAAATTATGCGACATTTTTTTAACGAAAATGCAGTTTCAACACAAAGCAACGGACGTTTAGGAAGTCGCCTAAAATATAGTTCTCATAGAGTAGATTTTCGTTTATTTCGCATAACTTCAAAACTATAAAAGATACCTCAGAATTTTTTACATTTTTGAAATCAGCGGTGTCAAGTTATTGGAAATTGATACCCATTTTGAAAATAAATTCCGACCAGTGCCCAACTTTGTATGGGAGGTAGGCGTGTCCGTCGGGGGATTTTGTTCGTATTCACAGAGTTTTATTATTTTAATGTAAAAAACATCTGCACCAAATTTTAGTAGCCTAGCTCTTTTATTACTATATATGACCGCCGTTCCATACAAACTCTCCCATTGTGCGCCGTTGCAGTCTGGATTTCGTGCTGCACATAGCTGCTATGGTTAAAATAATTGATGACATTTAATTATCATATGATTTGGATGAGCTAACTTTGCTTGGTCTTCTTGACTTTTCTAAGGCATTTGATTGTGTTAATCATTCTATAATATGTGAAAAGTTGAAACTCTATTTTGATTTCTGTGATAGCGCACTGCGACTCATGAAAAGTTATTTGACTAATAGATCGCAAAAGGTAATGATTGGTGAAGTAGCCTCCGACTACAAGTTTTGCAATGCTGGTGTCCCACAAGGCTCTGTTTTGGGGCCACTTTTATTCAGTATGTTTATCAATGACATTTTCCTTGTCTGCAACAACGTTAAAATGCATGCCTACGCTGATGACATACAGATATACATGTCTCGTCGAATTGGTCTTATAGATGATCTGGGTTGTAGATTTAATGAGGACTTATCTGCTATCTCTCAGTGGGCAGTGGACAATGATCTCTGCTTGAATCCTTGTAAATCGTATGTCTTGCCAAATTCCCGAAATGAAATGAATTTTGATTATATTCCCCTTCTATATATTGGAAACTCGCAGCTTAAGGTAGTAGATAAAGCTACCTGCCTTGGTTTTCACCTTAATTCAAGTCTATCATGTGTTGATCACATTAACCATGTAATTAAAAAAATATACCTGACACTACGAACGTTGCGTTTGTCTGCTGATTTTACACCTGTTGCAACAAAACGGAGACTGGTAGTACAGCTAATTGTTCCATTTTAAAATTATTTTGAAGTTGTGTTTAGTAAGTTGGACACAGGTTCACAACACAAATTGCAAGTCGCTTTCAACAATGCTACTCGTTACATTTTTAACTTAAGACGGTCTGACCATGTTTCGTTATGGAATCAGAAAATTTTTGGCTACACCACACTCAAAAAAAAAATATTGTTTACCACAAGTGATATAGATGGAACTACTTTAACACTTGCGGCAAATAATAATAATCTTTTGAATCAAATACTTTAAGTGTTTGAAATTAAAAAAAAAAAAAGTTATCGAATGACCGCACCACGGTTCGAACCTAGGACCTTCTGACTGTTAGACTGTAGCTTATCCTGTACACCACAGACGTATGTTAGAAACAGGTATACAATATGTATTCAGTATTTAATATTCGAATGCTTCATTGTGTATTTAATTTCAATTTAATTAAACAAAAGTAAATAAATTAAAAAAAAGGAAAATGCAGAAGTGAACTAAAAAAAATATAAAATAAAAAAAAATAAAAAAAAATTAAAAAAATTGAAAAAAAAATGACCCACATTGGGATTTGAACCCGCGCCGATGGATGCCAAATATGTTTATGATTTGTCGCAAGCGACAAAAAGATTTGGTTGCAACAATTCCTGAAATGGCTCGTCGAAGTTACAGAAATATTTCCGACGACTTATATTTCCGACGCTGAAAATACTTATCACTTGGGACAAAAGATAAATGTTTGCTTGAAATAATAAGTGTTTGTTTGAAATATTCTATAATTTGCCGCAAATACTTTCCAAGCAATCTTTTTTCTGAGTGCATAGACAAGTACCAGATGTTCAGAAACTGTTTATTTTTGCATAAAATCATCCATTCGAAAACGCCAACATATCTGTATGATAAGCTGCAATTTAGCATGTCTAGCAGAAGGCATAATTTTATTGTTCAATTGCACATACATTATGATACCACTAGACTATTTTTTATCAACACTATTAGAATCTGGAATTCACTACCTAATAATTTAAAGGTCATTGTAGATTTCAACAACTTTAAGCGTTTTCTTTTTCAACGTTTCGCTTCAGATTAATAAAGAAAATCATTTATATTCCATTTATAGTATAAAAACACATAAATTTTAATTTATATTAATTTTATTTAAATAACTTATGTTTTTATAGTTAAGTACAATACTTTTAAAATGACTCATATTGTATTGTTTTAAATTATTAAGCCATTGATATGGCATTGACCATTACAAAATCTTGTACAACAAAAGAATATTGTTTCTTAATGTACTAATTTTAAGGCATATCAAATAAATAAATAAATAAATTATAATGGATGAATGCACAAATATACAAAAAAATTAATTACTTAAGATCAACAATGGGGGCAAATACTTAGATTGAGTGCACTTGCTATTTCAACAATAGAAAAAGATATTTAACTTGAATTAGATTGTGAGGATAATATTCACCAATTTGCACTTAACAAAATTAGACGAAAAATTGTTTAATGTATGATTAAACGATGTATATAAACATACAAATCATTAAGTTGTTGGTGTAACCAATTTATTTGTTTTTATTATAAGTTTCTTTTACTATAAAAAAAAAATCTGAAAAAGGGGGGGGGGGGCGGGGTGCGGCGAAAAAATAAGTACCTAGGGCGGCAAATTACTTAGATCCGCCACTGATTGCAACTGAAGACTTAAGTGCACATTATAAAATTTTAGCAGAGGTCCTGGAACTATTAAAAGAATCTGATCTTGAGTTGAATTTTAAACTAGTAAGGGTTAACTTTTGGCCTGGCCAAAAAATAAATACCCTGCACTGCAGTATTTTTAAAATTTTGCTTATATGGGAGGTGCCACGCCCTCTTGTCTGAGTTCACCCAGTTTTTGCGCAGAGCTTGGATTTATATTTCTTAGTGTCTGAGGGAAATTTGGTTGGATTATCTCAAAAAACGTTTTCAGTATAGCGTTTTGCAACTTTTGCTTATATGGGAGGTGCCACGCCCCCTTGTCTGACTTCACCCAATTTTTGTTCAAAGCTTGCATTTATAATTTTGAGTGTTTGAGTCAAATTTGGTTTGATTATCTCAAAAAACGGTTTTAGTAAAACGTTTTGAAACTTTTGCTTATATGGGAGGTGCCCCGCCCTTTCTTCCGAATTCGCCCAGTTTTTTCTCAGAGCTTGCGCTGACAATTCGTAGTATTTATGTGCATTTTGGTTGCATTGGCGTAAAAACTACTCCTAAAGCTGCATTTTGAATATATTTTTTATATGGGCGGTAGGCGTGTCCATTGACCGATTTTGCTCATTTTCAATCCCCCGAGCTAACTTTGACGACGAAGGCAGTGTACCAAATTTCATTGAATTATCTTGCTCAGTTTTCTCAAAAAATGTATTTCCACACACAGCCGTTACCCAGCCAGCCATCCAGCCAGCCAGATAGACGGACATGGCTATATCGACTCAGGAGATGACGCTGATCAAGAATATATATACTTTTTTATATCTGCCACGCCTCCTTCTCTGCGTTACAAACGGAAGGACAAAGTGAGTATACCCTGGGTGTAGGGTATAAAAATGTAGGTTTGCTTTCCGTGAGCTTGACTATCTAGGATATCGTATAAATCATGAGGGAATTAGGCCAAGTAACAGTCATTTAGAAGTAATTCGTCAATATCCGATGCCAAAAAACACAAAAAAGGTCCAAAGATGCAATGGGCTTTTCTCATATTTCCGACGTTTTGTACCAAATTTCGCAAATATTGCCAAACCACTCACCAATCTGCTAAAAATGTTTTAAAGTTTTTAAGTTTTCTTGAACGGAGGAATGTTCTAAATTTTTTGAATACTCAAAAAATAGTTTGACTTCTTCACCAGTTTTGTCAATTTATGATTCAAAAAATGAAATGCAGCTAAATTGCGATGCGAGCTCCTATGGTGATGGAACGTTTCATTCAGTTGCCTCTTAGTCAAGAAAATCGACACCCGATGAATCCAAGTTAATAAGTTTTGAGCTAGAAACACTAGCCATCGTGTACGCTTTAGAACGATTCCATACATTTGTTGACCGATTACACTAGTTTACAAATGATTAAAATTTTTTTTCCCAGCGAATGCCGTTAATCATTTTATATGGAAAATGGGCTGCTGATTCCGAAAATTGCATTTTTTTTTTTTATTTCGTGTCGTTTTCGAGATATCGGTCATTTTCGGTTTTTGGACCAAAAAAAAAAAGATAGTTCCACTTAAATACAAATATCTCAAGAACTAATGTTTGTATTTAAACAAATAATATGTCATATTAAAGGTAATTAAATTACCTACAAATTATATTCACGTCACTTTTTGGCTGGTTTGTTAGTTTCGATGAAATAAATTGATTTCTGAAAAAAAAGAGTATATTTTTCCGAAAAAATTACAAAAATGTCTAAATCAACTGCAGATTTTTACAAGAAAAAAAAATTTTAAAAATCATTTTGTATTTTTATATTATAGTCTATAAATTTGTTAGGCAAATAAAATACTATTCAAGAAAATCGATGGAAAAATGCAAAAGTTGTGTACAATTCATTAATAAGTTACCAAAATGCGTTTTCCCCTATTTTTCCGTTTTTTTGTAATAAACTGTTCGAAAATTTGAAACTTTTTGTAAAAGAAATTAGAAAATCCAAAAAATTCTTAAAGAAGGCATTAAAAGGAAATACCCGTGCCTTGCCGTTTTTCTCTAGCACGTCAGATTTTTTTTTAATCGATTTTTGAAGTTTTTTAATCCACTGTACATGAAAAAACAGAAATAACGCATTCTTGTGTTAAATCGATGAATTTAACTATATGATCCTTACATCTGAGGTGTATCATGTCTTCAGCAAACTTATGCAGGATACTACGCGGAATATTTTTGTAGACAATTTTAACCCTCCCAAACCCCCACATGTAGGTCAAAATGACCTTCATGTGGGGGTCAAAATGACCCACATGTGAGGGTTTTAGAGGGTTAAAATTTTCTACAAAAATATTCCTCGCAGTATCCTGCATAAGTTTACTGAACACATAATACACCTCAGATGTAAGGATCATATAGTTAAATTCATCGATTTAACACAAGAATGCGTTATTTCTGTTTTTTCATATACAGTGGATTAAAAAACTTCAAAAATCGATTAAAAAAAATCTGACGTGCTAGAGAAAAACGGCGAGGCACGGGTGTTTCCTTTTAATGCCTTCTTTAAGAATTTTTTGGATTTTCTAATTTCTTTTAAAAAAAGTTTCAAATTTTCGAACAGTTTATTACAAAAAAAAAACGGAAAAATAGGGAAAAACGCATTTTGGTAACTTATCAATGAATTGTATACAACTTTTGCATTTTTCCATCGATTTTCTTAAATGATATCTTATTTTCTTCACAAATATATAGTCTATGATACAAAAAAAAAAATATTACAAAAAAGTTATGTCTTCTTGTATAAATTTGAAGTTGAATTTAATTTTTTCTTAATTTTTTCGAAAAAAAAAAATTTTTTTTTTAGAAATCAATTTATTTCACCGAAACTAACGAACCAACCAAAAAGTGATGTGGATATCATTTGTAGGTAATTTAATTACCTTTAATATGACATATTATTTGTTTAAATACAAGCATTGGTTCTTGAGATATTTGTATTTTAATGGAACTATCTTTTTTTTTTGGTCCAAAAACCGAAAATGACCGATATCTCGAAAACGACACGAAATAAAAAAAAAAATGCGATTTTCGGAATCAGCAGCCCATTTTCCATATAAAATGAGTAACGGCATTCGCTGGGAATTTTGGCTGTAAACTAGTGTTACCATTTACAATAGTGACTGATTGCGAGGCATTGTCACAGGCGTAAAAGAAAAAAGATGTGAATAAACGCATTGCTAGGTGGGCTTTGGCATTAGAGTGTTACAGATATAACGTTGAGCATCGTAAGGGTAGTTCTATGTTCCATGCAGACGCGTTAAACCGTACCCAAATGGTAGCTGCTGTAGAAACGGAAATTTCAGAGTTAGATTCGAATTTCCAAATTTCATAGGCTCGAGACACTAATATACAAAAAATTAGAAGTAGAGTAGAACGGGGCAATGTCGTGCACTCAACTTTGACATGCTCGTAAAGCCGTACATCTCAACCGAATGCGACGAGTAAGCATCCGATCGAAAGATAATTTCGTTGGTTACATCCATGTGTAACAACATTTGTGTAGCGAGAAGTTGTGTTTGTGTAAGTGAAGAAAAAAAAATGTGCACGACATTACCCCCCTCCAAATTTGTGGGGTAATGTCGTGCATTGTTTTCCGAGCATAGAAAAGGTACCAAAATGTGTGAGAAATGATAGGTAGTGGTTCTATTAGAGGAGATTTAGCATTATCATGTATTTATTCATTATTATACAAGTGTGAAGTACATAATATGTTGTGTAGAGTAGAACGGGGCAATGTCGTGCACTCAACTTTGACATTCTCGTAAATCCGTACATCTCAAGCGAATGCAACGAGTAAGCATCCGATCGAAAGATAATTTCATTGGTTACATCCATGTGTAACAACATTTGTGTAGCGAGGAATTGTGTTTGTGTAAGTGAATGTGCACGACATTACCCCAATGGTCGTTTTAAAGGTCAACTTCGATAACTCGGTGAAGCCCAAAATTTTTTTCGAAAACCAAATACTTCTTTTCTTTGGCAGGATATTTCGTTTCAGAAAACACTTACCTGGTATATTTTCCCGGAAGGAAAATTATTTTTCTGACCCGATAAAAAAACACTTTTATCGTCCCGAAAGCGTGCGTTTTGAAAAAAATGTTACTCTGTAGAGACGAACTGGTGAAAATTGCTAGTATTATATGCAAAAGCTCAGTAGGTCAGCAGGTCCCTACCTTACGAACAGTTGGTAAATCATTCAATTCTTTGGGCTAAAACAGCCAGTGCACGACATTACCCCCTGCACGACATTACCCCGTTCTACTCTACATTAGAAACTGGTGTTCTGCCTGGTTATATTCTAGAGAATGGTTTAGTTTTTCGAATTGGACCTCAAAAACAGAATCAGCTGTATGTACCCAGGGAGCTAGAAGAAAATATAATGAGGGTAGTGCACGAAAAATGTAGTCACCACATACATATGTCCCAGTAGATCGTTATTATGATCCATATAATAAATAATGAAATCAAAACATGGGAAATTATCACATTGACTGCTAAAAACTGATGGGATGAAAATATGTTGCAATTGATATGAATAACTTTGTTAAATAAAGGAGAACACTCACTGGGTCAAATATGTCCCGTCAGTGTTGAAAGGGTTAAGTCAAGCCCTAAAGGAAAAATCACCCTATACGAGCGGACACACCAAAATGTGGTTACGGAAAGTTGTGTCTTGTCATGGGTTTTACTGTGAGCGATATATTTCTTACCATATACTTCAACTACTGGAGGGTTACTCCGTAATTTGATTCGGAAATAAATCTGTTCGGATTAGAAAAATTGTTGCTCTAAAATTCGTTTTTCGTATATAATTTTTGACTTTTCGGTATTGTTTTTTGACATTTGACAAATAGTATTACTGCTTTCTAAAAATATTTACAAAATACAATCCGAACAAACTAGGGATTATGAATTCAATTTGTTATTCGAATAGAAATGATTTCCGAATCGAACTACAGAGTGGCCCTCCAGCATTTATCTTGGTCCTATTTAAACAAAATAATTTATTTAAATTTTTTTTATTTTTTTAAAATCAATCATGATGCGTCAAACGATACAAATCTTTCCAAACTATTTCAAACTTTCTATACATTTTATCGCACACATATATTCATTTTGTTATATCTTATAATTTTTTTTAAAAAATTTAATTAACAAAACGTTTCAATTTATTTTCTCGAATAGAATATATTTTTTCGTTTGACAATTATTGATATTTTTATCAAAGCTAGATTTTATATAGTAACACAAGTAATTATATTACAACTCGTCCAACCTGACTTTCGATCGACCCCGATCGAGTATAATAAAAAATTTAACAAAATTTATAAAAACAAAACAACGTTCAAAAGATACTTAATGCATAAGTATTTCATTTGTTTTTTTTTTTTTTTTTTTAATCACCAGTAGCTTCTACACCCAAATTTGACTTTATCCATGGTTTCATATTATGTGCTTCGACAATATTATTGTATGGAATCTGGGTATTCTGACAACCCTCAATATCTACCACCACATATCGATCGTTCGACAATATTTTACTAATCACATATGGCCCTCGATATTTCGCTTTTAATTTTTTATTTCCAGCAGTGGTATCAATATTTTTGAGGACAACATATTCCCCTAGCTTATACGCACGTGCAGGTCGATGACTCTTTTTAAAACGTTTTAAACTCGCCCCCTGTGCCAATCGTATTCGTTCAGCTGCATCTATCCTCTTTTTTTCTAAATTTCTTTCTGTGCTATTTAGCGCCTTCGAATCAAGATATTCAAACAGTTCGTCAATAACATTACCTCGCTGCTCAACACCAAAAAGGAGTACGCTAGGAGTTTCGCCAACAGTACTATGAATAGTATTATTAAGTGCATACTCAATTTGAGTTAACATCTTAACCCAATCAGCGTGCTGTAATGGATCAGTCATTTTGCTCAACATACTAGTTAGTGTTCGGTTAACACGCTCAACTTGTCCATTAGCCTGTGGTGAAGCTACTGCAGTTTTAACATGCTTAATATTATTCTTTAAAAGAAATGAGCTAAACTCTAAAGAGGTAAAACATGAACCTTGATCACTGATAAGGCGACGCGGACGACTATAGTATTCAAAATACTTTGATAATGAGGCACATACCTCTTTAGTACTAGTCGAAATCACGGGATATAGTTTCACATACTTTGTAAATGCGTCAACTACTACTAATATATGTTTTCGTTTTGAAGCAATAGATGGTAATGGACCATAATGATCAATATGTATGGTATCAAACGGGACTGGTTTCTTTGGAATATGAAATAGGTTCTGATCATTAGAACGCGCTGGAATTGAGTACAAAAGACATTTGACACAATTTTTTATGTAATTTTCTACCTTTTCACGCATGTTTGGAAACCAATAATGTGTATTTAATCGATCGTAAGTTTTCACCACTCCCATATGCCCAATTTTTTCGTGCTCATGACGTATTAGATTAATTTCCATTTCAGCTGGAATCCGCAATCGCAATCTTTTCGATAGACCCTTATAGAAGACTAAACCATTTTGCAACTCATAATCCTTTAAGTTTCCAGTCTCCAATTTTTCTCGAAGAGCTACAATTTTTTCGTCCCTACTCTGCGCAGTCTGTAATTGAAAATCAATATCTTCTCCACTAACTGCAGCCGCTACATGACAACGACTTAGAGCATCTACATGTTCCATGTGACTACCTAAGCGGTGCTGAATAGTATAATTGTAATTCTCTAATTCAAGCGCCCATCTAGCAATTCGAGCATTCACAACTTTTTTTTTAAGAGTAAGCGTTAGCGAGTTACAGTCGGTAACAATACAAAAAGGTATACCCTCTAAGTACACACGAAAACGCTGCAAAGCATATATAATTGCCAGAGTTTCTAATTCGAAGCTATGATATCGAGATTCGGCGGGCGTTGTGCTTTTCGAAAAATACGCTACTGGATGAAATTTTTTATCAATTTGTTTTTGCAACAAAACAGCACCAAAGCCTAACGCACTTGCGTCACAATGCAATTCGGTTTCATAATTGGGATTGTAAATAGCTAAAACTGGAGAAGCCATTAGCAAATTTTTTAATTTTATAAATGCTTCTACACATTTCTCGTCAAATTTAAAAATAACATTTTTTTTTATTAAATTATTTAAAGGACGTGCAATTCGTGAAAAATTAGGCACAAATCGACGAAAATAGGAAAACAAACCGATACATGACTGTAATTGCTTGACATTAGTTGGCATTGGATATTCGGATATTGCCTTCACATGGAATTTGCTAAGTCTAATTCCATCAGCTTGGATTTCATATCCTAAGTAATCAATGGTAGCGTAACCAAAGTGACATTTTGATAACTTGAGCTCAAGTCCATGTTGAGCAAGACAGCGTAACACTCTCCCAAGAACATCAATATGCTCACTTATGTCCTTTGTAGCAATTATGATATCATCAATATATACTGAAATTTCTCCACAACGAATAAATGAATCCAACACCTTAGTAATGAATCTCTGAAATACTGAAGGTGCGTTCTTAAGACCAAAAGGCATTCGTAAATATTCATACTGACCCATTGGTGTTACAAATGAAGTATACTTGACTGAATCTGATGACATTTGAACTTGATGAAAACCACTTCTCAAGTCAAGCAAAGTAAAATATTTCTTACCCTCAAGATACTCTAAACAATCATCAATAAGCGGCAATGGAAAATTATCGCGGAATGTAATTTTATTAATTGCACGATAATCGACACACATGCGTCGTTCTCCATTTTTTTTTCGCACCAGAACAATAGGAGATGCATAGGGTGAATTACTGGGACGAATCACTTTTTCATCTAACAAATCACGAATCATTTTCTCAACATCTTTTTTTTCTTGAAAAGATAATCGGCGTGGTCCACAGTGAACTGGTGTATCAGAAGTCAGTTGTATTTTCATTTCATATTTTAGTGGCTTAACCTCATTTGTATCACAACTGTAACTACGAACAATTGTTTCACGTATTTTGTTACGTAAGGGGATGGCCAGTAATGGATCAACATCAATTTCAGTGACCTTATTCTTTATGTCTACAGCGCACACTGTTGGCAAATAATTCGGAAGTTCAGAAAAATTATTACACTCAATATATGGAAAATTACACTCATCTGAATTATTACTACAATCACACTCAATAGATGAAAAACGATACTCATCTGAATTCTCTCGACAATCAGAAAGAGCATTACTAATTCGCTCTGCAGAAGTACAAGCAATAAAAGAAACATCACACAAATTCTGAATCGATTCAGTTTTATTGACGTCATCACTAATTGATACACAGTTTACTGCACTAACACCATTATTTGGCGAAAAACATGTTAAAATCACAGAAAAAACATTTAAAAAATCACGACCTAACACCATTGGCACAGGGAGTACATTATCTGGAACAATAAAGACAGTCAATGGCTTTGTTTTGCTTCTAAATTTAATTAAACAAACAAATTTTCCAAATGTCAAAATTGTTGACTGCGCAAGTCCGCAATAATCTGAATTATGAATTTGTAAAGACGAACGATTGATCTGTGATGGCAACTCTGAAATAGACATAAAACTAACCGGACTTCCGGTATCGAAAAGGGCACGTATTACTTTGGGTTCACTGCAACTGGATGAAAAAGCAAATGAAACACTTACCGATTGCATAGCATCAATTTGATCAATGTTATCATTCTGATTAAATTCATTTTGGTCTTCTTTGTTGCATTGACAGCAATGCTTGCATTTATCAGTTGACACTGAAGCAACGGTACGAGGATTTTTATTCTTTTTTGGACATGAATTTATCATATGATCCTTCGAACCACATCCAAAACATGCATTCTTTGTGCGTGACGCTTCTGGACAATTTTTTGATATATGTCCATGTTTAGAACAGTTAAAGCACCGCATTAATACTGCATCATTGGTTCCTTTTGAAGATGGTTGCTCAAAAACTGGCTTACTATTATTGCTAACCCATTTAGCATGAACCGCATTATCCCGCCGATTTCGTTCGTAGCATATCAACATTTCTTTTAGTTGGTGAATGGTAGTAGCTTGATAAAATGCAGCTACATTCGCTTGACTTTCGCGCAAGCCCCCTACAATAAATTCAATCAGGTCACGTTCAGGAATATTACCATGTGTTGCGATCTCTTGCATAGATATCACATAATGTATGATAGACTCTTCTTTTTTCCAAATTCTTCGCTCAAGTTGACGGTAAACATCCTTCAAGGGTACATACCGATCAAACTCTTTTAGCAATTCTGCTCGCAACTGAGACCATGTTTGCACTGTAATTGTACGCAAAAATATTTTTGCAGTACCAGCCATCAATCGGCGAGCAGACAATAAAAGAAATTGCGAATTCAAATTTAGTGGCAATGTCACATTTTCAAAATCTTCAATCCATTTGCGGACATTATAGGAATCATCACCGTTAAATGTGGGTACTGCATTTTCAATAGTTGTAAAATTGAAAGTTGATCCTGATGCATATGACTGATGGGAATTCCGTGCTTGCATGGCACTTATCTCTGCTTGAAGTGCGTAGTATTTTTTTTTCTTCTCCAGCAATTCTAGTGCAGCGTCAAGATTTTCATTAGAAGGCAAGCAGTCATCTACAATATCCACAAAAGAATCTGCATCACCACCTCCATCGTTACTTCTTGGTACGCTCTCAATGTACCTAGTGTACAAAACGCGTAACTGCATTAAAGTTGCAGTTGCAGGATATTCAATACCAGCAGCATTTAGCTCCTCTACAAATTCCGCTTTGGTTTTTGGTGCCATTTTTATTATACCCCACACCTGAATTGTTATATCTTATAATTTTTTTTAAAAAATTTAATTAACAAAACGTTTCAATTTATTTTCTCGAATAGAATATATTTTTTCGTTTGACAATTATTGATATTTTTATCAAAGCTAGATTTTATATAGTAACACAAGTAATTATATTACAATTTCCACACTCATTTACTAGATCATTCGCCTCATCGAATTTCATAGCATTTTTATAGATAACATCGAAACTGCAATCCACGGCCTGTTTAACGCTTTTATCAATTGCACAAAATGCAGCTTCGTATTCAATTGCGAAATTCTTCACTTGAAAGGATGTAAACTTATGTGCATCCAACACCTTTTGAATATGTGAAATTAATTGTTAATTGCTAAGGGCCTGTTTCACCGCTCCCAGATAAAGTTGCTGATAGTAATCTAGCAGATAAATAATTTGAGAGAAGCTACAGATAAAATTTTTGTTAGATTTCCTTCTGATATTTTAAACGTTACTGCCATACCTAAATTGGAGCGTCAGCTTTATTTTACTGTCAAAAATTTCTCATGTACATACAATTTGTATGGCGCATACCGAATTGGCCCTATGCTCCTCCTATTAGATAAAGAAGAATACCAAAATGCGGCAGCAGGAATTCAAGTCATCGGTTATTTCATGTAGATTCTTATTTCTCCATTGAGCCAAGCGCCATCCAACCGGACTTCAATTCGCAATCAGATGCAGCCAATTTATAGTGATCCTGTGCATATGAGGGTACAAAAGTGAATTTGGGAAAAATGGGTCAACGAGCAGCAAGAATCGGTGCTTAGTCGTTCCAAGCCCTGTGACAAAATAGCTCAATATGATAACACTAGTCTACAAATGATTGAAAATTTTTTCCCCAGTGAATGCCATTATTCATTTTATATGTAAAATGGGCTGCTGATTCCGAAAAAGCATTATTTTTTTTATTTCGTGTCGTTTTCGAGATATCGGTCATTTTCGGTTTTCGGACCAAAAAAAAAGATAGTTCCATTTAAATACAAATATCTCAAGAACTAATGTTTGTATTCAAACCTAAATGTGGGGGGGTCAAAATGACCCACTTGTAAGGGTCTTAGAGGGTTAAAATTTTCTACAAAAATATTCCTCGTAATATCCTGCATAAGTTTACTGAACGTATAATACACAAGAATGCGCTATTTTTGTATTTTTCATGTACAGTGGATTAAAAAACTTCAAAAATCGATTAAAAAAAAAATCTGACGTGCTGGAGAAAAACGACGAGACACGGGTATTTTCTTTAAGAATTTTCTTTAAGAATTTTTTGGATTTTCTCATGTGTTTTACAAAAAGTTTTAATTATCGAACAGTTTATTGCAAAAAAACGAAAAAAATAGGGAAAAACGCATTTTGGTAACTTTTCAATGAATTGTATACAACTTTTGCATTTTTCCATCGATTTTTTTAAGTGGTATCTTATTTTCTTCACAAATATACATATAGTCTATGATACAAAAAAAAAATTTTTATAAAAAAGTTATTTCTTCTTGTATAAATCCGCAGTTGGCCGTACCAAAGGGCCTAAGTACCATTTCGAGGCAAAAGTAGTGTCATAATATGAAACGGGTGGCATTTTGTTAGAAATTAATAAAATTGTTTTCTGTTTTCACAAAATTTTTTTTTGATATTGTGAAATTGATGTCATTATGTTGAAAAAAGTACAACAGTCAAATAACAGACTATTAGGCTCATAAAAAGTATGACATTACTTTTGCCTCGAAATGGTACTTAGGCCCTTTGGTACGGCCACTCCTCAATTTATTTCGCCGAAACTATTAAACCAACCAAAAGGTGATGTGAATATCATTTGTAGGTTAATTACCTTTAATATGACATATAATACGTTTGAATACAAACATTGGTTCTTGAGATATTTGTATTTAAATATAACATAGGGGAGACTGGGGCACATTTGACACTAAATTTTCAAAGACCTGTATCTTTGAAAATTATTACACGATCTTAATACTCTTTACTGTTTCTGAAACATTGATTATTTAAGATGAAAACCAAGAAAAAAAAATTTCAAAAAAACTGCATTAAGAGTCCTTTTTTAAATTTTTTAAAAAAAGTCATTTTGTCAAATGTGCCCCGTACCTGGGGCACATTTGACACTCACAAAAATAACACAGAAACATTCAACAAAACATTCATACATATATTTTTTTCATATAAATACAAATTATAAGTACTAACGAAGACTTATTTTATATATTAGTGTGAGAAGTCGATGTCAAATACGTATTTAGTGCGTGAACGTGAAGTTGAGGCTGGATTTGTTGGAGTTGGTAATTTAAACTCAACTACACTCTTTAAAGTCAGGCAAACATCTTCCACTTCCGGTTTTATAAAAACCCAATTTAATGGTGAAGCTTTTCTCAAATAACTGATCTTGTATCAAGAATAGCTAATTACTTCTACAATATCTCCCACATAAAAAATGGGTTTTTGGATTTTTCGCCAAATTTCCCAAGGACAATATATAAGTATAAAGTACAATTTCCAACAACACTCCTAATGAGAACATCAACATAAAATGTTAGGTAAGAGCCAGTTTGATGGACATTTTTTTGGTCTGGATTTTGGGTAACACCATCGTCAAGATATTTGCAGCGCTTTCACATGATGATGGGGAACACTTCCAGTCAATTTGATAATTATTAAAAACTTCGCATACATGATGAACTTTGATGTCAATATGTTTACTTCGGGAATTCATCCATCCAGATTTTGAAATTAAAACAAGTAGTAGAGGTCCTGGAAAGCACCTATTCAAAAATCTTGAATTGCAGATAAAACAAAGGTAACAAACTACATTAAATCAAATGAAATGGATTCTGTGTCGGAAGTCGGAGTTTCTCTCTGGTTTCCGATATTAGAAATAGCGAATTCAACTTTTTTTCATCGCCATCGCGTCTGTTCGTCTTCATTTTATAATGGAATACCATATCTTTAAAAGATAACACTAGAAAATCTTCTAAAATACACAAACACATATGTCTGGACGAACGTCAAATGTGCCCCTTCGACAAAAGTCAAATGTGCCCCTTCGACAAAAGTCAAATGTGCCCCAATATCTCTTGAAGATTTAAAAATATTTTAAAATTTAAACTATTTGACCTTGATAAAAAACACTTTTATTCTATTAATTGTAAAGGTTAGTGCTACCAAATTTTCATACTTACTTCTAAAAAACAATACAACTTTATTTGCAAAACCCTTACGAACAAGATGTCGAAAATTACAAAAAAATACACAAAAAGTTAAAAAAGCGTATTAGCGCGGGAGAAGTTTAAAGAGAACTACCAAAGTTCATTACGTTGCTTCCACTCTAATTAGTTATGTTTCTGCATTTCAGGTTTTTGGTTCGAAAGGCGTGTTCACACCGAAAATGGCAAAGTCAAATGTGCCCCGGTGTCAAATGTACCCCAGCTTACCCTACAACATACAACAAAAATGTTATATATAACTTCCTTTTTTTTATGGTCCGAAAACCGAAAATGACCGATATCTCGAAAACGACACGAAAAAAAAAAAATAATGGAATTTTCGGAATCAGCAGCCCATTTTACATATAAAATGGATAGTGGCATTCACTAGGAATTATGGCTGTAGACTAGTATAATTTGAGTTCCTCCCATAGTGCAGAACACCATTGAACGTTTCGCTTATGCCAATCGGGATCCAAAATTAGGGCAGAAGTGAGTTGAACAAAATTTTTAATACGACTGACGTCCATAAAATCAAGAAACCCCAAACTACCGGCTCCGAAAATAAACATGTGGATACAGGAAGGACCAAGTACGTAGTGCAGTGAGGAAGCTGTCTGCCTCGTGCCCCGAGACCACAACTTTAGCGCTCTAGTAGCCTTTCATCACCAAAAAAAAAAAACAGCAGTCTACTTGCCTTTGATCTTCTGCCCTAGTTTTTGGATCCCATTCGTACAAACGAAACGATCAATGACACTCTGCACTATGGGCGGATTTCAGATTAATAAATTGAGGAAATTTGCACAGGGATTGACTGTACCTTAAACGAAATATCACCGATACTAGCTGCTCGACGACTCATTTTTGCAAATCTCAATGTTACACCTTCACATGCACACTATAAATTGGCTGTAACTGGTTACGAACGCCACACAGAGAACATAGAAAACCAAACACTGGCAAGATAGCGCGAAGCGCTTGGCTTAAAGGAGAAATAACCATGAGGACCTGCATTTTTTTGCTCAGTCGGTTTTTACCGTCTTGAGCGTGTCGGAGTCAATTTCCGTTTATCTTATCTTGTGAACAATAACCATGACCATCATAGCATACATTCAAAATTTCATCATATTGGGCCCGTTTCTTTTCACATGTCTATACAATGAAAATGCTTATTTACGTTCACGCAGGCGCGATAAAAATTCATTATATTTTATATGGTCTGTATTAAGTAAGTCATGACCACATCCATTTTTGGGGAAATATTTGTGGGATTCATAGTGTAAATGACCCAATATAGTATGAAACTTAAATAAAAAAGCGACCTGAGACACTTTCATGTGACCTACACTTTAAGGATATCGAGCTTTTAGTGATACATTCCATTTTTAAAGGCATAATAAGTTAATATGCCTATGAACATGGAACAAAAAATACCTGCGTTTTTTCTGTGAAATCGTACTATTTCTAATTTCAAACAATTTTAAAAATATCTATCAGATAAAATTTTATCAATAACATGATGTGGCAGTTAATTTATCAGAGAATATTAGCGGAATTACAATGCGGCAGTGTCAGTGGCAGCGGCAGTGTCAGAGCGAATGGCAGTAATCAGCTGTTTCGTATTTTACTGCTTCCAACTTACAATAAAGCAGTGGCAGTGTCAGCGGTAGCGGTAGCAGCAGTTTTTCGTTGTCTTTGAATTATTACAATGTTGCCTTCCTTAATTTTTTCGTTTGTTTCTTGGGTAGCACTGCGGCAGTAGCAGTAAATTTAGAAATAGAGCTAAGCATGGCAGTACTGCTTACTGCTACTGCTCTTATGTAAGTGCTACCATCAGTGCCGGACTAAGCCAAATGGGGACCCTAGGCCATTCAAATTTTTGAGCCCTCTTTATAGAATTTAAACAGCTTATTCATATCATTTAAAGGTTGTAAACACAAAAAAAAAAACAATCAAAATAGATTTTTTTTCTGACAAATTCTATTTTTTTTTTTTTTTTTTTTTGATTTTACATAATTTACAGTATACTAATTCATAAAATAATCTTTGGACATCTCTTTTAAATATTAAAACGACGTTTATTTTTAAAAAACTTTTCTCCTACATTTTAGATCACTATAATCATTAATGACATCATCAAAATCAATTTGACGAAGAACATCCGATTCAATGGACATCAGACTTAGCATGTCTAATCGTTCTTGACCTATAACACTTCTTTGCTCGTTTTTTATGCGTTTCAACTTTGAAAAAGAACTGTTTGTTGCACAATTTGTAATCATGAGAGTTAAAAAACTGCGAAGAGCATTGTCCACGTTTGGGAAAACAGTTTCAAGATTATCTCGAATCAAAATTTCGTAGAGTTCAGAGTGAGTGAAGCTGTTTGAGTTCAGGATAAAAACCTTCCAAATTGTCAAACTAAAGTCAGCCAAAAATTAAAATCTCTTCGAAACCTCTAAGTAAACTTGGCTTCGACTTTTGATTTCAATCTTGAGCGTATCGATAATTACAAGAAAACCGTTGACACGAAAATATTCTCGCACATTTAATACAACTTCTGGAGCATTGCCATCGTTTGGGTGCCTTGTTCTTCGTCGAACTCGCGATGCAACATTGGCATAATCCGTCTCAGGTAAATTTGTTCTGGCTTTGTTTTCAAACACCTCGAATTTATCTCTCATCCTATCTTACAAATTTCCTACTGACGAGCACATCAACGCGCAGGTTTCCAGATCAATCTCTTCTGACTGCAATCCTTTGCTCGTTGCCCGTACGTTATTCAAAATATCGCTCCACAAAACAAGCGTAAAAACGAATTCAAAGGTTTGAATTTTATCCGATATACTTTCAGCTTCGTGTTTTTTGTGACAAATCATCAGCAATTTCCTATGGTGCTGCTACGATTTCGTTCAAAGATTTGAGAGCTGCCTCAATGGCGTTCGCATGAGCTTCCCAACTAGTTTCGGATAACGATTTCAGTACCTTTTCGTTTCCGATAGGTTTCTTTAAAATGTGTGTCGAGCTTGAGAAAAAAGTGTACAATAATTGTACGATAGAAAAAAAATTCACTGAGAACAAGCAGCACTTCACTGCGGTTTCTCCAACTACTTAGGTTAAGCGAATGCGCTGTGCACGGTAAATAAATCGCGCATTTGTTGAGGTTTAACAAAATCGCTTGAATACCTGAGTAAATACCGGACAATCATAAGATTGACCCTGCAGTATTTAAAATCAAGAAATTCTAAAACATGCTCAGCTATCTCAACACCTCTATGCCCATCAAAGTTTAAAAATGTTAAAAATCTTTCAACAGGCTTTCCATTTTTAGCAACATATCGGCCAACTATACTGAGTTGATCAACGTGAGCGATATCTGGAGTTGAATCAACTGAAAGACTAAAATATCGCGCGGCTATAACCTCCTGTACAATTTAACATCTAACTTTCGTGGCCATGGCCTAGTCTGGCCTAATGGGTAATCCAGCACTGGCTACCATTGAAACACAGTGTTTCTAAAAAAACAGCTGATCACGACACTGCTGCTGCAACTGCCACTACCGCATTGTGTTTCAGCTATATCCAGGCCTGACGAGAGGGGGGGTAAGGGTGGGATTCCCCCCAGGCCCGGAGTCTGACGGAGGGCCCGCATTTCAGGAAAAAAAAATTTCCCATTAATAAAATTTGAAGTAGTTTTTTGCAAGCTTGTGAAAATTAAATTTACATATACTATGTAAAATAAACAAAATATTTACTAATATAAAAAATAATACTCAAAATATTAATGTGTGTGCATACTAGCAATAAGAACCACCCATATTTTAAGCTTATTTTCCAAGCCAGGCCCGATACTACCATATAAATACATAGTTAAATTGCACATGTACTCTTTTTTATGATTTTGTTTTTTTTTGTCTTGTTTGATCAAGTTTTTTGAGGTTTTACCTTAATTATTTTCAAATTTTCATATTTTTACCTGAAAGGCTGTTTAATAAAGTTTACAAAGACGTTTCCTAGAAGTCTCTAGCGTACTTATTTCAAAAGTTCTACTATTTATTGAAAAATTTCTGGCAAATCGTACACTGCGTGCTTTTTTTCAGAACATATGTGAGGAGTTATTTTTCAAAAGGGCTTATAACCAAAACGAGGCAAAAGTAGTATCATAATATTAATTGCCTGACACTTTGTTATAAATAAATAAAACTGGGATTTTTTCACGAAAAGTTTACCTGATGGCTTGAAATTAATAACGTTGAGTTAAAAAAATCAGATTTATCCACTTATCGATTATTATGCAAATAATGTGGATGACATTACTTTTGCCTCGTTTTGGTTATAAGCCCTTTTGAAAAAACACTCCTCATCTATGTTATTGCACCGTTTTTTTGAAATTCAAAAACATTTAAAGTAGGCTTTTCTGGGAAATTTGAAATTTGTGTGAAGCAGCAATTATTTATGTTTAAATTTATTTTATTTCACCCTCCTTATCAAATGTTTAATTTTACCTCGTTTTTCAAATGCGCTTAAAAATAATTAAAATAAGTAAAAATTGTGCCTGTTTTTATTAGGGTTTTTACTTCAAAAGTTTTTATACATATTTTTTATGCTCTGTAGATCGTTGAATTTCAGTTTCTAATTGAATTGGTCATTTCAAAACCGTTTGAGTCAAGATTTTTCCAATTTTTTTTTTTTTTTTTTAAATCAAACCTTAAAAGTAGACCCACATGAAAGCAGGCGACATACATAGGTCAGACATTCATTCCTCTTTAAATAATTCCGAGTTCATTGTTGAAACTAGTTCACCATTAGAGTAGTCCAAAACTTAAAATTTTTTTTTGATTGTGCTCCCACAGCACTAAAATTTTCTCTCTGATGTAAATAAGCACAATGGTCAATTAGGACCATTTTTGAGAATATTTAATGCATCCCAAACCGTTCTAAAAATTTGTGTTTTTAAATTTAAACTGTTAAATTCAAAACTGCATTTTATTCCTTTAAGTTTTGAGGATATTATCCATTCAAGGTGGAAAATGAAGTGCCAAATGGCCAATATCTCAAAAAGAAGGACTTGAGCCATAAAAGTTAAATTCAACTACTTACTATTATTTTTATTAATATTTTTATATCTTTAATTTTTCTTCCATTTTATGTAACACTGCGACGAAATACTAAATACTCTTGTGTATTAAATTACATACTTAATATACACCGTTAATACAAAATACATACATATGAATGAAAATAAATCACAATAATCATTACTTTATTATAAATAATGATGAAAACATGTACTAGTCTCAGTATCAAAAAAAAAAAAAAAAAACAAGGGCCCCGCTATGTAATTACCCCCGGGCCCGGATTTTCTCTCCACGCCCCTGGCTATATCTGTCAGATATCTCTATCTATAACTTGTGAAATAGAATTATTTGCCTATCCGACACATATCTGCTAAATATCAGGAACTTTATCTGGGAGCGCTGAAACAGACCCCAAATATGAAAAATAAGAGAAAAAAGAATTACCGCATAATATCTACAAAAGTCGTGGCCTGTAATCCCATTAAACTTGATACAGTCAGCAAGATTCCCATGCAGAGTCTCATCGTAATACTTGTGGAGATCATCAATTATCACTGTTAGTCCCTTTACGTCATAATCGTTAAAAGCCGATTCCACACATTCGGTAATTTTTTCATCTATACTTGTAGTACTTGTAAGATTTGCAGCAAACTTCTGAAAACACGTTCCGAAACCATGATACACATCTTTTATGGTATTCATTCCGTTATATACTTCCAATATTTTTGATAAAAAAAAAAGATTTTGTGTCATTATCAACTCCAATGCGTTTTCGTGTTTCGATTTTAATATCATCATCTGTTCATTCAATTTATGTAAGACTGCAGCAAATTCACGTAGACTTTGATACATATAATAATAATCAGTTAAAAGGCCATGTCGTGGGAGAGTAGGTGCGGGTGTGGGAGCGGGTCTGGGTGCGGGTTGAGGTGCGGGTGTGAGTGCGGGTGTGAGTGCGGGTGTGAGTGCGGGTGTGGGTGCGGATGTTGTTGCAGGTGTAGGTTCGGAATCAGATTCTGGAGTTGCTGTTGCTTTAGTTGTAGATGTAGTTTTCATCCACTCGGGAGTTTCCTCTGAAGTATCCTGTGTAAGAGTTCAAATGTATACATTGTACGTATATGGTTCGTTATTTTCAAAGTCATATGGTTTCACAAAGAACCCTCAAATATGTGAAGTATGTTAATTATACAAATTCATTGATATGGAAAAAGTTTATCTAAAAATGTTCAACATATGTTCATATTACCTGTGATTCAACTGTCAGAAATAAATACAGCGCAAATATTAACACCGTAGCCTTGATTACATTAGCGCCGCCTTGCATCTTTAAATTTGAACTAGTAGTCCCTCAGTAATATCAATAACGTTTTATATCCTTGCTAGGCAGTTTTACAATGTTTCTGTATCAAATAAAATGTTTGACAAAAATTAACTTAAAGAAACTGAGTATGCAGTAAGTTTTCCGTATGTTTGGAAAATTCTAGATGATCGCGTTAACGAGATATTGTATTTTTAAGAAATGCTTTTTTTATTAAAAAAGTGAACTTTTCCGTATATTGTAACGTCCCAAGTGACGTCACAAATCTTATGTCTATCTGCATTGGGAGCATTCCAGTGAAAATGGTATTTTTTAGCAGATGTTTCAGATTTATTTTTCAAATGTTTTAATGGATCAAATATATTCTAGTGGGATTAAACTTTACTTTCCAAATTGATTTCATACCAAAATCTTGGTATTAGGCTCAGTTTTTTACAGGTAAAGAAAGTGCCAAAGTTTTTTTTTTTACTAGGTATATTTTTGATCATATTCATCATTGTTTTTCTATTAAACCATGATGAGTTAGGTTACAAATTATATCTGTCGTTAAAGGTCATAGACTAATGTATTGATAAATAGTATTTGTAAAAAAGCTATCTTGCAAACATCTGTATTATACCGCGACAAATAAAACAGTTATGGGTGTCCCGTACAAACGCACAAATCGATGTAATTAATTTTCTGTCTACACACATAATAGTTAAATTTTATTAGCATTTTATTTAAAGCTAGTTACTTGGGTACTCTTAAAAAGTGCAGTATTTTTCGGATTTTATTTTGCCTAAAGTATAATAATTATTATTTTATTATTTGTCCCGTACAAACACAATATTTATTTTATTAAAATTTCTATTAATTTTTTTCTAATATTGTTGAAAAAACTCTTTAAAAATTATCGATATGGGTACGGTCACCGTTGGTTACTGCTTTGTTATGAACTATAAGTCTCAGGGGCTTTATTATGTATATGCACTTAAGAAATTGTGACCATAAATTATATGATATATGAGCCAAACTGTTATATAAAAATGAAATGGTGTTCATATAGGGCCGTTCAAGTATAACGTAAGCATATTTAGGTGGAGAGTGGTTCAAGATTTGCTTATTGTTGCTTATACAGGAGGAGAGGTCGATAAAATTCTTACGTAAGACAAAAAACATTTAAATTAAAGTCTAACTTTAGCCCTTAAAATTGATTTAAAGTGGCAAGGATTTTTTCAGTTTCCGTATGACCGCTATTGCTTTAATTATAAAAATAATTTAGTTCCTGAATTCTTGTTCGTATTTGAAAATCTGTTTACGTTAATTCATAAGAGAGGGGTTTGTGTTCACGATTTGTTAATTCATTGAAAATCTGCTTACGTAATGCTTAAACAGCATCTATCTATGTAATTTATGGACACATCCCAAAGGCGAGGTTCACGGAGCCGGTGGTAATATGAAACGACTTGTAAGTCAAAAAGGTCGTAGTCAAAAACGCAAAAGATTTCGCGACACTAGCAGCCATTTTAGTACTCTCTACGAGAATTTTTTTCATTTCTGAATCAGAAATAGCTTAAAAAAATTAAAAATGTTCATCCATGAGCCTATCCCAGGAATATCAAAAGTTCATTAAATTTCAGTTAATGGCCATCAAGTAACATGCAAAAAACACGCTTGGGGTTATCATAGTGTTATATTTTCATTTAAAAAATGATTTAAAACTAATTAAATATACATGAATTTCGTACGAGTCCCGTACAAACAAAAATGTCCCGTACAAACAATTTAATTTTTATTTAATAACTCTCATTTAAATAAAAATTTTTTCAAACTTTTATTGTTTTATTATACCTTGACCCTTCGTCTATCCAAAAATATTTTTGCTAATTTTTAAAGCTTATTAATTTCGCTTAAAACTTGCTACAAAGTCAAAAAATGGAAAGTATGGTAGATTTGGGCTGTCCCGTACAAACGAACTTCTTTTCTTATTAATTACTCACTATCTATAAATATTATTAAGAACAAATAATTGGTTTTAATAGGTCTATATCACACAAAATAAATGTACTAGATGCTTTTTTTGATAACATTCTGGTTTGTCTTTAATTTAACTTTTAAACTCAAAAAATGCGTACGATTTGTCCCGTACCAACTTTGGAATGCTCCATTGGTATATTCACCCAAATTGAATATTCACCTTGGGCTTCAAGTATACGCACCTCAGTAAAATATTTACCTTACGTGATATATTCACCTCCATCAAAATATTCATCTCAAGTGCAGACGACGTTATTATTCTAAGTTCAAATGCTAGGGCTTCAACGGCAAATCTTAAAATGAATGACCACCTAGTGATTCTTAATAGGTTCTTTAGAAAATGGAAGCTAAGGTTGAACATAGAAAAGTGTGAAAGCACAATTTTCAAAGGAAATATAGAAATAAATGGACATTCCATAAGGTATACCGAAAAAATAAAGTATTTAGGTGTTGTTTTTGATAGGAAATTTACTTTTAAAACCCATATTGATTACACCTAATCGAAAGCCAAAAAAATATTCTTCTGCTACTCGAACCTGTTTCGCAGAGCAAAACATCTCAAACATGAGATAAGGTAAAATTGCTATAAGCAAATTATTAGGCCCATTTTAGTTCCCTATTTTGTTTGATATCTCGTCAGCCCAAATGGAAAGGCTAAGAATTTTCGAGAGATACACTCTCAGGGTGTGCTTGGGTATAAGAGCTAAGCGATACGTAAAGGGCACCTATGGGAATACTCCTAATAAAGTAGTTTATGACTAAAGTAAAATAATAAAAATAGATTCCTTCCTGGTAGGCTTAGCATTGAAATACTTAGGAAAGATGCCTTTTGTCAATAACAATATGCTAGATAATTATCTAATAGCATTTTCTTTTGAAGTTTGAAGTGTAACATTTTTTTAGTTTTGCACTCTACCCTGATAAAATGTTACATTTTTTAAATAAGAATAGAACAAAAATTCTATAGGGGAAGGTGGGGAATCGTGGGCCACGTTTTTATTTTGTTAAATATCTTCAAAAAAAAATAAAAAATTTTCCAAATTGTAATATGGTATGTTATTTTACATGAAGTTAGGTAACTTTTGACTATTACACTTTCTAACAATTCTTTTGTTTTTTCCGACTTTTCGTGGTTTGAAAAAAATTAGTGTTTTTGCGATTTTCAAAAATGGTGGGGAATCGTGGGCCACCGCCGTAATTAAGTAAAAATCAAACAATTATGATGCAAAACTTTATTGAATTAGTTGAAATGACAAGTAAAGTTATTTTAATCGACAAAATAAAGAATAAGGGTTATGCACGATCAATCAGATACGCAATAATAGCGTGGCATGATAGCTGAAAATTAACAAAGAAATAGGAAAATTTGATACAAAATATGAATTTATTGTTTTATTTATTGATTCACAGCCTCCATTTTGCACAAAACATCATAAACACAACATACAAATGTGTATTGATACGAAAACTGTCAAAACACGGGTGGCCCAAGATTCCCCACCAAAAGTGGCTCACGATTCCCCACAAGCTACTTTTTGCAAAACAACGGCGTGTAATTGACTTGTTGAAGTGTCATGCAAAATTACTTTTGTATGTTGAAAGGCAAAGGTCTAACGATAATAAAAAACATATTTACCTGTGTTTTGTCGTAGCAATTCGTCCAGGAATGATGGAAATCAAACACGCAAAAAAAGTTTTGCAGATACTTTTTTTTGGGCGAGTATTGTACAAAGCAAATAAAACGCGTACGTTTGTCACCAACCAATGTAAAAATAAGTTGAGGCTAAGAGAAAACGATTACAGTTGCATTTAACTATTTATCTCGACATACTGCCAAAAGGTGGCGGTGTCTCACGATTCCCCATGGCCCACGATTCCCCACTTTCCCCTACAAATCACAAAATAAATGTTCTTCCACAATTGTCACATTTGTTTTTATTTAATTTAATAAATTTGAATTCAATCGAATGTTTGTTATTAAAAAACCAAATAAAAACCTTGCAATATCGATACCTTAGAGCGCTATAGTCCTATCTCCATTTTTCCAATTGTTGGAAAATGCAAAAAGAAGATTTCAAACAGTGGTTATTTAGGATTGGCTGCTATTTTGATATAACGATATACGCAATATTTTTACCTATAGTATGTTTTAACATAATTTAATGTTTTTAACCAATTTTATTAATTTCTAACGAAATTCCAGCCAATTTATAGTATATCATTACTTTTGCCCTTATATAAAATTCCGCTACTATTGAAATAAACGACGGATTTAGTACATTTTTTGAGTTTTTTCCACTAAAATGTCGTAAAAAGTCATGAAACGCGTAGAAAACACGAAAAAAACAAATTTTTTTTTTTTTTTGAATTTTTGATTCCGACAAACAAGAGTGGAGCCTTGGGTGTAACCAAATTTGTTCACTTAAATGTTGCAAAAAGTCATAAAACGAGAAGAAAACGCGAAAAAATGAAGAATTTTTTTTAAAAATGTGACTTATTTGAATATTCAGTGGAGATAGGACAGTAGCGCTCTTGAAAAAATTACAGTTTGGAGATAGGATTTTTCTTAATTATCGAATATTTTGGTATTTTAGTGGTATTTTGGCATCACACAGTTTTCCACACGGTAAAAAAGCCCACAATGATGCAATAACTGCAAAAATCTCAAAATCGCAAAAAGTGGAGATAGGACTATAGCGCTCTGAGGTATCGATATCATCTGTTTGTGAAAAAACAAAACTCAAAATTCTCACCCCGTCTCACAGTGCTGTCACTCCATACAAAGGAATGGCATTTCCACAGTTTTGGTTCGATTTTAATAAGATTTACCATACTGTTTTCAGAAATGCAATTAATTTTAATTAATGCAATCAATAGAAAAAAAGATATTCAAATAAATAAGACCACAAAAGTTAACTGGAAAAAATGTTTGTGCTTGCTTTTAGGCTGTGATAAACCATATTAAAATTTGAATAGTTCAAAGTGTTTTTGACACATAAAAGTATGCTGCAAAAAAAAATCAGAATTAAAAAAATTCAAAAGCATATGAAAAAAATTTTTAATTTTTACGTAAATACGGGATATTCAGATAAATATTTAACGCAAACGGGGTTGTGAATTTTTCCTATCTGAAAATATGGAATCTGTACGTTTTAAAACAATGCCCGCAAGTCCCGTCTTTTTTTTCCTGCTCTAAAGAAAATTAGCATTTTCCGGCTTTTAGTATTTGAAAATTTTTTTTTATATCTTTTAAAATAACTTTAATTTGGCTAAAAAATTTGCATACAAAAAATATTGAAAATAAATGGGTATGTAGGCTTTTGTATGCATCTTATTTTATAACAATTGCTTTTGAGGTTTAGGAGCAGCAATTATTTTTAAAAAGTTATGCGATCAGCAAATTTTCTTAAATGTTTTTTTTTCCGAAAAAAGTTCGACTTTAACAAGCTGTAACACTTACAAATCAAACTAGTTTTTAATATTTTTCAAAAGATTCCTTAATTGGACTATTTGCTGTAGAATGGCATAAAAAAAATTTAAAATTTGACAAAAATTTTTACCGCGAATGCCTTCTATCGTAGCACTGTGCGATTGAAAAAAGTGTAAAACAATTTTTAGAAAATTTTAGAAAAGAACATAATATTTGGACAGCCTTCGCACGGGGCAGAAAAAGTGTAACATTTTTTTGAAAAAAGAAAACGACATAAATAAGGAAAGTGATATAGCATACCGCATAGAAGGGCTGACTTCCTAAACTAAAGTTGCAATGCAACCATGTTTTCACATGCGCAACATTTACACGGCAACATTGTTACAAATGTTGCTTTGTCAAACTTTGACGTTGCATTTTCAGTAATAAAGGAACACAAAAATTGCTCGAGGTGGTTTTTGTGTTGTTAAAATGAAATGTTAAAACATTATTTAAAAACATGCTTAAAATATTATAAAACTAACATAATTGTTAATTAAATTCACTACTTACTTTATTTCATCCATATTGCTTCGCGCCAAATTTTAAGCAACAATATTAAAATTGATGCGCTAGTTGCGCAGCTGTTGTGTAGTAAAAAGAGTTGCCGTTCAAAAAGGAACATATGACATTGTCAAAAATGTTGCTACTTTATTTAGGAACCGAATGCATTGCAGTGTTGCATTGCAACCTTAATTTAGGAAGTCAGCCAAGATAAGCATATGTCACCCGTATATTTAAGTGTATTAAGTAATAATAATAATACTTACATATATATTCAGGTAAAGAACTCTTATTTTACCATAAAGGATTTAAAACACTTGACGTCAGAAATACAAGGTACAGCACTAGTCAATTCCTGCAAAATTAATGACGAGTTAAAATAAGAGTTCTTTGTCTGTTGTAATATAGTTTTAGGTAGTTTTAAGGTATTGTTTAGTTTTAAGTATAAAAACAAATAATGAAATTTCCTTTTATTAAATTTTTTTCGGAAAAATAGAACTTAATGTAAACAATGTATTTTATAATTAATGTTATGCATTAGAGCAATAGCGTTTTCTTTTCTCGACTAAAAATTCTACCCTCTCAAGATGCAGAATTTTTTAAATTTTTACCTGAAGTCAAAAATGTTGACCTGTTCTTGTTTACAATAGAACAGAAAAAATACAAAAATTTCCTCAATGATGAGATGTTGGCTGCACTGTTTTTTACTTTCGAGAGACTTTCCTTTTAAAATTCACAAGATATTCCAAATCTTCAACAACAGATATTGAAACGTAGTGTTTCTTTTCCCAATTTTTAGTTATTTACATATATTGCGTTTAAAAGCCTATTAAAATATCTTTTTTTCCCTACAGTTGAATGCAGTTTAATGCAGAATTCTTTGCACCTTCGAATTTGACGGGTCAAAAAATTCTAAATTTTTTGCTTTCTGAATGCAACATTTTTTAGAAACGAACACGATTTGTTTTACAGTTCAGAATTTTTTTTAGAAACGAACGGAAAAAATGCGACATCCAGAAAGAATGCAGAAAAATGCAGAATTTTTTGAGAAAAGAAAACGCTGTAAGATATGTAGGGTAAGGGAGGGAAATATAGACCACCCATCTTTCTTTTTTAAATAAAACCCAAAATACATAAAACAAAACAATTAATTTTATGTCATTCAGTAAAGGAAACAATTTGCCTTTATTCTGATGCACTTTTAGATAAATATCTCAGGATAAAGAAAAAAAAATTAAAAAACTCAAAATACTCAAAACGAAGATTAAAAAAAAGTGTTGTGTAATATGGACCATATAGTCCATTTGGTACAGAAGTTGCATATAAAATGTTACTTCCACATACGCCATATTTTTCATGACTCCAAGAACGTCAGATTACACATTCAACCCAAAATTCGCCACGGCGATCTTCTGAGTAAAGGGTAAGGACCGTGCCATTATTTATGAGTACATTTTAAACACCTTGTAAAGCAGGCGTTGATTGTGCAATGTCTTAGCAACTTATGTCAATAAAATATGACATTTATGTTGTTTCGAAAAATTAATTTAGTTTGGAAAATCTTTCAAAGGCGTTAGCAATGAAGGGACTTAATCCAAAACAACGCGAGGCAATTCTTTGCAAATGGTGTAAGAAAATAATGTCTTACAGAAAAATTGCCAAAGAAGAAGGCGTTAGCGTATGGGCGGTTCAGAAAACTATAAAGCGGTTTACAGAGCATTATACTCTTGATGATTTACCTGGAAGAGGCCGAAAAAAAGCTAAAATATTATCAAAAATTGACCAAAGAATAATAAGTGTTTTTACAAAAGAAAAAGAAATATCTGTTCGTGATTGCGCTAAAAAATGTGGTACCTCGTCTTCAACTGTCCAACGTGTTTAGGTGAGGAACAACTTTAGAACCTATGTATAAAAAGCAGAAATGTCTAAAAAGAAGCAAAGTTCAAAGTGCAAGAGCAAAACAACGAGCCCGTAAGTTGTATCGCCATATTTTAAACAAAAAATTTGAATGTATTGTAATGGATGATGAAACTTACGTCAAATTGGACTACCTACCAGGCCCCCAATTTTTTACAGGTAATATAGAAGAGAAGGTAACTACAGCCGATAAGTCAATTCAATGCGAAAAAATTGGAAAAAAACTCATGGTTTGGCAAGCAATTTGTCAGTGCGGTAAGGTTTCTTCTCCTTTCGTCACAAACAAAACAATGAACCAAGAAATATACCTCAAGGAGTGTCTTAAGAAGAGACTTCTTCCGCTTATTAAAGAGCACTCTAATAAGCCACTTTTTTGGCCTGACCTTGCTTCCTGTCACTATGCATCTTCCGTGGTAAATTGGTACGATAGTGAAATCTTGATTATGTAAAGAAAGAGCTTAACCCACCAAACTGCCCAGAACTTCGACCAATAGAAAGATTTTGGGCAATTATAAAAAGAGATTTAAAGCAAACATGTAAGCCCGCAGATCCAGTAAAGAATTCAAATACAACTGGAACCGTGTGGTCAAGAAGCGTGGAGAAAGGTTGGCAAAAAATTTAATGAAGGACGTAAAGAAAAAGGTTAGAAAAATGGGTTCAGGGGAGCAAATTTAATTAAATATCTTAATGAAAGTTGACATAAGAATCTGATGTATCAGAGTATTTGTGTAAATAAAAATTATAATTTATTACTATTAAAATATAATGCATTTTTACTGTACTCATAAATAATGGCACGGTCCTTATTACATTATATGCATTTTTTTCCTTTGTAGTAAACGAATTACATATAATGACCATCAGACTCGTCATGAAAACTGCAACTAGATTCCCCATCTGATAAAGATGATGAATACATTTGTTTTTGAGGCTTTTTTCTTTGGTGGTCCATATTACCCACAGCACGTGTTGGTGAAATAAATGGTTTTTTATCAAAAACTCTTTTGGTTAATGAACTTATTTATACTAATAAATAATTAATAGTATTCACTGACTTTATATAAGTAACCATTTATTTAAAAACGCGATGTCTTTAAAGTGAAATAATGAAATATACTCAATAGATAAAAATTATCACTGATCTTTTTTTTAGAAAAATCAACTTTACAGAAACATGCGACCTCACCGAACGCTAAAATCGCCCTATTATAAGCTTTAGGTATTAGCGTTAAGTTTGAACATGAATAACGGTAACTCCTATGTATGCAGTGGGAAATAACCGTGTGGTCCATATTACCCGCGTAGTCCATATTTCCCTCCCTCACCCTATTATTTTTACAAATTTATAAACCTAATTAAAAAACCTTTAGATAAATACGTGTGTATGCTAAGAAAGAATATGGGGAAATCTCAGCAAGTGTGGACTTTTCGAAAAAAAAAAATTTTTTTTTCAAACATGTGGCACCCTTTTTTGGACCACGAATTATTGATTTGAGATACACTAGAAGTATTTTACAGCCAGCGGTACTGACTTTTTTCGATCGCCTCCCCCAATATCGTCAAAAATCTCGCGTCACGGTGTTTGTGTTTGAACTCCTCTGAAACGGCTCGACCGATTTTTATGAAATTTTTTATATGTATTTGGTAGGTATGGAAATCGGTTATAAAGTATTTTTCATTCCTCAAGAGTGTATATTTAGGGTAGCCCTCATACAAAAATATTTTTTAAATCGGATTTTCTCACATACCAGTTAATCGATTCACATTAATTCTACACCACGTGGTTTTTATATTAAGTTGCACTGCTTTAACTATAAAACTTTTATTTAGGGTGGCCCTCACACAATTTTTTAAATCGTATTTTTTCAATTCACATGGAATTTGCCTTTTATATCAAGAGGCACAGCTTAGGTTAAAAAATTTTCATTAAGGGTGCATATTTAGAGTGGCCCTCATACAAAAAATTTTTTTTAAGGTTATGCTGCACCGATTATCATGAAAGTAAGCATGGAAATTGAAGGGAATAGTTCTGAAAAATAAAATTTAGCATCTGTGTATAGTCAGGGTGGCACATAATATAAAAAATTTTTTTAAGGTCATATTGCTGCGCCGATTTAGCATTGCCAAATACATTAAAAATTACTATTTTAATTTTTGGTTGTTTTTTTTTTTTATTTCCAACTTATTTTTATCTTTTCAAAAGTTTTTAATATATTAAACAAGTATATAATTCCGATACAGCTTCAAAAGGTTTCTGAATTTAAATAAAAAAAAAAAAACAAAATTAAAAAAAAAATCATCAAAATCGGACCTTTCCTTGAGGACTTCCTCATTTTGCCAGTTTTAGGTCTTTATTGACTCCACTATAACATCACTTATTGATAACCTTGTTCGATCGTTTTTTACAATTCTCATTTATGAAAAACTGCAGATGCTTTTCGTTTTTCATATTGCTTTGCCCGTTTCTCAGCAAGTTTTGCTTTGCGATTTTCTACAGGAGTCCGGCGATCAAATCAATTTTGAATTCATACAACCAAGGTGACAAATTTTTTAACATCAAATTTAATTCTTATCACACAATAACTTACCCATTTTTATAAAATAAAGCAGAAGTTTTCACTTGTATTCAGAAAACAATATCTACATACAAGAAGAGCACAGCCAACCATTTGAGATTTTTTTCCAATTTTTACCCAGTCAAATTATAGTTTACAGGTGATCTCGGTTGACACTTGTCTCAATACTGGTCGAAATTTACCCAGTAACCATAAAAATAGATTCTTAAAGTCTTCAAAAGCGCGTAAAACCAAATAACTTCAAGTCACTATTACGGTTGGTACCCGACCTCCAACGAGCAATTAAGTGTCGGCATGTCGGGTGACCTTCGGAAATCTTCGGGTGTCACAGAAAACTATTAGTTAAGGTTTTTTGATAGTTCGCCATGCATTTTTTCCTTCTCGTATTCTTCGTTTTGAGTACGAAGCCTTCGGGTGACCTTCGGGAACCTTCGGGTATTTTAAAAAAACTACCTGTTAAAGTTCTTTGACAGTTCGCCATCGATTTTTTCTTTCTCGCATACCTAGGTATTCTTCGTTTTGACTATCAAGCCTTCGGGTGACCTTCGGCAAACTTTGGGTGGCCCAGAAAATTATCAATTAAAACTTGATGAAAGTTTGCCATAGATATTTCCCCTCCAGTGTACCCAGATATTCTTCGTTTTGACTATGAAGCCTTCGGGTGATCTTCGGAAACCTTCGTGTAAAGCATCAACACATTTCCATACCTGAGATACACTCATTCCCAAAATTTTAGCTGAATTGGCTTAGTAGTTCCTGAGTGATAATGCTTCACACACACACACAGTCATTGTACATATAGATGAACCTTAAAAAATTTTACATACTAGCCATTGTTGAAGAATGTTCTGAGGGGCGATTTTTTTACATATTCATTGGCCCTAGGTCCAATGTTTTCGCAAGGTTTGAGACAATTTTGTGCCCTCGGATTTTTGTGCCCCTCAAAATACCATTTTTTTAGACGTATTTTCGCATGAAAAATCGACATTTGAGCTTCTTCTCAAGTGTGTTACCACCGAACCAGTGGTGGCACACCCTTTTATCTGGACATAACTTTTAGTCATAACATTAAAAAATCATATTTCATGAGGAATATTGCGAAAAAATAATCGCCTCCAGAGCAGCATGTTAGAAACCGAAAATTACCAGATTTTGGGTAAAAACCATTCACACAACTTTGAAGACCCATATCTAGCGTTTTACCTAAGGCACATCAACGAGATGCAGTTTTTCTTACGTCTTAACATTCATGTTAAAGATACTAAAAGCCCAAAACAATTTGCTGAACCGCCTCAAAAGTTATGGCTCAATAACGGAAGCGGCTTATTCAATTCACACTCAAAATTTGTGGATTTTGCTCGAATTTCGGCAAAATAAATAAAAAATAAAGCTTCCAGACGGTAGCACACGCATGTTTTTGTATTTAACATCATCCAATAAGTGTCCCAGACATGTTGGAATGGATGGGAAATGCAACGGGTGCTGACTCGGCGAACCGAGACCTATTCACACACGAAGTCCACACTTGCTGAGATTTCCCCATATATGTAATGTAATTTAGTATTGAGACAAAATGTGTATTTAAAGAAATTAAATAAATGCCAATATGTACGCAGAAGGCAGACAGTCACAGCCAAGCGTTTGATGCGACAACATCAATATTTTATCTTGTCTTCTTATACGAGCTAAAATTGTATGTTTTTTTTGTACTTATTTCTGTGCCAATATTTTTTCTCGAAAACAGCTACAGCGATTTTAATGAAACTTCGGATAATGTTAGATATTAGCATACAATGAAGAATGAGCTAGGTTTGAACTTTGTAAATGCTCACCAGGGAGCGTGGCACTGTCCTAAATTTTAAAGCTGATTTAGTTATAACTCGCAAACCATACAAGGTATTTGGATGAAATTTAGTGAGCTGATCCGACTTGATAATGCCTTGTAACTCCAACAAGAATCGAATAGCCAATAGGACTCTTATTTTCCGAGTTATGATCCTTTGAAGATAAGATATTTCATCCCCCATACAAAAGACGAAATATTTTGGGTGCGTGGCATATCCCACTTATTTATTTTAGGGCATTCTGTTTCACCAAAATAAAAAATTTAAGTTTTTGATATTTTTCTACTCCATTCGATACTTTCGAGTTTTTTCTTATTAAAGAGTGTGTCGAAAAAATTTATACATGCTTAAAGTTAATTAAAACTTAAATCGTTCAATCTAAACATTCTTTAAAATATGTGAATTTATTAGCATATTATAGAAATTCATTAAACATTAAAATATTGAAATATTAATCAGAATTTATAAATCTATCCACCTTTTCCGGGAATCCTGTCGTTAACGATTTTTTTTTCGTTACCTTTTTGGAGGAGCCAGTCCATTTACGATTGAAGTCAGACATGTCCTGGGATAACTTTCCTGTGTTCTTCAATTCACTTTTCACGAGCGCCCAATATCTCTCCACAGGCCAGAGTTCTGGACAGTTGGAAGGGTTTGCCTCCTATGGTACAAAATTTACATTATTATTTGCATACCACTCAAGAGCCTTTTTTTTCCATAATGGCATGATGCTATATCGGGCCAGAAATATGTAGGCACTCTGTGCTGTTTTAAAAAAAGCAAAAGCCATTTTTGAAGACTCTCCTTAATATACATTTCTGCGTTTATCGTTCCTAAATGTCATAAATGCTTGGCTTCTTTTGCTACAACTGCAAATGGCTTGCTACACAAGTAACTTCTTAGGGAATTTCGTTTGCTTTTTTGTCCGGTATTGTTCCTCGTACATCAGCTACATAAAAATCTTAACCCGGAAATTGTGAAAAGTCTGCCGGAACATAGGTTTCATCATCCATCACACAGCACGTAATTTGTTTTATAAAATAAGACCTCAATTTTGAAGCTCATTTTTTGCTTCTAAATTCTTTACCGCATAGCACTCTGAAACTTTCTGACCTTTACACGACTTCAATCCAGCATTAGCTTTGGTTCTCATACAAAAAAAATCAGAGCATTTAACTGCACGAGCTGCTTTTCTTACAGAAGAATTCGGAGCTCTTCAAAAGAGTTGTTCGACATCTTGTGCCTTACCAATATTTGTTGGACCTTTTTTTCTTCCTGTTCCGTGGCTTTTGAAACAGTGTGACGATGAACCTTGAGATCTGTTGCTATTTTTTTGAAAGTCCATAATGGATTTTTTTTAAAAGTTTTAATTATTTTTTCACGTACCATTATTTCGCTTTCTATTTTGAAAGAAATAACAATTGAAAATGAATAATTTGAATAAATATAATGGGCCTTATCGTAAATCTGAAGGGAGTTCCATTCTCTCCCTCCCGGGGAAGGAGCACTGGAAGTAGTGAATATTTCATGAATGGAAACTCCCCTTCCTGCAGGGATACTTTTTTATTTTAATAACGTTGACATTTTCAGAAATAACCAGTTTGCAACGCTGTGTTTTTCCAAGAGCGTTGACATTTTACATAAAAACAACATCTGGCAACGCTGAGTCTTTCCCATATCTTTGACATTTTGCGCAAACATCCAATCTGAACGCTGATTTTTTCCAATTTCGTAGGCATTTTGCACAAAAAAAAACATGTGGCAACGCTTTTTTCCATAAATCGTTGACATTTTTTTCCATTTTCCACTGGATTTTGACAGCTGACTCATAGAAAAAGATAAACAAGAAACATCAATTGCAAAAGAAGAAAAAGAAGCAATTGATGCAGTGAAATTTAAATTAATGCTTTGCTTTTTAAAGTAAAGGTCTTTTTAATCATTTTTGTGGATTTGAAAAATCAAAAAATTGCACCAAAAAATTTCCGAAAAAAAAAAAAAAAATAAATTGAAGTGAAAAGTAGTTTTGGCAGAACCAGTATAAATTGGAAACGCTTGGATGGATATTAAAAACTTTAGTGTCATATGAAAGCTATTTCAATAAGCTTTAAAATTGTTGTACTAAAGTTTTTAATTTGTCAAACGTTATTTATAATTATTCATTTATACTTTAGTACTCCCTAGCAAAAAGTTGAGGAGCAAATTTAACCAATAAAAGTGAAAAAACTCGCTCCCAACTTATTGCCGATTACATAATTTTTCCAGTGAATTTTCCCTTTCCACGAATTTTTTTTTGCGATTGCAAACCAGGGAGTTAGCGAATAAATTCTCGAGAATATTTATTTACGATAAGGCCCAATATCTGTGGCAACTAGGGATGCCAATTTTCGGGTATTTTGACGATCCCGGGATTTCGGGATTATAAAAATGCAATCCCGGGATTTTTCGGGATTAGGTATAGGGCGGGTCGATTTAAAAATAGCTCTTGGCTCAAGGAAAATCGTATTCTAGCGATCAAAATAGGAGACTTTGCCCGAGGAACCATATCTCTAAAACGAATTCTGATGTACCGGAAATTGATCCGTAGGGTCAAAATTTGAAAAATCTCACTTTGATCCATTTAGAGTGCCCTAGTTGAGTCCAAATGTATGACAGATACTTTTTGAGACGACAAGCAGATCAAGTTCGAATTTGAACCCAATCAGACCACTTTTAAGGGTAGCCCCCATATAAAGGGGGGTTCGAAATTTAACAAACCCGGGCATAGAGCTTGCAAAAATGAATGCACCTTCGTGAAAATTGGCAAGTAAGCAGTGCTAGACTATATCTTTTACTCTTTCACAAATGGTGGGAACCGGACATCTACTAGGGCTCCCCCCATATAAAAGGGGGTTCAAAATTTCACAAAACCGAACATGAAACTTACAAAAATGTATGTATCTTCCTGAAAATTGGCAAGAAAGTAATGCGAAATGATATATTTCACTCCCCCACGAATGGACATATCTGAGAAAATTTTTGTGCCATTTGAAAGGTAAGGCTCACTAAATCCATCAATGCATCATGATTTTTCTTTATCTTTAATTGCATTAACGAATGTGTATCTTGAAACACGTATGTTGGCAACTCCATCAAACACCTACGCATAAGCTGCTTTATCTAAAACACCACAGACACCTACGTTAACAAGTGCGGCAGAAGAATACACCGAAAAGTGAGAAATTGACATCTACATAAGTTATTCTTTTTAAATTATCAATTCAATATTTTCCCCTTTTTTATAATTTCTTTAGTTTACAATGAATCCACCATCTTCTACACCGCAAGATGAAGCAACAACATCAACAACTATCGAAAATCTAATGAGTCGTATACCCAAGCATGATGTTACTGCTTTTGGTGTGTCTACTGATTTGACTGATCTAAATTTACCAACCGATCTGGATATCTTGAGATATTATTTTTACTTGAGCGAACGTGCTAAAACAGAAAAAAAAAAGTTTTCCTGTAAATCATTCACTATTCAAATACAAGATATGTTGATTGGAATGTGGGAAAAACTTGGTATGGAAATAATGGCGAAAAAAAGTGTAGGGGTAAGTGGGGTAAAGTGGGAAGTGGGGTGAAGTGGGAAATGCCCCTTTTCGGGCAAACTAGCAAAGTATAGCTGTCATGCGCTTCTGACATGTACTTGCAATGACCGTAAGCAAATCTTTATGGTATAGCGATGCGTTCATACGTATTTTTGTGATCCCTGGAATGATGTAAAGTTTTTAAGTGATTTTGAAATTTCATTTTGAAATTTTAAGCATCGATATTTTTACTGTTTCTGGAGATAAACCGATAGTTAGTACTTAAAAATATTCTTTGTAGTCTTAATTTTGATAACGCAAAAGGATTCCGTGTAATTCATAGAATGAGAGAATGAAGCTCACATTTTTTGCAAAATGTGGTATCGGGATAGAGTGGGAAATTTTTTATGGGGTAAAGTGGGAAATGTTATTTCACGATTGCTAGTCCCCACTTGTCAACGTATTATACTATGTATTTCATGATCCAAATAAGTGTTGTACATTTATATTGTGAGCAAACACTCCGGAAAAGCTAAGCGAGTTGCAAAAAGCAGCTGAGAAACGTTTAGCAAATAAACGGAAGAAAGAGGGAAACGAATCACAAAAAATAGAGTACCAGGAGCAAAAAAGCACCACCAGCAAAGAAAGCGCCAAAGAAGAAACAAAGAAGTTCTAGCTCAGATGAAGATCGTGATTTTTGCACCATTTGCATGGAACTCATGCCCGAAATCATGACCAGACCTAAAGGATTGTCAACGCCCATTTCACTTGAAATACGTTAATCTCACTACAAACATCTTTTAGATGTTTCATCAGAGAACGACGATTAAGCTACTATTTCACAAATTTTTTTAAACACATTTTTTCATATATTTATATCCAGCAAAATCATTATTTCTTTTCATATTTACTCCTATGGGTGTGTTCCTTGATCCTTTTTGAACTTACAATAAAGATATTTGAACTTTTTTCCAACATTTGTATTAGTTTTTATGAGTTTTGAAAATTTCCCAATTTACCCCACGATTTTTAATGTTTGCCATTTTGGGTATCCTCTATCAAAGCGTCGTACTCAACAGAAAATCCATATTTGCGGTTCGTTTCTTCGGCAGAAATATAGCTTATTTAATTTTCTTTATTATAGGAAGTTGAAACATGAAAAAATAAGAAGTTTTGTTCATTTTATGGAGCTTCGAAAAAAAATTTTCCACTTTATCCCACTTTCCCCTATGTAATAAATTGAATAGATTAGTTGAGAAATATCACGACCAAATCAAGAACAAAAAGAAAACCCAAAAAGAGTTTGCAACATCTCTGGAAACAATTTTTTTCATTGAAACATGTAAATGCGATTTGAAGTCTGCTCCATGTGCATGCGGCTTGGTTCCAGAACGCCTAAACGAGTTTATGCACGATCACCATAATCAGAGAACACTAACAATGGATGCATTTATGATGGAAATTGAGGAGCAAGGAGCAACGTCTATGTCATCAATGCCAGCATATCAAGATCCCGATGATTTAACATACGTACCGCCATCGGTTCAAGAAGATATGGACAGAATCACAAGTTCACATTACACAGAAAGATACGATTGTTTTAACTTTGCCTTGATATGTGACAGATTTGGTGTGCCTGATAGAGTAGCATCAGCATTGGGAACTGCTCTTTTCCAAGATTTTGAAATGAAAGATAAGCATGGCAAACCTCTCATCATGGATAAATCAAAAGTTCGCAGAGAAAAAGAGAAATGCAGACAAAAAGTCCTTCGCAAACGGTTAGATGATACCAATTTGTTAGCGTTTTCATTCGATGGCAGAAGAGATGATACTTTGACGAGAGATAAAATTGATGAGAAGTATCATACTAGGATGGTAAAAGAACCTCGCCTTGTTATTTTGAGAGAACCGAATTCGGAATAGATTGGTTACGTAAGACTGGAACATGAAACCGCTGAAGTCAAAGCAAACACATTAAATGATTTTTTCAACGATAAAAATATATCACTGGATGCATTAATTGGCATATGCAGTGACGGTGAGCCAACAAACACTGGCCCTCTCAGTGAAATTATCCGACGATTCGAATTGCTGTTAAAAAGACCATTGCATTGGTTCGTTCGCCTTCTACACTTCAACAAACTTCCGTTTCTGCATTTGTTTGAAGCTTTGGATAAATCAACCAGCACTGGACCAAGATCGGCAACCGGAAAACTGAGCCGTCAAATCGAAACTGGTGAAACTTTTCCGGTAAGTAATTGCTATCGCTCATTTATTATAATTGTCAACCGTTTTTAATTATTTTATTATAATATATATTCAGGTGGTGGACGGCTTTCAGAAAGTTCAGTTGGAAAATATGCCCCCTGCTCCAGAAAAATTTAATTTTCCACCGATTCCAAGTACTTATATGAAATGGCCCATGCAATTTCTAGCGGCGTTGTTTCGGTGGATCTGGATAACATCAAACCAGGGAAAATTGTACATTCTCGCTGGATCACCAAGGCCGCTAGATTATTACGATTATATGTGACAACGGAAAAACCAAATGAAAATTTAAGAATTCTGGTTGAATTTATAATTAAATTTTATGTGCCAATGTACTTCAATATCAACTTTTGCAGCTCTGTTGTGTACAGCAGTGTATTATTTTTTAAGTTCATTAGTTGGTCACAATTTCTAGAGCCTCGTTTACGCAAAACTGTCAATCAAGTAATTACAGTTAATTCATATTAGCTTTGTTCGCGTTCAAAAAATTGTCAACTATTGTTAACAATTTTTGCCTTAAAAGCGTTTTTGTACACAAAAAATTTTGAAACGAGAGATAAAAAAATATGGCTTCCCATTTCCCCTCCAAACGATTTTTAACAAATTTTAACAACAAAATTTCATGAGGCAAAAATTGTTCCAAGTGTCAAGTAAATTAAATTAAAATAAATTGAATTTCAAAAATATTTCAAAAATCTGAGAAAAATTGGAAGACTTGAAATATTTTAATGAATGGTTTTGGAACTTTTGTGCAGCAATATGTAGCTTATAAAATTATCTTCCAAATATTATGCATTTTGCTCAAATTGACCAAAGCGTTCGCTGAAAAAATAGGTTTTAATAAAACAAGAATTCTGGGCAGGCAGCAATTCTGAGTCTTAAAGGGAGTGGTATAGGAAATAATTAAATAAATGCTATTTTTACAGGACGGACTTATCTGTAATATTATAGATTTTTTTTTTTTTCATTTTAATTGAAAACCAATGGGAAAAATAACGAAATTAACAAACTGGTGGTGTTTAGAAATAATTTTAAAACAACTTGAAAGTTTTAATTCTTTAATTATGCACCAGTTTCAGTAATGAACTATTTCGGAAGGATTTACCATGTTGTCCCAATAATATCATATTAAAGACGTTATATTTTGCGATGAGGTTGAACGGATTTAAGAATCGGTACTATTGTGTCAGATCTAAAACTACTGACACAAAAATAATAATACACACACAGTGCGTGGTTCTTTTACCATTTCAGTATATTTTTGTAGAGATTATCTTGCTTGGCCCGCATCCATTTTTTACATAAGCGCACATTTTTTCGAAACTCCTTTGTATCCATAAAATAATTAATTTGAAATCTGCCCAAACTTATATCAGAGGCATAAATTCAGGAGTTGCATGATCATATAATTAAATGAAAGGCACTTAAAAAACTAATCTGGGTTTGTTTGATATTATGATTTTTTTGAGATAAAGTGGCTTCTGTGCAAAATTTAACTGACGATTCACTTTTATTCCAGTTTATCTCGTTCAAAGAATCCTTAAGATACAGGTCTGTTCCATAATCCCTGCGATTTCAATTACTTTTCGTTTTGAAACGGTTAGTTGTGGATAGTAACATTAGTGATGAGCAAACTAAGACCAAGACCATAGCAGTCTTGGTTTTGATCTTGGTCTAGGACATTGAGTCTTGGTCTTGGTTTTGATATTGAGTCTTGGTTTTGGTCTTGATCCTGGGCATTATGTCTCTTCTTCTTCTTCTAGTTGGTTACTTTTTGGCTAACAAATATGGTTATTATTTATGGACCATAAGATTTCGAACCAAACGGTTCTACATACTTATGATCGTAGGACCACTCATCGATTTCATAAAAAAACTTTCAAAATGAAAAGTAACCGATCGGATTCTTCAACAGGCCTGCTAATTAACCTTATGAACATTTCGATCGATTATATCTGTGGCAATAAGGAAAAACAGCTAAGTCGATGTTCGATAAAAAAATCAAAACAACATAATAAACAGTCGTTTTCTTTATATTGACCGTACTGAGTCGGTTTTTTAAAAATTATTTAAAATATTTTATTTAATTAAAATTTTAATTTAAAAACTCACTGGATGCATTTCGAAGTGTCTGCACTCCATCCTCAGCATTCACGACTAATTCCCCAACAGAAAATTTCGATGCGCATCCCCAAGATGCAATAGCGATGCGCATCGTTCTCGCATCCAAAGAGCTGATTTGTATGCGCATATTTTCTGCGCTATGGGTAGCGAGAGCGAAGCGCATCCAAAGAGCATTTCTGGATGCGAGAGCGATGCGCATCCAAAGAGCATTTCTGGTAGCGAGAGCGATGCGCATCCAAAGAGCATTTCTGGATGCGAGAGCGATGCGCATCCAAAGAGCATTTCTGGTAGCGAGAACGATGCGCTTTCGGTCACGTATTAACGTACAAAACAAAATAAATCAATAAGTCGTCTTGGTAAGAGCGCGATGATAGGGCAGTGGTCTAGCGACTGGCACTGCGATTGAGAGTTGTAGCAACCGTGAGGTCCTCGGTTCAACTCCGGCCCAGACCTAACATAAAAGTTTTCAACTTACAATTTTTCAATTAGAAATAATTTAGTAAAATAAAAATAATTATAATTACATAAAAAAAAATTATAGTCTGATGGGTCTTTGTTGACGAAAGACGTAAAATTTCAATTAAAAATTAATTTTTTAAATATTTTTATTGTCATCCAAAAAGCATCCAAAGAGCATTTCTGAATGCGAGTGCGATGCGCATCCAAAGAGCATTTCTGGATGCAAGAGCGATGCGCATCCAAAGAGCATTTCTGGTAGCGAGAGCGAAGCGCTTCGTTCCAATGACATGCCAATGTTAATTTCAGCGCTTTTGGCAACGAGAGAGATGCGCTTCACTGCTGCTTTAGAGCGCTTCAGAAGCGCTATTGATGCGCTCCATTCCCCATTGGGTCGCAACATCGGCTCTTTGGTTGAAATTCTTCTTTGTGTTTCTTCTTTTTTGTGCGACAAGTGCAACAAATCAACAAACATACACACACACACACATACGAAGCATCCCAACAGAAAATTTCGATGCGCATCCCCAAGATGCAATGGCGATGCGCGTCCTTCTCGCATCCAAAGAGCTGATTTGTATGCGCATATTTTCTGCGCTATAGGTAGCGAGAACGAAGCGCATCCAAAGAGCATTTCTGAATGCGAGAGCGATGCGCATCCAAAGAGCATTTCTGGTAGCGAGAGCGATGCGCATCCAAAGAGCATTTCGGGATGCGAAAGCGATGCGCATCCAAAGAGCATTTCTGGTAGCGAGAACGATGCGCTTTCGGTCACGTATTAACGTACAAAACAAAATAAATCAATAAGTCGTCTTCGTAAGAGCGCGATGATAGAGCAGTGGTCTAGCGACTGGCACTGCGATTGAGAGTTGTAGCAACCGTGAGGTCCTCGGTTCAACTCCGGCCCAGACCTAACACAAAAGTTTTCAACTTGCAATTTTTCAATTAGTAGGGTAAGGGAGGTAGGGTAAGGGAGGGAAATATGGACTACGTGGGTAATATGGACCACACGGTTATTTTCCACTGCGTACATAGGATTAACCGTTATTCATGTTCAAACTTAACGCTAATACCTAAAGCTTATAATAGTGCAATTTTAGCGTTCGGTGAAGTCGCATGTTTCTGTAAAGTTGTTTTTTCTAAAAAAAAGATCAGTGATAATTTTTTCTAGTAAGTATATTTCATTATTTCACTTTCAAGACATCGCGTTTTTATATAAATCATTAATTATATGAAGCTAGTGAATACCATTTATTATTTATGATCACAAATTAGTTCATTAACCACAAGACTTTTTGATAAAAAACCACTTATTTCACCAACACGTGCTGTGGGTAATATGGACCACCAAAGAAAAAAGCCTCAAAAACAAATGTATTTATCATCTTCTTCAGGTGGGAAATCTAGCTGCAGTTTTCATGATGAGTCTGATGGTCATTATTTGTAATTCGTAAACTACAAAGGAAAAGAAGATGAAAAATGCATATAATGTAATACCCTTTACTCAGAAGATCGCCGTGGCGAATTTTGGGTTGAATGTGTAATCTTACGTTCTTGGAGTCATGAAAAATGTGCCGGATGTGGAAGTGACATTTTTATATGCAACTTCTGTACCAAATAAACATGTGGGGTAATATGGACTATATAGTCCATATAACACTTCACTTTTTTTTATCTGCATTTTGAGTATTTTCAGTTTTTTAATTTTTTTTCTTTATCCTGATGAGATATTTATCTAAAAGTGAATCAGAATAAAGGTAAAATGTTTCCTCTAATGAATGGCATAAAATCAATTGTTTTATTTTATGTTTTTTGAGTTTTATTTAAAAGAGAAAGATGGGTGGCCCATATTTCCCTCCCTTACCCTATTAATTTAGTAAAATAAAAATAATTATAATTACATCAAAAAAAAAATAATAGTCTAATGTGTCTTTGTTGACGAAAGACGTAAAATTTCAATTAAAAATTAAATTTTTTAAATATTTTTATTGTCATCCAAAAAGCATCCAAAGAGCATTTCTGAATGCGAGAGCCATGCGCATCCAAAGAGCATTTCTGGTAGCGAGAGCGGTGCGCATCCAAACAGCATTTCTGGATGCGAGAGCGATGCGCATCCAAAGAGCATATCTGGTAGCGAGAGCGAAGCGCTTTGTTCCAATGACACGCCAATGTTAATTTCAGCGCTTTTGGCAACGAGAGAGATGCGCTTCACTGCTGCTTTAGAGCGCTTCAGAAGCGCTATTGATGCGCTCCATTCCCCATTGTTTGTTGATTTGTTGCACTTGTCGCACAAAAAAGAAGAAACACAAGGAAGAATTTCAACCAAAGAGCCGATGTTGCGAATTAGTCGTGAATGCTGAGGATGGAGTGCAGGCACTTCGAAATGGAGTTTTTTAAATTAAAATTTTAATTAAAAAAAATATTTTAAATAATTTGTAAAAAACCGACTCATTACGGTCAATATAAAGAAAATGACTGTTTATTAATCGTAATAAGTTTCGAACCGTACGCAGTTCAACAAAATGAATAAAAGTTATTTTAATTGTGTAATAAATTCTATACATATAAAGCAAAAGTTAAACTGCTTTGTTTTCTTATCAAAAATCGGGTTAAGCAGTTTTTCTTTCCTGCCACATATATGACTCTGTTGTTATTATTGATAAAAAAAAGATAAATAATAATTATATTGAATATACGAAGGCAGTTAGCCCTTTTATTTCTAACAATTTTTAACAATTTTTCGTTTTCGTACTTTTGAAGTTTTTTGTTTTTTTGAGAGTAAATTCTACTTACTCTCAGAAATTTTCTTGTTGACAATTGTTAACAATTTTTTGAACGCGAACAAAGCTATTATGCGCATTCGGAAAATATCTTGTTATCAATGTTGTTTGATAATAGCAAAGAAAAGCGAGACTATGCGATCAAGAAAATTCTACGTTTATATAGAATAACTACTACTGCTGTTTTATAATTTTTTTTTTATGTTGCAATTGAAGAAATATGTGACTACAATTGAAGACATTAAATTAAAAGCAAGCTATTTTGATGACGATAATATAACATTTTGAGTTTGTGACTCGACGGGAAATTCTGTTCTGGGGGGTAACTCTGTAATTCGAATGCGAATGCAAACTTCTTCGCATTCGAGCAAGTGATACTTTGTAATTCGAATTTCGCATTTCATATTTCAATTATCGCATTCACATTTTGCCTTTTTTCCTTTTTCGGATTTTCTAAACTCTCTAATGCGAATGCGTGTGTCAAAACCGTTCGAATTTCGGATATTTCATGCGACAGCTAAAAAGCAAACGCAAGCAATGCGAAAAGGTTGAAATGTAAGATTTGGTCTTTGACTAATTTATTTATGTATTTAGTCATAAGGATATGCTTTAATACTTTTCCACTAAATCTATTCAACTTAAGGTCGCAAAATAAGTTTCCATGGTCATTTCGCTAATGGTCCTCTCTACAGAAATTCTACCATTTGATTTACAAGATCCTCGAATGCGAAAATGCAAGCATTTATCATGCACAGAAATGCAATTTATTTTTTAAATATTAATTTTGTGTTTTATCTTATGGATCTGATATAACGTCCTCCTAAATAACTTGATCCAAGCCAAACACGTGGATCCAACGTAAATTCACCAATTTCTATCCTCTTTTGCCATAGCGCCGTTTCTGCGTAGTCTTCATAATTCAATGAATTTCACGGTATCCATGGTGTACCGTAGAAAACATTAACATGCTTTCCATAAATTAAAAAATCAGTAGAACTTTGGCATATCGCACCCGGCAAAGCCAACGATACGTTATTAGCCGACTATTTACATCTGGATCTGTTCACTTCATGTGCGCAATTTCCCCAATTCGGGATCTATTATTTTACATATTATCCGTTATTTTCTGGACGGTTTATACCTTTATATTGAATTTCTTAAAAATTTAAATTTGACTTTATGTGTTTTTATTTTTTTATTTATTCATTTTTGATATTTTTAGTAAGTGATGTATACTTTTTATAAATATTTAAGGGATTTTAAAAGCGAACGGTCCATAGAATACGTCGAATACGTCACGTCGTTTTTTTCAACCGACTGCGACGCATTTGACGGAGAAGCCTGGCCCAATGAATTCTTTGGAAACGGATTAAGACATCAAAATTCTTTTATTTTCATCAATTAGAAATTTTAATTTTGCACTTGAACAGCTTCAATAATTTTTTATTCACACTTTATTTCAAAAAATAAATGAGAAACGACAAAGAAAAAAAAAAACAACAAATGAAATTAAAAATAAATTTATTTTACGATTGTCAAATCAAACGACGTACGTCGAAAGTTGGGAGTTGGGCAACTTTTGTACGTTGTATTAACGTAGACGTACTTATTGGGTCGCACTTGATATAAACTCATATTTTTAACTTAGCTGTCAGTCGAAAAAAACGACGTGACGTACTCGACGTACTGGATGGACCGTTCCCTTAAATGTGAACATTTTTGCTCATGCGAACGAGTTACAAAGTTCGATTTTATTTTCGCATCGCATCTGGTTTTCGCATCGCATTGCTTTTCGTATCGCATTACAGAGAAACCCCCCTGACTTGCGGCACAAGAATGAAATCAGTGAAATTTTTGTATTGCATAATCGAGTTTTTGATGTTTTGATGTCTTTTGTAATAAGCAATAACTGCTTATGACAATCTTCGGTCACAAATCAAAGCTGCATAAGCCATGTGGTCATAAATCAAATTTGGACCAATTTGCTTTTTGACCAAAAATCGGCCCAAGCTGCTTCTTGTTGTCAGAGGCAATTAGCGAGGATATCATAATGAAAAGTTTTGAAGTAAAACACCGTGTCTCATAAGAAATAAAAATATAAACAGAGGAAAATTGACATAAATATTCTACATAGAAAAAGTCAAACAAAAAGAAAAAGAAAACAATAGACATTTTACATTATGGTATTGTTAAAAAGGATTAAATTTAATTTTTTTCTCATTTTCTGTTTTGATATGGAATAACCCATACATATATCACTTACTTAGAGTTCAAAAAATTTTTTAAATTAGAAAATGAAATCGCCACCCGATTTGTGTAAAACCTATATTAAAGCGACCGGCTAAGTCTTACCATTGTAACCTTTTTTGAAACGATATCTTCATTTTTTTTTTAAATGCCGAGTCACACGATAAGAAGTATTAGAACAAGTAATATTGATTAGTACTAAAGAAAAAGTAACTGTTTTGGAAATATTTGATAAAGTCGAATTTTTTTACTTTTAGCAGTTTTTTAAGAATACTTTCTAAACGGTTACTTTTTCGTAAATACTAATCAATATTACTTGTAGAACATGTAATTCTCCGCAAAAAAGATTCTGATACTTTTTATCGCGTGACTCACAATTTTCATCAAAAAGCCTCCTGAATGAAAAGTAATTGAAACCACACGAATTACACTGTGTGTAATTTTTTAAGTCATGGCAAAATAACAATATACGGACACCACTACGTGATAAAAGACTAAAAAAAAAAGACCCCTGTCTCCCAATTTTTCCCAAAGTCCTCCACTTTTTTTTTATGGGCCGCCAAAGATTTGGGGCCTCGGTATCATTTTCGTAAAGATGTGATCATTTTCTCAGGCTCATATCTTGCAAACCGTTCAAAATTTCGATTTACTCTCTGAGGCAAAGTTGTAGCTCTTGTCATAAACAACAAAAACTGCGAACATATAAAATCAAAAAAAACTTCACCTTCCAGATCAAAATCGCAAAAAACTTTAAAAAACTCGATTTTTTTTACCTTTTTTCCCGTGTTCAGGTCCATAGGTAGCAAACCGTTCAAAATTCAAGGAAACAATCAACTACAAAAATTTACCTAAGATCTCAATAAACAAATTTCTAGAACATATAAACTTCCTAGAGATGATTCTTAACACTGTTTAGGTAGCACCCAAAAGTGAAAAATTTGCCGAAAATTTTTTAATTTCATTTTTTTTACCTTTTTCTCCATAGGTAGCAAACCGTTCAAAATTCAAGGAAACCAATCAACTACAAAAATTTGCCTAAGATCTCAATAAACAAATTTCTAGAACATATAAACTTCCTGGGAATTATTCTTAACACCGTTTTTTAATTTCATGTGTTTTTTATTTACTTCAACATTGAGATACTATGCTATCTATTACAAAAATATTAAAAAAAAGTATTCGTATTATGTTTATAATGTTGATGGCCCTGGACTTGCAAATCGCGCGATTAATCCAGTTTACCGGCTTACAATACTTCATAGTACCTCTGCCTCCACTCAACCATGCCATGAGATTGTTATAACATTGGCGACACACTGTATTAGGTGTGTAATTTTCACCGGTCAAGTCCACTTCGTCGAAAAACAATGTATATGTTCTTTTGAATTTACTAGTTAAAAGATTCTTTTCCTTCTGAAATCTTGTAGATGTTTTTTTTCTGGTTTGATGACCGCAAACGTAGCAAAATAAATCAATTTTTTCACACTGCATATTGAAATTGTCAGTTGCCAATGTTGTGTGCGAATTATGCAATAACACTTTCACTTTTTTTACTTTCACTGTCACTTTATAACTTTCACCGCTGAGCTCTCGTTGACGTCGCGCTGTGTAATGCCTCGATGTATACTGGGCCGCATATATTGCCATTTATTTTAATTACTTTGAAATACATTTTGTCTTAATACTACATTACATTACATACATTCTTTCTTAACATACACACGTATTTTTCTAAGAGTTTCTTAATTAGGTTTTTAAATTTGTAAAAATAATACATATCTTATTCTACTACATAACATAAATTATAAAATACATTGTTTACATTGAGTTAATTTTTCCGAAAAAATTTAAAAAAAGGAAATTTCATTATTTGTTTTTATACTTAAAACTAAACAATATCTTAAAACTACCTAAAACTATATAACAACAGATAGAGAACCCTTATTTTAGCTCGTCATTAATTTTGCAGAAATTGACTAGTGCTAAATGCCTCGATGTGAGCGTCGTGTGGCTACGTGAAGTTAGCGCCCAAAAGTCGGGAAAATTAAAAAAGAGTATTTTAAAGGTTTGTCCAAGGAATGTCCACGTTTATCCACCCTTTTTTTTCGTTTGTCCACCCTTAGTTCAAAAATTATTCAAAAAATAAGTTTTGGCGCTAACTTCACGCTAGCGCCAAAAATTTCAAAATTTTTAAAAAAACCTATTCCAATGGATTGTCCAAGGAATGTCCATGTTTGTCCACCCTTTATTTTTGTTTGTCCATCCTTAGTTCAAAAGATGTTAAAGAAATTAGTTTGTGAGGAACTGTGAACTTGGCGCCAAAAATTCGGAAAAAATTAAAAATTTGTATCTTGTTCGTTTGTCCATCGTATGCTTATGTTTATCCACCCTTCATTTTTGTTTGTTCATCTTTAGTTTAAAAGTTTTTTCCAAACAAAAATATTGAATTTTCAAAAAAATTTTTAAAAAAAAAAGGTTTTTTTTCGAAGATCGTGCTCCATACGAATGTCTAGAGAGTGTTCATGAATATTAGCCTATTTATATCTTTTATCTACCCTTGCTTTAAAAGAAATTTAAAAATTTAGTTCCTTAAGGACCGTGAACCTGGCGCCAAAAAAATCTTATAGATTGGAAATTTGTATTTAGTTTGATACGTCTTCAAAGACTTATGTTTATCCACCCTTTATTTTTGTTTGTCCACCCTTAGTTCTAAAGTTATTTCGGAATCAAAATTTTCTATTTTAAAAAAATTGTGTTATCTCTTGCTTTGCTTTAGAGTAAAAATTATAAACCGTTTAAAAGTTAAGTTCGCACTTACATCTTCAAGATGGTAATATCCTCATTATTCTTTCAGTTTTTTGAAATTCATATGGAGTATTCTATTCCAAAGCTCATATATACTGCGTGTAGGGTATAAAATGATATGTACGGAAGCAGCATGACGTCATATCTTTAAGGAGAAAAAATGCCTGCATGTGGCGCCTCTTTCTTTCCAAAAAGCGCGAAAAAATTATATAGCATATATTTCGGCACATACCAATGATGCCATCATATTAACCAAAAAAGCAGTGATGTCAACTTAGTACTTTTTCCACCAGATTTGGTGCTTTTTGAAAAATGATACTCGAACAATAGCTTTAAAAATTTTGTGGAATTGAATAAAATATTTAAGGGTTTTCATCTAAACATGCAAGTTTCCCATTTGTGCACTTGGGCAATTTTGTGTGATTCATACATATCTGTGGACTTTTGACAAAACAACCTAACTCGAGATAAGACAATTCTCCACGATTCTAGGCATATATATAAAAGTTAAATGCGCTTCTTTTGGTATAATCACCATATCTCTATGGTTTCTAGTTCCAGAGATATAAGTCTGTCCCATAACTCACGCTAGATTTGAACTTAGCGCCATTCGAGTAGTGATGTGTTGCTAACCAAAATAATTCAAAAAGGAGATTCAACTCTGGATCAACATAATTCAGCCACATTACTGCAAAGCAATTAAAAAGCATTTTAGCTCGGCTGTATTTAGTTCAAGAAGGTTACGACTTTTATTTCCGTGGACTCTCAAATTGATGATGTTTTTTTATTAATCAATACAAAATAAGTCAAAAAAATTAAATGAAATTTTTCGATATCCCGCTTCGTTTTCGTGAAATCGAGATCTTAAGTTTTTGGCGATCAAGTCAAGTCCTCGATATCTCCAAAGCGAAGTGAGATATCGAAAAATTTTATTACATTTATTCGTCTTATTTTGGGTCAATTTATAAAAAGAAACACGGAAATCAAAGAATTCCCTCAAAAAATTTTGCATACGATTTTTTACAATTTAGTTCGAGTGGAAAATTGGACAGTTATCGAGATTTTTGCACGTGGAGATGAATACTTTTAGTACATATTCGTAAATATTTTGTATGAGACTTCGTGCATATTCTACTTTGAAGTGCATACTACTTGCGTGTAGGGTATACATTTGTAAAATGCAGAATGGCATAATATCTTGAATGAGAAAAACGCGCTAAAAAAAAGAGAGCATATTTCACTTCACAAACTAATGACGCCATAATTTTTACCAAAAAGCGTCAAAATTTGAGAGAGCATAGATTACGTCACTTCTCCATGCGCTAAGCGCAATAGTTAGTAAATTTTCCCGCCATTGTTTTTGCCAAAAATCGAGATTTTTTTTCTGGCTATAAGAGTTTAAAAAACAGTCCTTATGCTCACTGAACGCACGTACTTGAACAAACAAATACATGTGGTATTTTCTTCTTCTTCTTCTTCTTCGAATATGCTACTCATTTCGAGTAGCATAGGTCCCTAATAAGAGAGCTGCCGTAAACACTAGGTTTTTATCACAGCTCTCAGCGTAGCGTCTTTACAGACTTATAAAATTATTTGATATTATACGAAATTTTCAGTCTGACTGAAATTGATTTTTTCTTTTAACCTATAATTATGTTATGCACGATACACGCGCCTTTAAAAAAAACACGTGTAACGGGTCTAAATTTAAGACACGCGCGGACGATTACATACGAGAGTACGTCTGTACTCGGTCGCGGACAAAACGAAAGACCGTGGTATTTTAACAAAGGCATTTTACTTTTACAATTCTATTTACATTATAATTCTCTGGCCACACTGAATAGAGGTATGAACATATGTATGTGCACACTACACTCACAAAATTTTATCAGCAGTGTTTCATTAAAATTTTTTCGCTATTAAAGCAGGTTCAGACCACAGACAAAATGGTCGGTGAACTATTTTGTCTGAATCGGGTTTGTCTTTGTGTTTGTCTATGGCGCGGAAATTGTGAAAAAATAAAGTTTTTTTTTTAGCGTTTATCGAAACTGATCGCTCAGATTTATTTTTGGAGATATGGCCATTAAAAGTGGCTGATATATCTTTTACGGGCATGACCTCGATTTCCGTGGCCCCTCAGTTTGGCGAGGTTTTCTTATACTCAATACAAAATAAGTCGAAAATATTAGATACAATTTTTCCATATCTCGCTTCGTTTTTGAGATATCAAGGCTTTAAGAATAAGAGAAAATTGAAGAAATTTTAAGAAATGTTAGATTTGACAATGTTTTCACATAAAACGATCTAAAATTACTCGAAAAATCGAGACTTGAATGTTTTTAGAAAGCAAGTTAAATTGTAAAAGGCTTCTTTTGTTATTGTTAATATTCTTGCTGTTTGAGTTCGTGTTGTTGTTATTAGTTTTGGTGGTATTGTTGTTGTCGTTAATGTTCTTGTTTTTTAAAACTTTCGTTAGTGTTCTTGTATGAGATAATTTGAATTTTCAAAAAATTTAAAAAAAAAACTTTTTTCGAAGAACCTGCTGTATATGAATGTCTAGAGAGTGTTCATAAATATAAGGCTGTTTTTATCATTTATCTACCATTACTTTAAAAGATATTTAAAAATTTAGTTTCTAAAGGACCGTGAACCTGGCGGCAAAAAAATCAAATAGATTGGAAATTTTTATTTAGTTCGATATGCCATCAAAAACTTATCCACTCTTTATTTTTCTTTGTCCACCCTTAGTTCAAAAGATATTTCGGAATCAAAATTTTCTATTTTAAAAAAATTGTGTTATCTTTTGCTTTGCTAAAGAGTAAAAATTATAAACCGTTTAAAAGTTAAGTTCGCACTAACATCTTCAAGACGGTAATATCCTATTCCAAAGTTCATAAACCCTGCGTATAGGGTATAAAATGATATGTAAGAAAGCAGCATGACGTAATATCTTTAAGGAGAAAAAATGTCTGCACAATTGTGGCGCCTCTTCTTACCTTATGCTTATGTTTATCCACCCTTTAGTTTTGTTTGTTCACCTTTAGTTTAAAAGTGTTTTTCAAACAAATATATTGAATTTTCAAAAAATTTTCAAAAAAAAAAAGGTTTTTTTACGAAGATCGTGCTGTATTGGAATGTCTAGAGAGTGTTCATGAATATAAGGCTATTTTTATCTTTTATCTACCCTTGCTTTAAAAGATATTTTAAAAATTAGTTCCTAAAGGACCGTGAACCTGGCGCCAAAAAATCTAATAGATTGGAAATTTTTATTTAGTTCGATACGTTATCAAAGACTTATGCTTATCCACCCTCTAGTTCAGTTTGTCCACCTTTAGTTTAAAAGTTTTTTTCAAACAAAAATATTGAATTTTCAAAAAAATTTCAAAAAAAAAAAGATTATTTTTTCGAAGATCGTGCTGTATATGAATGTCTAGTAAGCGTTCATTCATGAATATAATCCTGTTTTTATCTTTTATCTACCCTTGCTTTAAAAGACATTTAAAAATTTATTCCCTAAGGGACCGTGAATCTGGCGGCAAAAAAATCTAATAGATTGGAAATTTTTATTTAGTTCGATACGCCTTCAAAGACTTATGTTTATCCACCCTTTATTTTTGTTTGTCCACCCTTAGTTCAAAAGTTATTTCGGAATCAATATTTTCTATTTTAAAAAAATTGTGTTATCTCTTGCTTTGCTATAGAGTAAAAATTATACACCGTTTAAAAGTTAAGTTCGCACTTACATCTTCAAGATGGTAATATCCTCATTATTCTTTCAGTTTTTTGAAATTCATATGGAGTATTCTATTCCAAAGTTAATATACACTGCGCGTAGGGTATAAAATGATATGTAAGAAAGCACCATGACGTAATATCTTTAAGGAGAAAAAATGCTTACATATGGCGCCTCTTTCTTACCAAAAAGCGCGAAAAAATTATATAGCATATATTACGGCACATACTAATGATGCCATCATACTAACCAAAAAGCAATGATGCCAACTTGGTGCTTTTTCCACCAGATTTGGTGCTTTTTCAAAAATGATACTCGAACAAATTGTGAATTAGTGCTTGGTGTGTTCTTTAGTGCTTTTTCTCAATTGCAACGACACTATAAAAGTTGTTCCTATCGCGAACCGGCACTCAAATTTACTGGTATTGCAAACACAAAAATAAAGGAAGAATAGCTTTAAAAATTTTGTGGAATTGATTAAAATATTTAAGAGTTTTCATCTAAACGCGGAAGTTTCCCTTACTCGAGATAAGACAATTCTGCACGATTCTAGCCATAAATATAAAATTTAAATACGCTTCTTTTGGTATCATCACCATATCTCTATGGTTTCAAGTTCCAGATATATAAGTGTGTTCCTTAATTTACGCAAGATTTGAACTTAGCGCTATTCGAGCAGTGATGTGTTGCTAACCAAAATAAGAAAATAATTTGACAGCTGACAGCTGAAGATTAGTAAAAATGTATTGAAAGAGGAGATTCAACTCTGGAAGCAATTAAAAGGTATTTTAGCTCGGCTGAAAAGTTGCTTGAATTTAGATATTTGGCCAAATTTCATCAATTCACAAATCGCACAAAGTATCAAAGTTCATACACCCTGCGTGTAGAGTATAAAATGATATGTAAGGAAGCAGCATGACGTAATATCTTTAAGGAGAAAAAATGCTTACATATGGCGCCTCTTACCAAAAAGCGCGAATAAATTATATAGCATACATTACGGTACATACCAATGATGCCATCATTTTAACCAAAAAAGCAGTGATGCCAACTTGGTGCTTTTTCCACCAGATTTGGTGCTTTTTCCACCAGATTTGGTGCTTTTTCAAAAATGATACTCGAACAAATTGTGAGTTAGTGCTTGGTGTGTTCTTTAGTGCTTTTTCTCAATTGCAACGACACTATAAAAGTTGTTCCTGTCGCCAACCGGCATTCAAATTTACAGGTATTACTAACACAAAAATAAAGGAACAATAGCTTTAAAAATTTTGTGGAATTGAATAAAATATTTAAGGGTTTTCATCTAAGCGCGGAAGTTTCCCATTTGTGCACTTGGGCAATTTTGTGTGCTTCATATATATCTATGGACTTTTGACAAAACAACCTAACTCGAGATAAGACAGTTATCCACGATTCTAGCCATAAATATAAAATTTAAATACGGTTCTTTTCGTATAATCACCATATCTCTATGGTTTCTAGTTCCAGAGATATAAGTCGTATATAAGTGGTATAATCACCATATCTCTATGGTTTCTAGTTCCAGAGATATAAGTCTGTCCCATAACTCACGCTAGATTTGAACTTAGCGCCATTCAAGTAGTGATGTGTTGCTAACCAAAATAAGAAAATAATTTGACAGCTGACAGTTGAGGGTTAATAAAAATGTATTAAAAGAGATTCAACTCTGGATCAACGAAATTCAGCCCCATTACTGCAAAGCAATTAACATGTATTTTAGCTCTGCTGAAAAGTTGCCAATTGCGAGTTAGGTTGTTTTGTTAAAATGCCACAGATATATATAATGAACGCAGTCTCGAATAATTTGAGCGATTTTTGAAGTTGATGAGATTTGGGCAAATGTCTAAATTAAAATGCTGAATAAAGCGAACTATTTCAATTATTTGAAGAAAGCGAATTGTCAGCACTTGAGTTCTTCGGAAATCATAATGATTACTGAGTCGCACAATTAACTGCGCAAGTTTGCGTTACGATTTGATCCATGTATTTAGTTCAAGAAGGGTGCGACTTTGATTTCCGTGGACTCTCGAATTGATGATGTTTTTTATAAATCAATACAAAATAAGTCAAAAAAAAATTAAATGAGATATCAAAGCTTCGTTTTCGAGAAATTGAGATCTAAAGTTTTTAGGGATCAAGTCAAGTCCTCGATATATCCAAATCCAAGCGAGATATCGAAAAATTTTATTTATTTTTTCGTATTTTTTTGATTTATTTTAAATGTTTTTACATGAAACAATCGTCAAATATAACTTTGTTTTTTAAATTGCTTCAATATTTCCGTATATCTCGGAAACGATGTGATAACAAAAAATTTAATATAATTTTTTTCGTTTTTATCATTTAAAAAATTTGATCTGATTCAGTTGTGAAATGTTTGGCTGAAATTAAATCATTAAATACATGAAGAAAAATAGTTTTGATAGTATGTTAGCTCTTAAAAAATATTTATTGGAAACACTTAAGTTGTATGGTACTAACTATTTTTATTTGAATTGAAATGCATATATTAAAAATACGATATAATACCAACAAAACGAATATTGAAATCAGATTGGCAAAAACATTTCATTTCGAAAAACAGTCAGACATTTGGTTAAAGTATTAATTCAATAAGCACTATTCTTGTGAAAAATGACACAAAATGTTGATGTTTTACATTGGAAAGACCAAAAAGAGAGAAAAAGCAATTCATATAATTTTTGTTAGTCTACATTCATATCGTCACTTAAAATGGAAAAACCAAACAGTTTTTATATTTTCAGAGAAAGAGCAAAAATGTTTTAAAAATTAGAAGTATTTTGGATTATACAGGCAATTTTTCGTAGTATTGCTTAAAATGAATTCGGTATTTTTAAACTTATGAGTATAAAACTGTGTGTACTATAGTCAAATTCATCATCCATCAAAAACTCATTTTGAATTTTTTACAGATACGTTTTTAGACCTTCTTATCATAAAACCGAGGGTGGGGCTTAGATGTTTTGTTGCAGAGAAATGAGTCTGGAATAAAAAATAAAACATGTATGACTTGATCCCGAAAAACTTTAGATCTCAATTTCTCGAAAACGAAGCTTTGATATCTCATTTAATTTTTTTTGACTTATTTTGTATTGATTTATAAAAAACATCATCAATTCGAGAGTCCACGGATATCAAAGTCGCACCCTTCTTGAACTAAATACATGGATCAAATCGTAACGCAAACTTGCGCAGCTAATTGTGCGACTCAGTAATCATTATCATTTGCGAAGGACTCAAGTGTTGACAATTCGCTTTCTTCAAATAATTGAAATAGCTCGCTTTATTCAGCATTTTAATTTAGACATTTGGACAAATCTCATCAACTTCAAAAATCGCTCAAATTATTCGAGACTGCGTTCATTATATATATCTGTGGCATTTTGACAAAACAACCTAACTCGCAATTGGCAACTTTTCAGCAGAGCTAAAATACATGTTAATTGCTTTGCAGTAATGGGGCTGAATTTCGTTGATCCAGAGTTGAATCTCTTTTAATACATTTTTACTAACCCTCAACTGTCAGCTGTCAAATTATTTTCTTATTTTGGTTAGCAACACATCACTACTTGAATGGCGCTAAGTTCAAATCTAGCGTGAGTTATGGGACAGACTTATACCTCTGGAACTAGAAACCATAGAGATATGGTGATTATACGAAAAGAACCGTATTTAAATTTTATATTTATGGCTAGAATCGTGGATAACTGTCTAATCTAGAGTTAGGTTGTTTTGTCAAAAGTCCATAGATATGTATGAAGCACACAAAATTGCCCAAGTGCACAAATGGGAAACTTCCGCGTTTAGATGAAAACCCTTAAATATTTTATTCAATTCCACAAAATTTTAAAGCTATTGTTCCTTTATTTTTGTGTTTGTAATACCTGTAAATTTGAATGCCGGGTGGCGACAGGAACAACTTTTATAGTGTCGTTGCAATTGAGAAAAAGCACTAAAGAACACACCAAGCACTAACTCACAATTTGTTCGAGTATCATTTTTGAAAAAGCACCAAATCTGGTGGAAAAAGCACCAAGTTGGCATCACTGCTTTTTTGGTTAAAATGATGGCATCATTGATATGTACCGTAATGTATGCTATATAATTTATTCGCGCTTTTTGGTAAGAAAGAGGCGCCATATGTAAGCATTTTTTCTCCTTAAAGATATTACGTCATGCTGCTTCCTTACATATCATTTTATACCCTACGCGCAGTGTATATTAACTTTGGAATAGAATACTCCATATGAATTTCAAAAAACTGAAAGAATAATGAGGATATTACCATCTTGAAGATGTAAGTGCGAACTTAACTTTTAAACGGTGTATAATTTTTACTCTATAGCAAAGCAAGAGATAACACAATTTTTTTAAAATAGAAAATATTGATTCCGAAATAACTTTTGAACTAAGGGTGGACAAACAAAAATAAAGGGTGGATAAACATAAGTCTTTGAAGGCCTATCGAACTAAATAAAAATTTCCAATCTATTAGATTCTTTTGCCGCCAGGTTCACGGTCCTTTAGGGAATAAATTTTTAAATATCTTTTAAAGCCAGGGTAGATAAAAGATAAAAACAGGATTATATTCATGAACGCTTACTAAACATTCATATACAGCACGATCTTCGAAAAAAAAATCTTTTTTTTTTGAAAATTTTTTGAAAATTCAATATTTTTGTTTGAAAAAAACTTTTAAACCAAAGGTGAACAAACAGAACTAAAGGGTGGATAAACATAAGTCTTTAATAGCGTATCGAACTAAATAAAAATTTCCAATCTATTAGATTTTTTGGCGCCAGGTTCACGGTCCTTTAGGAACTAAATTTTAAAATATCTTTTAAAGCAAGGGTAGATGAAAGATAAAAATAGCCTTATATTCATGAACACTCTCTAGACATTCCAATACAGCACGATCTTCGAAAAAAAACCTTTTTTTTTTGAAAATTTTTTGAAAATTCAATATATTTGTTTGAAAAAAACTTTTAAACTAAAGGTGAACAAACAAAACTAAAGGGTGGATAAACATAAGCATAAGGTAAGAAGAGGCGCCACAATTGTGCAGACATTTTTTCTCCTTAAAGATATTACGTCATGCTGCTTTCTTACATATCATTTTATACCCTATACGCAGGGTTTATGAACTTTGGAATAGGATATTACCGTCTTGAAGATGTTAGTGCGAACTTAACTTTTAAACGGTTTATAATTTTTACTCTTTAGCAAAGCAAAAGATAACACAATTTTTTTAAAATAGAAAATTTTGATTCCGAAATATCTTTTGAACTAAGGGTGGACAAAGAAAAATAAAGAGTGGATAAGTTTTTGATGGCATATCGAACTAAATAAAAATTTCCAATCTATTTGATTTTTTTGCCGCCAGGTTCACGGTCCTTTAGAAACTAAATTTTTAAATATCTTTTAAAGTAATGGTAGATAAATGATAAAAACAGCCTTATATTCATGAACACTCTTTAGACATTCATATACAGCAGGTTCTTCGAAAAAAGTTTTTTTTTTAAATTTTTTGAAAATTCAAATTATCTCATACAAGAACACTAACGAAAGTTTTAAAAACAAGAACATTAACGACAACAACAATACCACCAAAACCAATAACAACAACACGAACTCAAACAGCAACAATATTAACAATAACAAAAGAAGCCTTTTACAATTTAACTTGCTTTCTAAAAACATTCAAGTCTCGATTTTTCGAGTAATTTTAGATCGTTTTATGTGAAAACATTGTCAAATCTAACATTTCTTAAAATTTCTTCAATTTTCTCTTATTCTTAAAGCCTTGATATCTCAAAAACGAAGCGAGATATGGAAAAATTGTATCTAATATTTTCGACTTATTTTGTATTGAGTATAAGAAAACCTCGCCAAACTGAGGGGTCACGGAAATCGAGGTCATGCCCATAAAAGATATATCAGCCACTTTTAATGCCCATATCTCCAAAAATAAATCTGAGTGATCAGTTTCGATAAAGGCTAAGAAAAAAACTTTATTTTTTCACAATTTCCGCGCCATAGACAAACACAAAGACAAACCCGATTCAGACAAAATAGTTCACCGACCATATTGTCTGTGGTCTGAACCTGCTTTAATAGCGAAAAAATTTTAATGAAACACTGCTGATAAAATTTTGTGAGTGTAATGTGCACATACATATGTTCATACCTCTATTCAGTGTGGCCAGAGAATTATAATGTAAATAGAATTGTAAAAGTAAAATGCCTTTGTTAAAATACCACATGTATTTGTTTGTTCAAGTACGTGCGTTCAGTGAGCATAAGGACTGTTTTTTAAACTCTTATAGCCAGAAAAAAAATCTCGATTTTTGGCAAAAACAATGGCGGGAAAATTTACTAACTATTGCGCTTAGCGCATGGAGAAGTGACGTAATCTATGCTCTCTCAAATTTTGACGCTTTTTGGTAAAAATTATGGCGTCATCAGTTTGTGAAGTGAAATATGCTCTTTTTTTGGCGCGTTTTTCTCCTTCAAGATATTATGCCATTCTGCATTTTACAAATGTATACCCTACACGCAAGTAGTATGCACTTCAAAGTAGAATATGCAGTTAAAGTATTCATCTCCACGTGCAAAAATCTCGATAACTGTCCAATTTTCCACTCGAACTAAATTGTAAAAAATCGTATGAAAAATTTTTTGAGAGAATTATTTGATTTCCTTGTTTCTTTTTATAAATTGACCCAAAATAAGACGAATAAATGTAATAAAATTTTTCGATATCTCACTTCGCTTTGGAGATATCGAGGATTTGACCTGATCCCTAAAAACTTTAGTTCTCAATTTCACGAAAACGAAGCGGGATATCGAAAAATTTAATTTAATTTTTTTTGACTTATTTTGTCTACCCTTGATTTATAAAAAACATCATCAATTCGAGAGTCCACGGAAATCAAAGTCGTACCCATCTTGAACTAAATACATGGATAAAATCGCGCTCAAATCGTAACTCAAACTTGCGCAGCTAATTGTGCGACTCAGTAATCATTATGATTTCCGAAGAATTCAAGTGTTGACAATTCGTTTTCTTCAAATAATTGAAATAGTTCGCTTTATTCAGCATTTTAATTTAGACATTTGGCCAAATCTCATCAACTTCACAAATCGCACATATTATTCGAGACTGCGTTCATTATATATATCTGTGGCATTTTGACAAAACAACCTAATTCGCAATTGTCAACTTTTCAGCCGAGCTAAAATACATTTCCTCTTTTAATACATTTTTACTAATCTTCAACTGTCAGCTGTCAAATTATTTTCTTATTTTGGTTAGCAACACATCACTGATCAAATGCCGTTAAGTTCAAATTGTGCGTGAATTATGGGACACACTTATACCTCTGGAACTAGAAACCATGGAGAGATGGTGATTATACGAAAAGAACCGTATTTAAACTTTATATTTATGGCTATAATCGTGGATAATTGTCTTATCTCGAGTTAGGTTGTTTTGTCAAAAGAGATATGATATCTATGAAGCACACAAAATTGCCCAAGTACACAAATGGGAAACTTCCGCGTTTAGATGAAAACCCTTAGATATTTTATTTAATTCCACAAAATTTTAAAAGCTATTGTTCCTTTATTTTTGTGTTTGCAATACCTGTTAATTTGAATGCCGGTTCGCGATAGGAACAACTTTTATAGTGTCGTTGCAATTGAGAAAAAGCACTAAAGAACACAGCAAGCACTAACTCGCTATTTGTTCGAGTATCATTTTTGAAAAAGCACCAAATCTGGTGGAAAAAGCACCAAGTTGGCATCACTGCTTTTTTGGTATGTGCCGTAAAATATGCTATATAATTTATTCGCGCTTTTTGGAAAGAAAGAGGCGCCACATGTAGGCATTTTTTCTCCTTAAAGATATTACGTCAGGCTGCTTCCGTACATATCATTTTATACCCTACACGCAGTATATATGAGCTTTGGAATAGAATAGTGCATTTTAATTTCAAAAAACTGTGAAAGAATAATGAGGATATTACCGTCTTGAAGATGTTAGTGCGAACTTAACTTTTAAACGGTTTATAATTTTTACTCTTTAGCAAAGCAAGAGATAACACAATTTTTTTAAAATAGAAAATTTTGATTCCGAAATAACTTTTGAACTAAGGGTGGACAAACAAAAATAAAGGGTGGATAAACATAAGTCTTTGAAGACGTATCAAACTAAATAAAAATTTCCAATCTATAAGATTTTTTTGGCGCCAGGTTCACGGTCCTTAAGGAACTAAATTTTAAAATATCTTTTAAAGCAAGGGTAGATGAAAGATAAAAATAGCCTTATATTCATGAACACCCTCTAGACATTCCAATACAGCACGATCTTCGAAAAAAAACCTTTTTTTTTTTTGAAAATTTTTTGAAAATTCAATATTTTTGTTTGAAAAAAACTTTTAAACTAAAGATGAACAAACAAAAATAAAGGGTGGATAAACATAAGCATACGATGGACAAACGAACAAGATACAAATTTTTAATTTTTTCCGAATTTTTGGCGCCAAGTTCACAGTTCCTCACAAACTAATTTCTTTAATATCTTTTGAACTAAGGATGGACAAACAAAAATAAAGGGTGGACAAACATGGACATTCCTTGGACAATCCATTGGAATAGGTTTTTTTACAAATTTTGAAATTTTTGGCGCTAGCGTGAAGTTAGCGCCAAAACTTATTTTTTGAATAATTTTTGAACTAAGGGTGGACAAATGAAAAAAAAGGGTGGATAAACGTGGACATTCCTTGGACAAACCTTTAAAATAATCTTTTTTAATTTTCCCGACTTTTGGGCGCTAACTTCATGTAGCCGCGTCGTGTCGCTTTTATATTGTGTGCTGCTGCTGTCGGTGCGTGATACCTAAGCGCTACCTAAACGGTCAATGCAGATGTTTGCTTCCAGGTAGTTTTTTGATTTTATATGTTCACAATTTCATCTTTATGACAATGTGTTTCCAGGTATTTTTATATTTTGGCTTGTTTTTATGTGAATTCAATGCAGATGTTTGCTTCCAGGTAGTTGTTTAATAGTTTGGAAACGGGAACTCACCCACCAGCTTGAGAATTTTTATTAGAATGCACTTACTATCATTGAAGGTACAGTGCACTCACACACTCGGCCTCCTCACTGACAATTATTTACAATCAACATTTTTGTTGAAAGTACTTTTGTTAGAAAAACCTCACTATCTCCGGTCTTAGAAGTGTAAATGCGGAGTATTATACCTTAAAAAAAAGCTTGAAGTGTTGTCTTTTACGGAGTCTAGGAATAAATAAGTTTACTAGGGCTGTTTTTTGAGAAAACTAGATTTTTATTAAAAAGTGAGATTAAAAAATTTTCGGCAAATTTTTCACTTTTGGGTGCTACCTAAACAGTGTTAAGAATCATCTCTAGAAAGTTTATATGTTCTAGAAATTTGTTTATTGAGATCTTAGGTAAATTTTTGTAGTTGATTGTTTCCTTGAATTTTGAACGGTTTGCTACCTATGGACCTGAACACGGGAAAAAAGGTAAAAAAAAATCGAATTTTTTAAAGTTTTTTGCGATTTTGATCTGGAAGGTGAAGTTTTTTTGATTTTATATGTTCGCAATTTTTGTTCTTTATGACAAGAGCTACAACTTTGTCTCAGAGAGTAAATCGAAATTCTGAACGGTTTGCAAGATATGAGCCTGAGAAAATGATCACATTTTTACGAAAATGATACCGAGGCCCCAAATCTTTGGCGGCCCATAAAAAAAAAAAGTGGAGGACGTAGTGGTGTCCGTATATGGTTATTTTTTTTCGTGTTGCACTGTGTTACGGAACAGGCCTAATAATATCTAATTTTGTTGAACAAGCACCGATTTTGATCCGACTTGGTTCGTTTTTGTTGGTAACTTAATTTTAAAAAAAACCAACACTCAGGTTTTTGCAGTTTTTGAAAAAAAAAAAAATATAATTGAAACAATTCTAAACCAAACTAGCCATTTCCTATGTATTTGTCAATTCTGAATACGAATCGGTGTATCAAGTACGGTTTTTGAGATATCCTTAACTAAAATTTCAAAAAACACGATTTTTGAGGTTATATGGAGGATGCACGAAATTATTTTATTATTTTATATTAAATGCAGCACCTTGTTCTATTCGTTGTCTTCAAAATGATTATGATATGGTCTTAAATGATTTCCCTATAAAAAGTTACGATCATTTCAAAATGGCATCAATAGATATCTCATTTTAAAGATACAATATAGTTTCATATGAAGCATTCAATAGGAAATACCAAAATATTTCATATTAATCTTATATTTTTGATAAAAAATTACTTCTAATTAGAGCTGCGACATCGACATCGATGTTGATATTCGATGTTTTCACAAATTTTTTTCAAACAATGCGCATTCAATATTCTTTTAATGGAAAAGAAAAATTTACCATTTTCAGATCAGTTTTTTGCAAATAGGAGAAAAATATTGGTGGACTATATTGGAGCTTATAATATTGTTTTCGTACGAGTTATGGCTTAGGAGATATCTAAATAAGTAAACTGGCAAAACTGGCAAGAAAACTACAAATTTGTTGATTTTTGAATTGGCAATAGGGAATTGTATCTATAAATGATAAGCCACATGTGCGCAAATCCAATATACCGTTTAGGAGCTATTCCATAAAATGAAAGAAAACGTGGAAAAACTGTTTTTATGGAATAATACCTATATATAGTCCCTTTACAAGTGAAAAGTACTGAGTTAGTTTTCCCGAGTTTGGAGATATTTGGTATTCCTGGTCTAAAATATTACAGTGTTTAGTTTGATAAGACCCATTTAGCCATATCTCTGTTAAAAAGTGGTTATTTTCATCATAAAAGTAAAAACAAAACACCGATTTTCATACAAAGAAACAAAAAGTAATTCATTTTCTTGGCGATTCCGGCCAAATGGGTCTTCGTCGATAGAAAATAGATATAGATTTTCAAATGTATTAGAAGATTCAAGCTTTACAGTGGCTCAAAGCTTATTTCGTGCAACAATATTTTTTAACATTGAAAAACTGTATCTTTTAAACTAAAACAAACATCATAAATGCAGGCTGAGACATTGTTCATGCTTAATTTTACTTAAGGCGCTATTTTTATCAAAACAAATTTTCACAGAAAATCTTAAGTATAGAACAGTAAAAATACAGGATTTCTTAGTGTGCATTTACACGAGGAAATTATTTTGAGAAATTCTTTGAGCTTGTTGGCAATGGCAAGAGGGGAAAAACGCAGGAACGGGTACACAGTTTGTCGTACTCGGAAATTCTCTTTTGTTCTGTTCGTTATAACGAAATTTTATGGCATTCCTTTTCTTTTTGTTCGCTTGTAGTACAGTCATTTGGTAGTTTTACCTGGAAAGTTTTGCGGGATTTCTTCAAATGGGTTATTTTATAGATTTCGATGTGCTCTTTCAGAATTTCAACTTTGCTACCTCGAATCGTGTTCGCTCGCGCCGCCATATTGGAAAAATGGCGCCCAAAATCAGTTTTTTACAAACATCTCTCTAACGGTTACATTTGGAGAAAAATATTGTGGTGCAATATTGTTGCTTATAAAATTTTCTATAAAAATGACCTTTCAATTGTTTTCGTACGACTTGTAACTCAGGAGATATCCTTAATCAAAATTTGAAAAAAATTTGTAAATTGTGCATGCCGCTTATGAGTAGGCACAGTTATGTGTTGAGCTTACAATTACGATAACTCATGAACGGTGAATCACATGATTAAAGTAAAAATATTTATTTATAGGGAATTACTTGTACTACAAGCTACGTATGACCTATAGTTGAGGAGATATTTTTTGAATAAACCAGAAATTTAGAAAAAAACCGTTTTTTCAAAATAGCTCCAAAACAGTTCGTCCTAGAAAAAAAATTATTCATGCGTTTTGTAGAACGTTCAATTTCCTATAAGGATCTCTTCGAAGTGTTTTTTCGCCAGACTTACTCTTCATGAGATATCGCGACTTGAAAATCATTCAAAACTGAACATAGTACTGCGCATAGTACAATGTTCAATTTGGAATCATTTTCAAGACGCGATATCTTATGAACGGTAAGTCGGACGAAAAAATAGTTTGGAAAGATCCTTATAGGAAATTGAACGTTCTAAAAAACGCATGAACAATTTTTTTTCTAGGACGAACTGTTTTGGAGCTATTTTGAAAAAACGGTTTTTTTCTAAATTTCTGGTTTATTCAAAAAATATCTCCTTAACTATAGGTCATACGAAAAAAAAAACATATGTAGCTTGTAGTACAAGTAATTCCCTATAAATAAATATTTTTACTTTAATCGTGTGATTTACCGTTCATGAGTTATCGTAATTTTAAGCTCAACACATAACTGTGCCTACTCATAAGCGGCATGCACAATTTACAAATTTTTTTCAAATTTTGATTAAGGATATCTCCTGAGTTATAAGTCGTACGAAAACAATTGAAAGGTCATTTTTATAGAAAATTTTATAAGCAACAATATTGCTCCACAATATTTTTCTTCAAATGTAACCGTTAGAGAGATGTTTGTAAAAAACTGATTTTGGGCGCCATTTTTCCAATATGGCGGCGCGAGCGAACACGATTCGAGGTAGCAAAGTTGAAATTCTGAAAGAGCACATCGAAATCTATAAAACAACCCATTTGCAGAAATCCCGCAAAACTTTCCAGGTAACATCATTTTATTCTCCCAAATGATTGTACTATTGTTAGTACAGTCATTTGGTAGTTTTGCGGGATTTTTGTAAATGAGTTATTTTATAGATTTCGATGTGCTCTTTCAGAATTTCAACTTTGCTACCTCGAATCGTGTTCGCTCGCGCCGCCATATTGGAAAAATTGCGTCCAAAATCAGTTTTTTACAAATATCTCTTTAACGGTTAAATTTAGCCCTTTCCGTGATTTTGTCCAATATATTGGACAAATGCTTTCCGTTATGTTTCAAAGCCTACTGTTACCGCTACATTTTTGCTATTTTCTTTTCAACATATTTTTATCGTTGAGCAAGGTTTCTTAAGTTTGTAAATGTTGATTGTGCTGGCATGCTGAAAGCCAAAAATCATTTTTTCCATGTTTTAGTGAATGTATATTTTTGCTTTTTTGATGATCAATCTTATGATAAAAATAATACATATTTCCAAAGCTCGGATCATTTCCAAAAAATTCATGAGTATTTGGACAACATTATATAATAGATTCGTAGTAAATAATTTTATAAAAGTTGTATGAGGTAACCTGTGGAGTGCAATTTATAGGTGTCCAATATATTGGACAATTGCTTTCAAAGGCTGCAGAGTATGAGTCATAATTGTCCACTATATTGGACAACTGCATTCAAAGGTTGTATTTTTTGTATTTTTGTGTATAAAAATTTCGTTTTTCATAAGAAATGTCAGCAAATAAAAAACTTTCTACGGTCAGATCATGGAGATGACGTTGATGACAGATTTGAGGATCCGCTGCAGTGTCGTAATGTTTTATTATATGTCCAAAATGCAATGAACTTCTTTGCGTAAAAAATACCAAAATTGCTTTCATGAATTACTCCAAAAAAAAAAGAAAAAAATTATTATTTATCGTGTTTTTCTCTTAATTTCAAAATTTTACCAAAGAAAATTTACTTTATATTAAAATAAATATAAAAAAAAATACAAAAACTTAACTCTTACATCATCATTAAATTGGAAATTGGTAAGATGTATTGAAAAAATTATGGTCATTGCGAGTAATTGTCCAATATATTGGACACCTCATACCACCCACATTAGGCAACCTACCTCGATTTTTCTTTCATATTTGTATTTCTCAGCATCAAATTAGTCTTTCGGCCAAATTTCATAATTTTAACTTAACTTCTCGATTAAAAGCACGGAAAGGGTTAGAGAAAAATATTGTGGAGCAATATTTTAGCTTATAAAATTTTCTATAAAAATTACCATTTTCGTACGACTTATGACTCAGGAGATATCGTTATTCAAAATTTGAAAAAAATTTGTAAATTGTGCATGCCGCTTATGAATAGGCACAGTGATGTGTTGAGCTTAAAATTACGATAACTCATGAGCGGTGAGTCACACGTTTAAAGTAAAAATATTTTTTTATAGGGAATTACTTTAACTACAATCTACATATGATTTTTTTTTTTCAGATGAGCAATAGCTTTTTCAAAAAATCTCCAAAACGGTTGTATCTAGAAAAAAACATTTTGTAGAACGTTCAATTCCCTATAAGGATCTCTTCGAACTGTTTTTTCGTCCGGCTTACCGTTCATGAGATATCGCGTCTTGAAAATCATTCAAAATTGAACATTGTACTATGCGCAGTACTATGTTCAGTTTTGAATGAATTTCAAGTCGCGATAAAGGGTAAGTCTGACGAAAAAACACTTCGAAGAGATCCTTATAGGAAACTGAACGTTCTACAAAATGCATGAAAATTTTTTTTCTAGGACGAACCGTTTTCGAGCTTTTTTGAAAAAATGGTTTTTTCTAAACCTTATGTTTGGTGAAAAAATATCTCCCAAATTATAGGTCATTCGAGAAAAAATCATACGTAGATTATAGCGCAAGTAATTCCCTATAAACAGATATTTTTACTTTAAACATGTGACTCACCGTTCATGAGTTTTCGTAATTTTAAGCTCAACACATCACTGTGCCTATGTGCCTATTCATAACGGCATGCACAATTTACTAATTTTTTTCAAATTTTGAATTTAGATATCACCTGAGTTATAAGTCGTATGGAAACATTTGAGAGATCATTTTTATAGAAAATTTTATAAGCTAAAATATTGCACCACAATATTTTTCTCTAAACTTAACCGTTAAAGAGATATTTGTAAAAAACTGATTTTGGACGCCATTTTTCTAATATGGCGGCGCAAGCAAACACGATTCGAGGTAGCAAAGTTAAAATTCTGAAAGAGCACATCGAAATCTATAAAATAACTCATGTGCAAAAATCCCGCAAAACTTTCCAGGTAACATCATTTTATTCTCCCAAATGATTGAATTGAATTGAATTCTTTATTGAGTCTTATATCAGCGAGTGTACAAAATATCTTAATCAAACAAGTATCTTTTGGAACATTTCGGCGGCTAACTCTTAACAATATTACAATTAATAAATATAAAATGCCTCATGGCTATGTTTTCTTTTAATAGAATAAGTGGCTTTTGCTCCCGGAGCATTTTACTTGTTTGAATTTAACGTTTGTTAATAAAATAAACAATATACTTAACCTAAACCTAAATTAAAATAAAAGTGCATATAATAGCGCACATTGAGAAAACACAATAATCCACAAGAAAGACAAGTTCAATCATTGCATGTCAATTTAAGAAAAGTGAAATTGAAAAAAGAATTCGATGTTTAGTAATCCCAAAGTAAAACAATTTGAGCAAACCAAAGAGCACAGTAAAACAACAAAAGCTGTACAACTGTACAACTACTGATAGTCCACACTGCAAAACCTCAAATTACAAACATATAAACTTAAAACCATTGTGTTGTCCCACTTCTAAAATTAAGCAATTAACAATAAATACATTAATGTAGGGGAGGGGGGGGCTAGTGTGGACAATTTTTATATAATTACAAAATTATATATGTAAATATATCATTTTTGTAATAAAGTAATTTTTAGCGATTACTTATACCTCTTGCCTTCATAATTGCATCAATAGTTATGATTTTTTATTTTCATAAATGCACTATTAAATTATTTTAGAAAGAGCTTACATTTGTCCACACTAACCCCTTATACGGGGCTAGTGTGGACAACCATTGATTTAACTGGGGGCTAATGTGGACACCATAAGAAACTTGATAATTCATACAAAAACGTTAAAAAAGAGTTCAGATACATGTTTATTCAAGAAAATAATGATGTGATATAAATGATAATACAAATAAAAAATTAACTGCTATCTAGGGTTGCCAACCGTACTATAATATATAGTATTGTACTAAATTTCGGGTCTACGTACTATATACTGTTGAAGAAATATGTAGTAGGGTAAGGGAGGGAAATATGGACTACGTGCGTAATATGGACCTCACGGTTATTTTCCACTGCGTACATAGGATTTACCGTTATTCATGTTCAAACTTATCGATAATACCTAAAGCTTATAATAGTGCAATTTTAGCGTTCGGTGAAGTCGCATGTTTCTGTAAAGTGGTTTTTTCTAAAAAAAAGATCAGTGATAATTTTTTTCTAGTGAGTATATTTCATTATTTCACTTTAAAGACATAGTGTTTTTAAATAAATGGTTAATTATATAAAGTCAGTGAAAACTATTTATTATTTATGAGAAAAAGCTGGTTCATTAACCACAAGAGTTTTTGATGAAAAATCGATTGATTTCACCAACACGTGCTGTGGGTAATATGGACCACCAAAGAAAAAAGCCTCAAAAACAAATATATTTATCATCTTTTCAGACGGGAAATCTAGCTGCAGTTTCATGACGAGTCTGATGGTCATTATTTGTAATTCGTAAACTACAAAGGAAAAGAAGATGAAAAATGCATATAATGTAATACCCTTAGTCAGAAGATCGCCGTGGCGAATTTTGGGTTGAATGTGTAATCTGACGTTCTTGGAGTCATGAAAAATGTGCCGGATGTGGAAGTGACATTTTTATATGCAACTTCTGTACCAAATAAACATGTGGGGCAATATGGACTATATAGTCCATATAACACTACAATTTTTTTTATCTTCATTTTGAGTATTTTCAGTTTTTTAATATTTTTTATTTATCCTGATGAGATATTTATCTAAAAGTGAATCAGAATAAAGGCTAATTGTTTCCTTTAATGAATGACATAAAATTAATTGTTTCGTTTCATGTTTTTTGAGTTTTATTTAAAAAAGAAAGATTGGTGGTCCATATTTCCCTCCCTTACCCTACGCAAAAATGCTATATTTATACTATATTTATAATGACCGTACTATATTTTTCAGTGTAAAGTAAAGCACAGTAGTTATTGCTTTTCCATACGTTAATCAGCAGCAGTTCTAAATACTGAATAGAACTGCAGTTGCTAATATTTTTTAAAAATAGTTCCACCTTGCTCAACAATCCATGAACATTCATTCCAAACAGACTGTTGGACATTTCAAAAAACTGTCCAAGGATACTTTGTCCAGTGTTATCTTTAATCGTTTGTGTAGGAGGATCATTCCGTTGCCTAAAGTGACTTGCATAAGATACAGTAAGAGGAGGAGGTTGAGACTTAGCAGGTATAAAGAACGAGCCTTTCTTTTTTTCTCTGTCTTCTTTCGCTTTTTTAAAAATTTCTTTCTTATAGTTTATACTTTATGCAGCCACGATAGTTGGCGGGATGATTGCCTCCGCAATTAACACAAATTGGTTTTATACCAGAATCTTTTACAACATCACATTCACCCGGTTCGTGCACTTTATCGCATTTCACACACTTATAACTGTTACCACAATTTTTCGCAATATGCCCAAATTGTTGGCATCTTTTACACTGAAGTGGTTCAACGATTTTCTTCGGTTTTTCCTACTTAATAACCGTATTGAAAAGATATTTTAATTTTAAAACATCACTGACATCTTTGCCTGGTGGAAAATAGATTATATTTTAAACCTTCTCTTATTGATTTTGGTGTTGTGAAATTAACAACTTTGTCAACTCCACCAGGCAAAAAATTATTTATTTCGTCTAGAATTTCTTGGACTTCATAGTCACAAGAAAGTCCTTTTAACAATAAATTGTTTGGCTGCTCATCTTTTGGAGCAAAAGAAAAAGCCTCCACCCCATTAGCATCTCTAAACTTTTCTAAAAGTTCCCGATGAATCGCGCTGTTTTCAACAAAAATTTTATGAATTCTGGAACCATTGCTTTTAATTTTAAAATTTAAATCGTGACTTCTCAAGCTACTAAGTTTTTAATGTCAACATGTTTTACAATAATTGGAGGACAAAACATACCCCTGTTCACCGATTTTGACTTCACAGCTTGGTTTTTTGAACTATCGCATACATTGTCCTGGTTGGTTGACGCGCTAATATCTCCTGTCATATTCTTGGCTTCACTAATTTGCTTCTTAATAGTCAGATCACCAAGCAAAGCAAATCGGCTGCTGTTGTCAACATCTTTGATGAATTGAGTGTTCTTATTAACCCCAGGGGGGACTTTTTGCTTTTTATTTGGAATCATCCAGTCCGAAGGTTCAGTTAAAGGGGGCATTAACATATACATGAGTTGCTGGTCAGCATCTAAACTACCAGGACCAACTTCACAATCCATCATTTTATTTTGATGCTTGAACCATGCGGAAACTTTATCCGACCTGCATAATGGTCGACTTTTTTGTTTTGCAGAATTCTTTTTCCCTGCGATTTTGATTGATTTTTTTTCTTCTTAATTGGAAAATCTTTTACGCTTGCAGTCCACAATTAAAATATTGAATAGTTTTGATTTTTTTTCAAAATTATATGAAAATTTATTTAATATTTTTTTTTTTTTTTTTTTGAAGGCAGATCGACTATCTTCGATAAGAATCTACGATCGAATCCCCTCCCAAATGATAGTACTATGTCGTTTGACATGGGTTGATAGAAAATAAATAAAATAAAATAAAAAACGAAAACTTTTTTCAAAAAGAAAATTTCTTAAAATTGGAAATTGAATAATTAATAAATTAAAGTAAATATTAACAAGCTTGGAGCCGAAACAAGGGTGTTGGAAATGATTTTCACAAAATAACTGGTGTTTGCGACATCTGGTTCAAAAATAAAGAACCGCCGCACTATGGTTTTTTTTGGACAAAAAAGTGTACACAAAAATAATTCACTACAAGGACACATTTTCTTTAAAAAATATAAACGCGAAGTTAAAGGTATACATTCACCTATCTGAAAAGATGCCCGCTTTTTCCAGCATCTGATCCACAAAATAGTGACACGGGTCGAAATCGCTTGAATTTTGAAAAAAATCGATTTTTCTGATTAAAAATGTTAGTTGCATTAAACGCAGGTGTGATATATGAATTAATTTATGTGAATTCAATCAAATGCTGCAAATTGCACAAAATAAATTGCTTAAAATGTGCTTAAATCGTTATTGGTGGTCATCTACAGAAGCAGCTCACAATGATGCTGAAATTGAGCATTTAAATGAATATTTCAATAACATAACCACCCGCTTTTAGTCTAGGCTAGAATAAGATATATCTATGTTTTTGGTTTAATTTTTAGTTTGTTTTTGTAATATAACAATTCTATTTATACTAAAGGGTATGTTTTATCCAAAGAAATTATATTCTAGTATTGTTAAAACTAATAACTATCTTTCGTAGTTGTAATAGCTTATAAGCTAAGTCTCTAAATTGATAAATTATGAATTTTAGTTCAAACGAAACATGAATTAAGATAATTTTGGAATTGGAATTGGAATCAAATCAAGTCAGATTATTTTTCGGTTTTGGCTGTTTTTAATTTCATTTTCTTTTGTACATACCATCGCAATTTTTTTTTTTTTTTAAACAATTATGTATTAGAAAAAAAAAATATTATTGTTTTTACAAATTTGTAAAAATTTGACTGGGAAACCTTTCGTGTGGATTGCAATGCATTGTGTGATAGATGCGTACGTTAGCCATCAGCACCACAACCAATATTATAACGAAGTTGACTGAAAGTCAATTTGATTTTATATGACCTACCAAATTATCCAACAACAAACAAAGGTTACCGAAAAAAAAATAAAAAATTTAGTTTATAATTGAAGTATTGAGTCGGAATTTTTGTACGATTTCTAATAGAAATCATCATTTATTACTAAATTCAATATGCTCTTGGCTTATTTTAAGAAAGGGTGTGTCCCAAGGGGGATTAAAAGGAGGAAATATACCCCTTACCTGTCACCCTTCTCTTAAAATTTTTTTTTGATAAGCTTAAAATTGATAAATATATTGTAAAACGTTGCAGAATGTAAAGAAATAAAAATATTTTTTTTTTTCTCAAAAACTGCTACAGGAAAAAATTCATAGAAAAAAAAAGTTCTCAAAAAAAGCAGTAGGGATTTTGCATTTCGATTAAGCATACTTGGCCACATATTATATTGGAATATAATGAAAATCAGAAAATGTAATGTGTAATGTGTTTTTTAATGTCAAAGTTTGTAAAATTTAAGCGTTGAACAGAATGATGAAGCTGTAGTATGCCGCTGTAGTACAAAATGTAGTGTAGCAGACGATGAAGCGCTTCGAGAATTTCTATGAACAGAATGGAGAAGTTTGCTGCTTATGGAATAGAGTTGCCAATCTTATTTCGTTATAAAAATTGCCTAAATTTTTAAATTACCTAAACCTTTAGAACTTAAAATTATTTTCATAATTTTAGTTGCTGCTTTTTTTCATGAAATTTTAATGAATTTTGCGCAAAATTAACCTTTAAATCATTAAATAATTTTCACAAATTTATTTTCATCAATTCGGTAACATTGATCTTCTGTCAAAAAGTATGCAGCAAGCGACAAAGTTGAAAAGTTCGAACTTTGTACTTCGCCGCAAGCTTCAGCTACAGCGTTAGCTTCACATTGTGTTGACGCGTATTAAAATATGTGTAGTTTACTTTTGACAGTTCGTTGCTTACTTCGTACTTCAAGCTTCAGCTACACATTCTGTTTCAGCAGTTAACGATTTTGGCTTTTTGAGCTTAAATTTTCAAAAAATCACCCTAATTCACCTATCATACATAAAAACTCAAAAAAATGTTTTTTTAAAAGCTAAATGCTTGTAAAAGCTAAATGCTTGTAAAAGCTTAATGCTTGTACTCTTTGACAAAATGATATCTTGATATATTTCGATGCAAACGAATTAAAAATAGCGTTCCAAAAAAGTCAACTTATTTTGTCCCGTCAAAAACCACAATATGAAAAAGTTTATAAAAAAAAAGTTCTCAAAAAAAGCAGTAGGGACTTTGCATTTCGATTAAGCATACTTGGCCACATTATATTGAAAAATAATGAAAATCAGAAAATGTATTTCTTTTTTTTTTAATGTCAAAGTTTGCAATTTTTCCATTTTTACCATTTTTTTTAAATATTTGAAAAATCACTATAATTCACATAGAATCGGCAAAAAAAAAAAAATATTTTTAACAAAGTAGAAACAATATACTTTCTAACGATATGCTACATTAGTGGATTGGGCTTAAAACAAATTAACTAGAGCGTTTATCCAGCAGTTTCTAATTTTAAAAGTTCTCTAGAGCATTTTCTCTGTTTGAAGTCCAACTTTGGGCTCACTGTCACACTGGGCCTCAATAAGTAACAGGTGCGAGTTTAATCTCAAGGGAAACTGAATACGTATGTCGATATATTATTGATTCTTGATGAAAAATTCGTTGGATTCAAAATCCTATCTGTTCCTTTTGCAAAGTTATGTTTTTTTTTTTTCATTTACACACACATATTTTCAAATATTTTCAGAGACACAAACAATTTTAGTTAGAGGGGGCGTGGCACTGCCCATTTTTTTATTGGATACAATTTACTCAAGTATTGTTCATATATGTACTAAATGTTATCCTCCTATGTAAAATATTTCCAAAGATGGGATTGATTGTTTCCTTATTTTCATATTAATAGCGTTTTTCCGACCTTTAACGGCCTGGTGCCATGGTCAAATATCTTCCGATCGGGACCAAATTTTTTTGCATGGTGCCAATTCTTAGGAGACCAAAATAAGAACAAAAAAAATTACGGCTTCAATATCAACTAAGTACCTTAAATTGCTTTAACATTTTTACAGTGCCATATCCTGTTCACTTCACATTACCTGAAATCAAATCTTATTCATATGTGTCAAATAGTTTCAGAGATATGACAAATTTGATTTTTTTAGAAGGAGGGGGCGTGACCCCGTCCATTTTTATTAAACATTTTTTTCTCAGTGCCAATTACATATGTACCGAGTCTCATTCCCCTGAGTCCAATATTTCCAGAGATACAAGAATTTCGGGTCGAGGGGGCGTGGCATCGCCCATTTTTTTATTGGATGCAAATAACTTAAGCATTGTTCATACACATACTAAATCTCATTCACTTATCTCAAATAGTTTCAAAGATAGGACTGATTCTGGCGATTAAGGCCCCATTTTTCCATATAAATAGCGTTTTTCCGACCTTCAACGGCCTTGCCGTTTCGGATCGGAACCAAAATTTGAAAAATGTGTTTGTAAATGAAAAAAAAAAGCATAACTTTGCAAAAGGAACAGATAGGATTTTGAATCCAACGAATTTTTCATCAGGAATCAATAATTTATCGATGTACGTATTCAGTTTCCCTTGAGATTAAACTCGCACCTGTAACTTATTGAGGCCCAGTGTGCTGTGTTGCTAAACCAAAACAAAATTTTAAAATTTTATAGTTTTTTTTTCCGTCTCTAAGTATTATCTGACGATTGGCGTAAAAATTTTTTAAATCCATAGCACTTTAAAATTTTACCTATTTATGGCCACAATCTCCCATTGTGCGACTGCTTTGAATTTACGTTTATTTTGTTATGACATGTTCATGGTGTGGTGACGGGGTAATTGCTTTCATTTTATGACATTTGCAAGGACAAACAAATTTTAATTTTTGTGTGTAAACGCAAAAGAAATTCACAAAAGAGAATAGACAAGAATTTCTTTCATGGAATTTCCTAGTATTAATGCGGACTCATAATTTTTTTTTTTAAATTCGCCTCTCCTCGTCTTACTCAATCTATTAACTACCACTGAGATTAAAGTAATTGCAATAAAACGGAACAGAAATAATTTTTCACAAAATAGTCAGTTTCAGTTTGTCTTTACACACGTTCGCGATCGGTTGTTTTGAAGTGATCTACAAATTGTTTTCTTTTTGATTTGTTTTCAATAAGAAGTATTTTCAATAACAAGTGTTGTGAGCAAAGAACTCTCTAACGGTTCTTGCAATGGATGATAACAACGAAGATGTTGATACTAACGACCCAGTTGAAAACAGTGATGAAATTAACTGGCAGTCGGTTTGCACTCGAAAGAGAAAAATAAGTAAATTGCAAAATCCACCGTCACCAAACGTAAACAAAAAGCAGTATGTGAATGAAACCAACAACAATAATAGGTTTGAAGTGCTAAATAATTTAACCAATGAACCTTCAACAAGTGCAGAGTTAGGTAAAATTAAACCAACTCCAATAATTTTGCCTAATGTTTCCAACATTAAAAATATGCCGGAAAGCTTTGCTGAAGTTATCCCAAAAACCGACTTTTATTATAAAGCGCTTCATGATGACGAGTTTCAATTAAGACTATTGATTCCTATCGTACCTTAATAAGTCATTTAAAAAGTAAAAATGTTTCGTTCAACACCTATCAACTGAAGCTGAAGAGGACTTACAGAGTAGTCGCAAAAATTCTTCATTATTCTACTTTACCAGAAGAGATTAAAGACGAAATTGAAAAGCATGGTTATAAAGTTAGGCAAGTCAGCAATATTCGTAGCAGAATAACCAAAGCTCCTCTATCAATGTTCTTTGTTGATTTGGAGCCAAACAACAACAATAAAGATGTATACAATATTATCAGCATTAACAACGCTATAGTAAAAATCGAGCCTCCAAAAAAGGTGAAGGAAATAATACAATGCTATCGCTGTCAGCAATTTGGACATACCAAAGCGTATTGCAACAAAACATTTAATTGTGCCAAGTGCGGATCTGATCATCCAACTGCTGAGTTTTTAAAAAGTCCTGCCAGCTGTGTCAATTGCTCGCTTAGCCATCCAGCAAATTATAAAGGTTTTGAAATTTATAAGAAAATGCTAAGGTGTCCGGGCGGTCAACGTGCAGGATTAAATTCTAATAGGCAAAATGTACATTAAACTTTTACACCAAACAATCTTTTTACAAACATTCCTGATAATAAATTCAGTGGCAATCAAACATATTCTAATATTTTAAGAGGAACAGAGCCTCAAACTAATCCTATGCAAAAAATAGAAGACCTCATAAACAAAGGTCGGCAAGGGGTACCCCTAGAGAACAAAGTTCACATGTATACAAAATGTGAGCATAAAATTTTATTTCTGTGTCAAAAAATATAAATACATACCCAACAAACAAAAACGTTTGGAAAATAACTTATTATACCCCAACCATTAATTTTATAACCTTTTCAATTTTTAAGCTTGGGAAAAGTTAATTTTCAAATGTTTTCATAACCAATTTTCAAACGTTTGGAAAATATTATTTTTTTATTATTTTTAAAATTGATTGGCAAAGTTAAAATCAACAATTGGAAAATTATTTATTTTCAAACGTTTCAATAACCGTTTTCCAAACATTCGAAAAATTTTTTATTATATTTTTTCAATGACTTATCGAGCTAAGTAAAACACAAGGCATTTGAATCATAACTGGCACGTTAGGTCAGTTGATAAGATTGTCGACTCATAACATGGAAGTCATAGCGTATAATAAGTTATTTTCCAAACGTTTTTGTTTGTTGGGACGCTTATTGAAGCAAATATTTCGTTTGGAAATTAACTTGCAAAGTGTTTGGAAATTCTTGAATTCTAATTATTTAATAATCGAAACTGGACCCTTCACAGCAAGCTTGTGAAAATCATTTGGAGCAAGCTTTTTATAAATGTTTTTATACAATATTTTCCAGATTTTTTTATTCAATATTTTTAAATTGTTTTTTTAACTTTTCAATTAACATTTTGTTAGTGTTTATTATGTTCATAAAACAACGTTTCCCAAACATTTTTATATTTAATTAAAAATAAAAAAAAATTAATGTTTGCTGAGAATCGAACCTATGACCTCCAAGTTATGAGTCGACAATCTTATCAACCGACCTAACGTGCCAGTTATGATTCAATTGCCTTGTGTTTTACTTAGCTCGATAAGTCATTGAACAAATAAAATAAAAATTTTTTCGAATGTTTGGAAAACGGTTATTGAAACGTTTGAAAATAAATAATTTTCCAATTGTTGATTTTAACTTTGCAAATCAATTTTAAAAACAATAAAAAAATAATATTTTCCAAATGTTTGAAAATTGGTTATGAAAACATTTAAAAATTAACTTTTCTCAAGCTTAAAAATTGAAAAGGTTATAAAATTGTTGGTTGGGTATGAATCGAGCAGTCGACTGAGAAAGTAGATTTGCGTCACTCATTCGTAAAATATGTACACTAAAAAAAAATGTATAAATTGCGATTATGCTATAATTTTTCAGAATCCTGGCGCGATAGAGAATACGATTTTATGAAGAAAACTACTTCAGATATGACCCTCTGATGTTTTATTATTGATGCCGAAGGACTTGCTAGGAAAAGGTCTTTAACTGACACAATTTCTAAAACATATGTTATGAAACCACTTGCATTGACTCAAAATTTATTTTGTGGGCTAACCTTAGATGGTCTGATTTGACAACCTGTTCCACGTCGAAGGCGATATGGCCGCATTATGACGCTAGTAGAACAAGAAAAATTATCTCATTAGATAGGAGATGCTTCTGAATTTTATTTTGGATCATTACAGGGCACTATTTTATACGCAGGCACACCTCAAGATTCGAGCTCACTGACGTAAGACATCTTTGTAGAATTTGTAAAGATACTGAATTCGAAGAGTCCATTCTTCATTTCTTTTGCAGATTTAGCTCAAAAGAGCCCCAAACTATTTTAGAGTTTATAAAAAATTCGAAATGGTTCTTATGATTGGACAATGAAGATATTGTGACGAAAAATAAGAACACATGAAAATAAACTTCACGAAAATACTTGACATTTCGAGATGTCAATAAAACCAGTGACGTCACGAAAGTACTTGACATTTCGAGATGTCAATATAGGGAATCAACGAGATGTTGCCAGCTGAACACAGTTGATTTTAAGCAATAAAGCGAAAAAGTTGTACACACAGTGCCAGTGAAATTAAATAAAGTTCTAATTGTAATATTAGATTTTGAATGTAATAAATAGTGAAATAAACAATTGTACCGTGTGGAAATAAACATTTGTGATTTTAATAAACCATTTTATAATTAAATAAAGTGTGTGTTTTTTGATTGCTACACAATCCAGTGATCGAACTCAGAAAACAGTAAGGGATTGAAATTATCGACATAGAGACAGGAAATTTCGTAACAATTGGTGTCAGAAGTGGGATTGTGTAAGAAGAATTTGCAATCAATAAAAAAAAAAATTATAAAATGGTTAAGTTTTGGCCAACTTAAAAGCGAGTTGGAAAAGAATTTACAAACGGCTGGCAGAAAGGTGGAACTGCAACAGCGATTGCGGAGTGCTTTTGAAGAAGATGGTGTGAATATTGATGAGTTTGACTTTGCACATAGTTCAACAGAAGAGACATTGAAAGTGGAGGAAGTTTCTGGACCGGCGGCAAGTGGTGAAGTTGTGGATATGTTAAAGTTCGAGCAAATGTTAATGGCTATGACGCATACAATAAACAAAAATATCCAGGCGGTTCGAGAAGAAACAAGTCAGAACGCGCTGCAGATGAATAAAAATATCCAGGCGGTTCGGGAAGAAATTGATCAGAGTTTAAGTCAGAACGCGCTGTAGTCGAATAAAAATATCCAGGCGGTTCGGGAAGAAATTGATCAGAGCTTAAGTCAGAACGCGCTGCAGATGAATAAAAATATCCAGGCAGTTCGGGAAGAAATTGAGCAGAGCTTAAGTCAGAACGCGACGCAGATGCACACAATGAATCAAAATATGGAGGCTGTTCGTACGGATGTTGAAAAAATAGTAAATGGCCTCGATGCAAAAGTGACTGAGTTATGAGATGACGTTGAATCTTTCAAGGAAAAAGTTGAAAATAATCTTGAAAATGTTAATAAATGGATTCAACAGCTGGAAATAAGCGAACCAGCAACTAAGAGAAAACAGCGCAGTGAGGCTTAAGGCACTCACATACGATGGAACAACGCCATTCAGTGTTTTTAAGCTCCAATTCGAAACAACTTCCACTCATAACCTTTGGGATAACGATAGCGCCGCAGCAGCGCTTATCGTCGCTTTAAAAGGCACAGCTGCAGAAGTATTGCAAACGGTTCCAGTGGCGGAGCAGAAAAATTATAAGGCGGTGATGGATGCCTTACAGCGAAAATATGGCAGTGACCACATGAAACAGATTCATAGACTGGAGTTGAAAAGTCGTATCCAGAAATCTGGTGAGTCCTTGCAGGAATATGCTGCGGATATTGAACGATTGGCACACCTTTCCTATCCTGACGAGTTAAGTGTCGTAGCTGAAAGATTCAAAATAGAGGCGTTTATTGACGGCATACGTGACTCTGAGACAAAACGCGAGACAATGAGGAGCCCGAAGGCAACATTTAATGAAACAGTAACGGTTGCCCTCACTCAAGAGACGATTGCATTGACATGCCGCCCAACATTGAAAACTCGTCGGCAGCAGTAGCTTCAGCGGAAAGTGCTATAATTGTGGTAAGCAGGGACACATGGCACGTGACTGCCGATCACGTCGCAAACGAGCTGCATCACGTTCACCAAGAAGAAAAATTAAAAATAGTGTGAACGATAACGAAAAGGGTAACAAAGAGCAGTCATTAAACTAAAGAGAGTCAGTACAGCAGGGTGTGAGCTGACTCCCACTTATGATTGCCCCAGTCTTAATTTTGAAGCTCTGCCGGAATTCCAACAGCCTTACCATCGGTGGAAAAATCAACGAAAGAACATGTGAGCTGACTTTGGATACGGGCGCATGGCATTCAATTGTGAGGAGTGATTTATTTGATAGACGACGAGTTACGCCGTTAAATGGGATCCAATTGAGAACAACGACAGGAGAAATTGCGCAAATAGTATGAAAAGCTACAGCGAGTATTCTTATCGGCAACAAAACTGTGGAACATGATTTTATTGTTGTAAACATCACAGATGAGGTTATTATTGGTGTGGACTTCATGATTCGACACGGGTTCACTTTGGACCTTAAGAAAAAGACGTTAAGGTATGCCAATGTGGAGTTGCCTTTGGACATTGGCTGTGGACAAAATTTAAAGTGAGCGCTGTCGAATTGAACCCAACACCGAAGAAATTATTTGGGCCACAACAAGTGAAGACTGTAGGACAAGCCATCTGTGGGTAGTGGAAGCAGATAAGAAAAACTTTAAGAAAGACCTGATTATTGGAAAGACCATAGTAAAACCAAGAGTGGACAGCAAAATACCAGTACGAATTTTGAATCCAACAAATCAGACGAAATGGATGCAAAAAGATGAACTTATAGCGCATTATGAGAATGTTACAAAATTATTTGAAATTACAATAACAAATTCTATTGAATTTTCAAAAGCAAGAGTCTTGTAAGCAAGACCAAATTTGCCAGACAAAAACCTATTGCACGATTGATTTCCAATAGTCTGTTGTGACTGATTTTATTTTTTTTCACTTGTGATTGGCACAATTGCTTAATGACTTTTATGTTTTTGACAACCGTTTTTGTCACAATTTGAAAATAAAATGTAAACAAATACAATTAAATTTAAATTATTTCGTTTTCCCAATAAAACTTTTGAATAAATTTGTATGCCCTTATACGATAATTGATTACCTAACGCATTACTTGAATGCTAGAACACTTTATATATTACATGTAATGCAATAAATAATGAATTACTTTTTAAATTACATGTAATGCAATGGGTAATCTAGGAACATAAATCATTTCCAAAGTTTTTTATTTCGTATCCAAGATTTTTTGGTCGTTTTGACGTTAATATTTCAAATGAAATAAATAAAAAATATAAAATGTAAATTAGTGTTATTTGTTGTGATAACTCTGTTTAACTGTAACTGTTTCGAGGATATAGAAAGGTAAGTCAAATTTAAATAAAATCTTTATATAAGATCAAAGTTTAATTAAGCTTGACGTATCTTTGGCAGATGTTTATTGCACATTTTATTCTGGAACACAACTTGAATGGGGATCAAAAAGCAAGTATTGTACGGTAAGAACATTCTACTGATGTGATTTATGCAACTATAAGTTTGTAGTGAATTTATATATGAGCCGCTTATAATATAATAATAATAATTCAATTCAAGGTGCAAAAGTAATGTTACAATATGAATTGGCTGAGATTTTGTTAGAAATGAATGAAATTGGGCAATGATTTCGCACAAAGTTTACATGATAGTTTTAAATTTATGGAATTTACTTGAAAAACTGATAATGTTCAAATAACTAATTATTATGGCACATATTGAGAACGACACTACTTTTGCTCCTTTATAGACTTATATCACTTTCATAAGATTCATATATTTAAAAATTTTGTTTTTATCCAAGATGCAATTGTGCGAAACGAAACGCGTCTGCGTTTTCAAATCGTCTTTGTTTCAAAATTGAGGACTGGTCAAAGTACCAGAATGAGGCAAAATTAATGTCATAATATGAATTGATTGACATTTTGTTAGAAATGATTAAAATTTTTTTTGTTTCCACGAAAAGTTTACTTGATGATGCGGAATTAATGCCATTATGTTAGAAAAACAATACCGGTCAAATAACCGAGTATTATGGCACATAATATATACGACATTACTTTGCCTCGTACTGGTACTTAAGCCCTTTTGGTACTTTCATTCCTGAATTGTATGGACATAAAACATATACAGATGGACGCCCAATTTAGGAGTGACTGTGCCAAAGGGCCTTAGCACCATTACGAGGCAAAACTAGTATTATAATATGAATCGGGTGATATTTTGTAAGGAATGATTAAATTTGTTTTCTGTTTTCACGAAAAATTTTCTTGATGGTGTAATGCCACATAGTATTATATCGAAAAAATGGTATTGGTCAAATAACCGATTATTATGGCACATAATATGTACCTTGCTTTTTGCCTCATAATAGTACGGTCACTCCTAAATTGTATTTCGCACATTTGAATCTTGGGCTTGAAACAAAAAATTTGTATAATTATTTAATTTTTTTGGTGAAGGAAAAAATTAAACACTCTCTTTTTCTTTTTTATTAGAAACAAATCAAAAGGAAAGAACTACGGAGAAAATGTTTTTTGATTTTCTATGAAAGGGCGTGAAAAATGTCAAAAATTGACATTTAAAAAGGTTTAAATACAAAAGAAACTTTTAAAAAATAATACAAAATAAATTTTAACATTTTTTTAATAAGTATTTATTTTTTGTAATTGTTTTTAATTTACATATTTTAATTTGAGTTTACACAAAATATTATTTAGATAAGCATTATCTCTTCTAAATATTCACTTTTCATTTGTTATTTAATGGGGGTTATCGTGAATCAATATTCTCGGAGAATTTTTCTCAAACTGCAATAGAGAATACACTGCAGTCTGAGAAAAATTCCCCAGGAATATTGATTCACGATAACCCCCAGAATGTTGTATATACAATAATTAGTGCTAGTTTATAAGTTTTTGTCTTGTCACCACATTAAATTAATAAAATAAAATAAAATCGAATCAAGTATGTAGTTAATAAATGGTTAATGTTTCAGGTAATTATTTCCTGATGAATTTTTAGTCCAAAACAGAATCCATTCCATAAAATTGCACGTATAACTACATCGATTCAGTACTTATATAACTCAAAAGTAATCCAGAAAGTAATCAATACAAAAAATTTTTTCGATTACTCGATCGATTACATGTAAGCGAATGTTTTGTTGGGGTAATCGATTACGCCCAATGACATGCATGTGTTAAAATAATGCCTTATGTAACCCAGAAGCGAAGTTTTTACTGGGTTGGTTTAATTTACATAGATTTCTGATTGTACAAAATAGATATGTATATTCATATAATTAATAAAATTGTGGTTTTCTTCTAAATAACTCACAATCATTCAATAAAATTTATTTTAAATCAAAATAAAATATCAAATAAATTTTAAATTCAAAAAGTATTTGGCAGCAAAACAAATTTCACATTTAATTACCAGTAAAATTTTACTGGTTACTGAAAAAATATCAGTAATCATTAAAAAATATCAGTAATCAGTAAATTTTTCTATTTACTGGAAAAATAGAAGTAATCAGAAACTTTTATTGATATTAATTTGCATTATTAGTAAAATTTTACGATTATTGAAAAAATCTGCAGAAGTAGTCAAGTCGGTTATAAATAGCAGTTTATTAAATCCAACCATATCAAGGTGGAACTCAGTTTATGATTCCGTTAAGAGGCTACTGCAACAATTTTGCGGAATTGTGTTTTCTGCTCAAAATTCCGACCATTCTCATTGACGAGCTTGAGTACTTGGAGGAATACCTAAAGCTTATGGGGCCTATAGCAGAAGCGATTGATTTTCTTCATGGCGAAAGAACTATGTATTTTGGTTACTTTGTCAAAGCAAAAGTATCCTTAAGGATAAAAATGCTTCGTTTAGACTCCACAAGCCTTAAGTATTTAGAAAAAGTAAGCGAAGAAATGCTTAAAGCTTTGCTTAAAAGATTTGCTTAAAAGATTTGAAAAATATTTCAAACTGCAGCCTGACGCTTGGGATGCTGTTATTGCGGCTAAATCTGTTCCGGATATAAAATTACCCTTTGTAACAGCTCTGTTAGAAACAGCAAAAACGCAAACAGAAGAAGATGTAAAGAGGATGTTCAACACTTATGTGGCGAAATATGGCAAAATAGCCGTTAAAACTCGGGTTCTGCTGGACATACCGAAAAAAGCATTCCTCGATTTCGGGGAAGAAAGTAATGGCGAAGTTTTTACACTTAATTTTCCATTAAATATTTGTTATAATATATTTATTTGTATATCTACTTTAACAGATGTTAGCGAATAGTGTGTTTCCACTGACTCTGGAAATTATCTCCAGGAAACCATTTTGTACCTAGTCGATCAAGACACAACTACAAATTTTCTGAAAAACCATCCAGCAATTAAAAACGTGTTTTTAAAATACAATACCCCATTACCGTCATCTGCACCTGTAGAACGGTTGTTTTCATTCGCTGGGATTGTGAATCGCTCCAGAAGGCAAAACCTCAAAGATGAAAATTTCGAATTGCTTGTTCTGAGGAAAGCTAACGGTGTATAAAAAGCTTCGTGCCAATTCTACGCTTGATACAAAGTTCAGTAGCGATTGAGTATTCTAGGTAAATAGACTAAAAGTTGGTTTTTGTGTAATTTTCCAACTTAAATATTGTATTTTATTTACTTTGGATGCTTTTTGCTTCATATTTAATCTAGGGTTGTGCATTGATTTTTAACTACCAGTAACTATTTTCAGGGCCGTGTTTAGGCATAGGCTACAGCCTAGGGGCCCGCACCACAAGAGGATCAAAGCAAAAAAAAAATTTTATGTAGCATAAAATAAAAAATTGATTTTTATACCCTACACCCAGGGTATATTCACTTTGTCCTTCCGTTTGTAACGCAGAGAAGGAGGCGTGGCAGGTATGGAAAAGTATATATATTCTTGATCAGCGTCACCTCCTGAGTCGATATAGCCATGTCCGTCTGTCTGGCTGGCTGGCTGGCTGGCTGGCTGGGTGGCTGGCTGGCTGGGTAACGGCTGTGTGTGGAAATACATTTTTTGGGAAAACTGAGCAAGATAATTCAATGACATTTGGTACACTGCCTTTGTCGTCAAAGTTAGCTTGGGGGTTTTGAAAATGAGCAAAATCGGTCAACGGACACGCCTACCGCCCATACAAAAAATATATTCAAAATGTGATAATAAGAGCATTATTTGCAATAACAGAAGCAAAATACACATAAGTGCTAGAGATAGTAAGTACAAGTGCTGAGCAAAAACTAGGCAAATTCGGACTAGAGGGCGTGGCACCTCCTATATAAACAAAACTTTTAAAATGTTATACTGAAAGCGTTTTTTGAGATAATCCAACTTAATTTCACTCAAATACTGAGCAGAAAGTAGGACTAGGACTAGAGGGCGTGGCACCTCCCATATGAGCGAAAGTTTGAAAATGCTATGCTGAAAAATTTTTTTAAGAAACATTATCCGAACTTTACTCTAACACTCAGAACAATAAATACAAGCTCTACGCAAAATCTAGGCAAGCCCGGAGAGGGTGTGGCACTCCCCATATAAGCAATTTGTTCTTATACTCTCCTAGAGGTTACGGAAGAATTCAACAATTTATTTTATTAAAAACTTGTATGTACAAGAATACGTATATTGGATAGTATTTATCAACTAAATGTTTAATAATATCCGAGTATTTGAAATGCAGTGTAGGGTATTTATTTTTTGGCCAGGCCAAAGATACCACCCTTACTAGGTTTAATTGAACTTTTAGTCATATAATTGCAAAGATCGATTTGCATATACATATATCTATCAATGCATTTTCTAACACATAATTATGACAAATCAAGGAACGGATTAAAAACACGGCTATAGTGACACATGTTTGTGACACAAATAAAAACACCAACGAAAAATCTGTTTCAGAAACTGTAAAAACCTCTCAAATATCAAACTTAAAAACATCACTCTCATCAAATAACACTGCAACAGTTGACTCAATTACTGAATCAACTGTTGATGCAATTAACCCTTTCTTACCCTTACAAGTCTTAATCTCCTCAAAACAAACAAATCCAACAACAATTCAAGAACCAACATCTAAATCTTATTCAATACCCTTGTCTCTTTCAGCAGCAACCTCTTATTTACAATCAAACTCTCTTCCTGATACCTTAAGCAACATCTCAACTTGTGGAGCTATAAGCGCTTCCCCACCATCACAAAACATATTCTCCTCAAAACAAACAAATCCATCATCAATTGAACTACCTTTCGAAAATTTGAATAAAACTACATCTCTTTCTTCTACATCTTCTTTACTATGTTCCACTCTTTTATCAGCAACCTCCTTCCCAAAATCAAATTCTCTTTCAGATACATTTTCTCAAGACAAGGACACTCCTACGCAGTTATCTGATATCTCAGATTAATATGTATGATAGCTCTCTTTTTACAATAGAAGTCTCTCTATTGTAATTAAGACCACATTTTGTTGCTCTCTTTTCTTTGTTTTATAGTTTTCGCGATGCTCAATATTCTTCAATGGAATATCCGCGGTTATCGTAAAAATTATATAGATTTACAAATGCTCACTAGGGAGCAAAACCCGTCTGTCATATGCCTTCAAGAAACCCATTGTAAATTCGACGAAAATCCATTTGTGCCAAAAACATATATTGGTTACTTCCACAATTTTTCCTTTAATCAAACTGCAAAGCAGGGTACTGCTTTACTTATAAATAAATCTTTACCTCATACGAAATTAAATATATCTTCTAACATATCTCTCGTGGCTGTTGAATTGCATTTAAAAATAAAATTTACTATCATATTCATCTATATCCCTCCCACGCAACCTTTTTCTACGGCAGACTTGTTAAGTATTTTAAGCAGCATAAATTCTCCAATTCTGATGTTAGGGGACCTCAATGGGTGGAGTCCTCATTGGGGATTAACTTCCACTAACCAAAGAGGCCAAATTCTTGAAGATTTTATTTTAGCTTCCAACCTTTGTGTTCTTAATGACGGATCTCCCACACTTTTCAGCTCACACAGTTCTTTTACGCATGTAGATTTGGGCTTATGCTCCCCACGTTTAACTCCTCATTGCACATGGCGTACAATCAATGATCTTCATAACAGTGATCATTTTCCATCTATTACAGCTATGACGCTCTATTCAGTAAATGATCCACATAAATCTGCCCAATATAATACTAAACGTTCTGATTGGCCATTGTTTCAAAACAAAATTCTTGAAATTTCTGACAACTACCCAATATCTTCTTGTGTTAATAAGGAAGCCGCGGTGATCCACAAAATCTTTCGCATTGCTGCAAATGTTTCCATACCCCAAACCACTTATAAAAAATTTTCCAAAACTTTTCCTTGGTGGTCACCAGAGATGAAGAAACTCAGGGATGAGAAGCAGAAAGCATGGCGATTTTATCAGAGAAACGTAACAACTGAAAACTTAATCGATTTTAAGCGAAATAACGCCCTATTTAACAAAGGCAGAAAAGAAGCAAAAGCGTTAAGCTTTAAGGAATTTACGAAATCTGTCAAACCCAAAGCAACACCCGCTGATAATTGGAGAATTATTTGTACTTTGACTGGCACATCTCCTTGCTCCGCTATTAAGGCTTTTAATACAGGCAATAGCTGCATCACTGATCCTTTTAAAATTTCAGAAGAGTTCGCCAAAACTTGGTCATCCAACTCACATGACATTAATTTCTCTACAGATTTTCAAAATAGTAAACAAGTCATCCTTAGTCAACCTTCAACTTCTAACTGCACCTAGCGCTCTAAACCTATTGAAATGCCATTAACTTTTAATGAACTAGAACTCAGCCTTAAAACATCTTCTGGTAAAACCCCTGGTTTCGACAAAATGCCATATGCAATGATTCAAAACTCTCCAGTTTCCTTCAAACAACGTATTCTTAAACTGTTTAACAATATTTTCGATACTGGTGTTTTACCTCAAAGTTACAAGACAGCAATTATAGTCCCTATTAAGAAACCTAATAAACCTATTAACATCATTGACTCCTATAGACCCATTTCTTTGCTCCCTTGCGTCGGAAAACTTTTAGAAAAAATTATATCCAAACGTATGATGTGGCTTGTTTGGTCGGGGACCAAATTTATATTTTTAAATATAATTAAAATCGCACAGGTTACCTGTAGCACTGGGGTGCTCCACACGACACGGCTTTTTCCTAGTACACAAGGTATACTTTGGCACCTTTGGAGATGCAGCGCTGGTATATGCAGAGTATACAAAGTATACGTTGTCACCTGTAGCACTGGGGTGCTCCACACAACACGGCTTCTTGTTTAGTATACGAGGTATACTTTAGCACCTTTGGAGATGCAGCGCTGGTATATGCAGAGTATACAAAGTATACGTTGTCACCCTTGGGGTTTTGTAAAACACAAACACTTTTTTTTATTAGGTATTTAAGTTTTATATTTAAATTAGTTTTAAGTTATCGTATAAGCAAAAAGAAATAGTTTTAAGTTAGGTTAATTGACTTTTTTATACTTTATATTATAGAAATTGAAAATATCAAAAAGCACACTGCTGCTGCTGAAGTTAGAAATCCAAGTAATGAAGAAAATTCCGTGTCATGCCCAAATGACATTTCAGCCAGAACACAGCAGAGTGAGTGAGACGGCAACACCGCACATATAAAAGTCAATACATATTTTAGACTAAAATATGAATTCGCCGTGCGAGTGGGTAGGGTTGCCGTCGTATAAAAAATCAACTTGGGTAAAATTTTAAAAACTTTAGAAAGGTAGTTGGGGCCTATTTCATAGTTTACGTTTCCACGTAAACATACTGCCCGCCTTGCAGCATCTGCAGCAAAGTTAAGATTTAGGTTGATTTTTAATTTTTTTTTTTTCAAGTTTTCTTTTACAAATTTAGAAAGTTTAGTTTTTCATGATACTTATGGATGCATACAAGTTGTGGTTTTAAGTACAAATTTGAGTATGAGAATTTTTATTAAGTATGTTATGTAGTAGTAGTAGTAGTTAAGATACAAAAAAGTGCCTCTTGGGGCTTGTTCAAAATATTTAAAAAATTATCGGTAATAGGTATAAGGGGCCACGTAGGACCTTTTCAAATACTAAGTAAGAGAGATTTTAAAGTAGTAATGAAGTAAATACATGAAAAAAAAGAAGTAAATAAATATAAAAAATACTCAAAGTGGTTACAATAGAGCCGCTTGGGGCTTTTTTTGTTGTTTTCAAAAATATATGATATAGATATATATTACAAAATTGCCACTTGGGACTTTTTGAAAAATATATGAAAGGTTTCAAATACATGGTTTTTCGTGGAACAAACATACAAAGTTTAATTTGAACGCTCGCAGGCACCTACACATCTCTTTGTTTGAGACAACATCCTAAAAGCGAAGAGCAATAGATGGTTTAGAGTAAATTTTGATAAAGAGTTATATCCCGTTTTGGTTTGGTTTCAAATGAAACTTAAAGGGTTAAACAAACATTCATATTAGGTCAATAAATTCATTATATTCAATATGTTAATTCATTTTACTTATTTACATATATAGATATATATATAAACGTAGTTTTATAAGGGTTAAAATTCGATTTTGAGTCATACATTTAAATTCATATATAAGACATTTCATAGTCTACATGGACCAGACACAATCCAGCCAAATACTGTATTTTGCGCCAACATTCTTCCATTTTCGGAGAGCATACTTCCAGATTTCATTATCTGCGGGTAAATATCGGCTCCAAGGATCACTTCAATCTTGGAAGACGATGTATAATTTTGGTCCGCCAACATGATGTTGTTATACGCTCTTTTGGCACTCTCCGGTAGATCTTGTCGGTAGATCCTTTTTGGAAGCTCGTCACTGATGAGAGCACTTATTTCCAATTTGAACTTTGGATTTATTTTTGAACCAACGACAATATTGCAAAACTTCTTTGACTCAAGGTAGATCAACTTTATCTTTAGTTTTTTCACAGCTTCGGAGGCAATTGTCGTTACCGCTACTGCTGGGTTGATTAGCCCTCTGAGAGTCTGGTATTCACCATCAAAGTGCAATTTTATTGATGCCGTAGGTAACAGAGTCTGCTTAGAGCACAAAATTCTGATTTCGTTGGTAGACCGAGTATCCCTTAAATCTTGATGCGCAGCTGCAATCACGCGAGGATGACCATGCAAGCTAGTATGATGCTTCACATGACAAATCGCACACTTATCGTGACTAGTACAGTTTTTGATGTTGTGAGACCGAGCCAAGCAGTTGATGCAATAATACATGCTAATGACCGTATCGTACTTCTTGGTCAAATTCATCTCACGGTATTTATAACAAGTTGAGAGACGGTGGTCCTTTTTGCATATGCCACATGCAACATGGCGAACGGCGTGTTTGCTGGTTTTGTGCTCCAGATGTGAGACACGGGTCCTGTGGTCGCTTGTATCTTGTTTGCGACAACAATGACAAGAAGCTGAAGAACATTTTTTGATGACTGGAGCCATGACGATGGTGAGTTGACTGTGTGCTAAAGCTGGTTGAAAGATGGTAAATTTGACTGCTATAGTCCGATGAAACGTCCAACGGTGTTGATTCTCGCGTTCACCTGTTATATATTTTAATCTGTAGAGTGTGTTTTTGGGTAATTTCACAAATAAAGCATTTTGTATAATTCAATAGAGTGGTTATAGGTTAGAAAAGGTATTTATTTCAACAGATACAAACAGTCATATAGAACAAAATATAAAAAATATTAAATCATTGGGGAATCACAACGAGTTTCTGGATTGGTCGTGTGATCTCACCGGAGTTAGTGTTTAAAGTTGCCACACGAACCTTTCCGTCAGAACCGTGAAAGATTTTGATGATACGGCCGAGTCTCCACTCTGTAGGGCAGAGTGATTCATGGCGTATGACGACAAGATCTCCTATTTTTAGGTTAGCTGTTGGTGTCTTCCATTTGGTGCGCTTAAGTAGCTCTTTTAGGTATTCATCCTTCCATCGACGACAAAACTCTTGAGCTGTGGCTTTAACTCGCTGCCAGCGGTTGAAGATGCTAATGGTTGAGTTGGTGTCTTCTGGTTCTGCTGGAGACAACAATGGGGCTCCAATTAAGAAGTGCCCTGGAGTCAGCACAGCCAAGTCAGTTACGTTCTCAGACGCAGCGTTGAGTGGTCTTGAATTAAGACAAGCCTCTATTCTCGCGAGTATCGTGGCAAACTCTTCAAAAGTATACTTTAAGTGTCCGGTGATTTTTCTAAAGTGTTTCTTGAAGGATTTTACGCCGGCTTCCCATAGGCCACCCATGTGGGGTGCTGAGGCCGGTATAAAGTGCCATGAAAGTTGCTGATAGCCATATTTTTCAACCGTATCGTCCTTAACTTGTATAAAGCGTTTAAAATCCTTTTGAAGCATTCCAGCGGCACCCACGAAGTTGGTCCCATTGTCTGAATATATGTTATCAGGACAACCTCTTCGGGAAACAAATCTTGATAGAGCTGCTAAGAAAGCCTGGGACGTCAGATCACTCACGGGTTCAAGATGGATAGCCTTTGTAGAAAAGCAGACAAAGAGGCAAGCATATCCTTTGGTAATTTTACAGTATCTACCAGTAAAACTTTTTATCTCAAAGGGTCCAGCAAAATCAACGCCTGTGTTGGTAAAAGGACGTGATATGGTTGCACGCTCAGGAGGCAAGGCAGCCATAATTTGACCATGGTAGCGCTTTTTATTAATGACACAAATTTTGCAGTTGTGGATACAAGTTTTTATTAAATTTTTCACTTTGAGTATCCAAAACTCACGACGTATTAGACGAAGAACTAACTGGTTTTCACCATGAAGAGATATATGATGCATAGATTTCACGAGTAATCTGGAAAAACGACTTTCATACGCGAGTATTATAGGGTGCCTTTCATTGTAATCCAAAGCTGGAGAAGATGCTAGGCGACCATTTGCTCTTATTATGTTTTCTCGATCCATAAACGGAGTCAAAGTTAACAAAGAACCTTTGGAATCAATTGGTTTACTATCTAGTAAATGAGAATAGTCATTATGGAAGTAAATTTGCTGAGATAGTCGAATTAGTCTCCTTTTCACAAATTTAAGTTCTTCACTTGAAATCTTACCGGACGTGTAAGGTGGTGTTGAGTCGACAAGTCGACGAGCTCGATTAAAAAATCGAAAAATATGGGCAATCACTCGCAACGCTTTGTCTAAAGAGGAAAAACGCTCCAAGATATCTTCCCTCACTGTCGAGCTAGTAATGAAAGATTTCACAGGCTTGCTCTCCAGTGTAGTATCTGGTTGTAGTAAACATGAACTTTTTGGCCATTCAGATTTTGGAAGCTTAAGCCAAGAAGGACCATTCCACCAGAGCTTACTATTTTTAAGATCCGCAGGATGTAGCCCCCGGGTTGCTAGGTCGGCAGGGTTATCCCTGGTATCGACATGAGCCCAATTTTCAATGCCTAGTTTGTCAATTATAGTGGTGACTCTGTTTGCAACGAATGTTTTCCATGTGCATGGAGGTTTTTGCAACCATGAAAGAACAATTGTGGAATCCGTCCACTTGAATATTGAAAAATTATCAATTTTTAATTGTGGAATCACAGAGTTCACAAGTTTTGCTAGCAAAACTGCGCCACAAAGTTCAAGTCTAGGCAACGATATGGTTTTAACTGGTGAAACTTTAGATTTCGAAGTTAATAAGTGGGTAACAATGCAGTTTTGTGTTTCAACACGAATATATACTGCACAAGCGTAAGCTTTTTCAGAAGCATCCGAAAACGCATGAAATTCAACTTTATTTGTGGGTGAAAAGTGTACCCACCGAGGTAAGGAAATATCATTAATTTTCTCATAACTTTCAACAAAAGAATGCCATTTTTGAAGTGACTGGACTTTGATGTTATCATCCCAATCAGTTTTTTCGAGCCAAAGTTGCTGCATAATAATTTTTGCTGTGATAATGATTGGGGCAAGCCAACCAACCGGGTCAAACAATTTTGCAATTGTGAACAAAACTTCGCGTTTGGTATAATTTGGTTTATGGGTTAGTGGCTGAACATTGAAATAAAAATAATCAGACTTCGCATTCCATCGAACTCCCAGAGTTTTTGCTAAACTTTTATCTTCTAATGAAAGAAACTCAGCATTTAATAAATGATCGTGTGGAAGATCAGAAAGCAATTCTTTTGAGTTTGCCGTCCATTTTCTCAACTCAAAACCTGCTGACAGCAAGATATTATTGAGCTGATCACGACAGTTTTTTGCTGTTGTAAGATCGTAAGACCCCGCTAAAACGTCGTCAACGTACATGTGCTCACGCAAAATTGCTGAGCCCAGAGGAAAACGGTGCTGTTCATCATCAGCTAATTGTAAAAGCGTACGAATCGCTAAATAGGGTGCACAGTTAACACCAAATGTGACGGTTTTTAGCTCAAATTCTTTAAGTTCATCTGCTGAATTTTGGCGAAATATAATTCGTTGAAATGCAGTTTGATCTGGGTTCACTAAGATTTGTCTGTACATTTTCTGAATGTCAGCATTGAAAACAAATTCGAATAGTCGCCACTTAAGAATAAGTGTGACTAAATCGTTTTGAAGTACCGGTCCCGTGTATAAGACGTCATTCAAACTATTAGAATTCGAAGAGGGACACGATGCGTTGAAAACAACACGAAGTTTCGTGCTTGCACTGTCTGGCCTTAGCACAGCATGATGGGGTAAATAATAAGAAATATTTTCTTCAAAATTTTTAGGCTCGATTTCGACCATGTGATCGAGTTCCAAATACTCTAATATGACGTTGTCATACTCAGACTTAAGTTCTGGTTTTTTGAGTAGTTGTTTTTCGTTTCGCAGAAACTGACTTCTAGCAATGAATTTCGTTTGGCCTAAAGATTTAGAGCTAGGAAATTCTAGTTTGAATGGTAAATTAACGATATATCGACCATTCACATTTCTCTTTGTGGTATTTGAATAAATCTGTTCACAGATTTCATCGGATTTGGAGACTAAAGATTTATGTGGGATTTCTTCGATTTCCCAAAATCTTTTAAGTTGTTCGTTCAGAGTTATTTCTGTAAAATGCGAGACAACTTTTAAGGAGAGCATTGGTTGCTCAGCTGGCACTGGTCCTGTGAGGATCCATCCAAAAATGGTTTCTTGGCCAATTAGAGATCCAAAAACATTTTTTTGAACTCCATCAAGAAGTATTGTAGGGTAAAGGTCTCCACCGATAAGCAAATCTACAACGGAACTACGATTAAAATTCGGATCTGCCAATGCAAAAGAGGGCATTTCTATGAAATGAGAAATGTCGAAATCAAGCGATGGCAAATTTTCGGTCACTTTTGGGACCACCAGTGCACTCATCTCGATTGGATTTTTTCGGTACAAAGGAGAACCGATGTGAAACGAAGCCCTCATAGTTGGTAAGGTGTTGATTGTCCCATTCAGACCCGTTACTTGGGCTGAAATGGGTTTGGTCGAAAGTTTAAGCATACGTTGAATGCGTTCTGACACGAAGCTGCATTCAGAAGCAGGGTCAATCAAGGCGCGAGCCTTAAAAGTTGATCCCAGATGGTAAATGTCAATTAATGCCGTTCCAAGGATAACCTTTTTCGTGGCTGACGTAAAATGGGTGTTTACTGTACCCGTAGGGTTAATTGTCGTAGACAAATTTTTCGACGTAGTCGGTTTTTCAACAGTGGACTGTATTGTAGAGGTATAAGTGACTGCAGAACTATGAGCATTGTCACTTCTGTTAAAAGTTTGCTCATTTGCATAACTTTTATGATTAGTAAATTTTCGAGAACTTGGAATATCTTCCCTATGCAACAGTGTATGGTGTTTTTTCTTACATTTGGAACATGTGTATAAACTTTTGCAATTTTTCACTTCATGGTTAAATGCTAAACAATTTACACAAAAACTGTGCTTTTTCACTAAAGAATATCGCTCATGAACGTTTAGCTTTAGAAATTTTGCGCATGATCGAAGCGGATGAGCATCTTTACATATTATGCATTTAGGAACCTGAACGTTGTTATGAAATGATCGCAAAGGATGTACGCTCTTCGGAGTTGTCTCAGTATGTGACTTTTTTTCCGACTTGGAATCTCCGAAACATTGCAAGACTTCAAGGGATTGGGTACGGTTTTCCATGAAACGAATCAATTCCTTAAAAGTTGGAACCTCAGAATCTGAATTAAGCGAAAGCTCCCAAGCTTTTCGTGTAGATGAATCCAGCTTTTGGACAGTAATGAAAACTAGCCAATCGTCCCTGTGTGCAACTGGACGCTTAAGTTGTTCCAAAGCACGCACTGCAGATGTAACTCCATCAAGAAGTTTTCGCAAACTTGATGCACATTCTTTTGGAAATGCAGCCAAATTCGTAATCTCAGTGAGATAAGCATTGATTATAATACGTTTATTGTCGTACTTGCGCTCTAACAGTTCCCAAGCTGTGGTAAAATTAGCTTCTGTGGTTGAAATATTATCTAAAGCATGACGAGCGTCCCCAGTAAGGCTGTCTTTTAAGTATTGAAGCCGCTGAGTATTAGTTAAAGAATTATTTGACGTGACGATTGAAACAAAAAGATCTTTGAAAGGGTTCCACTGAGAATACGTGCCATTAAATGGCGGAATCTTTATTCGCGGCAAACTTGTTGTTGCAGCAATAACTTGAGTTTGGTCAAGTGTGGTGTTTGCCGTGGGTATATGTGGTGGAACTTGTGGTGGTTCAAGCGCTTCTAACATGTCGCACAATTCCGACACTGCTTCCACGTAAGAACATTCTACTAAATCAAAATCCTCATTCTCTAGCATAGCTTTCACTGAATCTTCCTCTGAATATTCATCTAGTACTTCATCATAAAGCTTTTTGAAATTTCTCCAATATTGTTCAAGAAGAGTCTTGCGTGTTGTTACGAAGCCTTTGGTCTGTTTTGCCTTACTAGTTTTCTTGGTATTGGCTGCAAAATTCAAAACGCTCCATTTTTGGCGAGAGTACTTCTCCAATTTTCGTTCCATTTTGATGTTGAAACGTTAAGCCAAAGAACCAAAAAGCAAACAAAAATAATCACGCAAAAAACTTTTTGAAGCGGAGATTCACGCAGGGTTAAAGCTTATGTCGTCACACAAAAACTCATAAAATGGGGCTCTATTGTTTGAAAAACACGAGAAACGTTCTGCTATTTACGTCACGAGTCAACAAAATTTCAAAAAAAAATTATAAAAAATTTCTTTAAAAAGGTTTCGAAAGCTGTGTACACTGGTGTAAATTAAACGCGTGATACTCTGCGGTGGTTTAGGTTACTTTGTAATGGGTAATTTGATTTCACCTTGAAATATTTCAAAGGTTAGAAATTTCAAAAAAAAACACGAGTGTTTGCTTTAACCTTAAGCAACTTCAAAGGTTAAAATACACGATATTAAAAAATATCACAATTTGGTTAGAAAAACTCGCGAGTTTGTGTTAACCTTGATCAATTTCAAAGGTTAATCACGATTACAAAATTTCCGCGGGAAAAATTTCTTATGTAAAATACATGAACACACGTAAAATTTACTCGATAACAAAATGGCCGATGCCGTGCAAAAATTAAAAAATTTTATTTCCAAATGTATATATATACTGGCCACAAAGAAGGCCGAAGGACCATATGTTTGGTCGGGGACCAAATTTATATTTTTAAATATAATTAAAATCGCACAGGTTACCTGTAGCACTGGGGTGCTCCACACGACACGGCTTTTTCCTAGTACACAAGGTATACTTTGGCACCTTTGGAGATGCAGCGCTGGTATATGCAGAGTATACAAAGTATACGTTGTCACCTGTAGCACTGGGGTGCTCCACACAACACGGCTTCTTGTTTAGTATACGAGGTATACTTTAGCACCTTTGGAGATGCAGCGCTGGTATATGCAGAGTATACAAAGTATACGTTGTCACCCTTGGGGTTTTGTAAAACACAAACACTTTTTTTTTATTAGGTATTTAAGTTTTATATTTAAATTAGTTTTTTTTTTTTTTTTTTTTTTTTTCTCTAATCCTAATTGTCATGATTTCCTAAAGTTGAAAAATGCATAGAATTTTAGATTCTTGCAAATAATGACTAAAGTTCGTAAAATTAGTATAATTTTCATATAGTCAACATAAACCATTCTAATTAATTATGGAGAACACGCCAATACATGTGCAACTGGCAACCCTAGTAGCCACATGACAAACCGGTATTGATTTCGCAGCCAATGGCTGGACCTTACCAAACAACAACAACAACAGGAGTCATGATAAAAAGGAAAGAGAACAAAAATCTCACTAAATGAATATAGACACTTAAGCTACCAATTATTCTGAGGGTACATAGCGCAGTCCATTGATAAATGCGCTATGTAGAGACATTGACTCCGAGGTTCATAGTTCAATCCCGGCCTCAGACAAAAAGTTCAAAAAATTTTTCAATTGTTATTTCATTTTAATTTAAAATAAATTAAATAAAACAAAAATTGGTCTGATGATGGTTACGTGGCGGTAACCGAAACATATGTCACCATAGCCATGCTTAGTAGTTTTTTTTTTTTTCTCTAATCCTAATTGTCATGATTTCCTAAAGTTGAAAAATGCATAGAATTTTAGATTCTTGCAAATAATGACTAAAGTTCGTAAAATTAGTATTAAAATTTAATGAAAATATCCAATAAAAATTGCACTAAATTCAATGAAACAAATTTTCACCATCACTAAATTTAATGGAGCTTTCAATGAAACTTCTAAAGAAAATTTTCATTAATAGTGCAGGCAAATTAGGTATTCATTTCTAATTTTGTTGAACATGCACCGATTTTGATCCGACAGAGTTCATTTTGTTCGCAATAAAATTTAAAACAAAACCAACACATTAGTTTTTTCCGGCTTTTCCCCAAAATTTCTTCAGTCCCCCTTGAACCCTCAAAATCGGATAAATTCAATAAAAATGTTCTAAAATGCTTAAAAATGGAAAGTTATGTTATTCATGGGGTTCTCAAGATTGCTGAATCCAAATATGATGTTGAAAAATGAAAAAACTCAAAATAGCGCCCGGAAAACTGCGTGCAGACCCATTTTAAGCACCAAAAATGGGAAAAAATCGTTACAGGGGGTTTTAGCCTAGAAGTCTTGTTACATTGAATGAATTTATACGGTCGGTGTGAGATATTGTTTTTTATACTTTAAAAAGTAAAGTTTACCAAAAATTTTTTTGTGTTTTTGATTTGTTTATTATTTAAGCAATAACTATAAAAAGTTAATACAACTCAAAATTAAAAATATTTGTAATATTTTGCAAACCATTTTTTCTAAACTAAATTGAGGTCGCTGAACACGAAAAACGCGTTTATTTTTTTTTTTTCCTTGGGGAGTTCCCGGGTTATTCGATAATTTATATTTTCGTGATTATAGCTTCATATACATCAATATATTTCTATGACACCAAGTCCGATCAATTTTATTTTTCCACGTTTACAAAGAGTGATTAATGTTGCTTCTAACAAGTATACCAATGATTATGCTTTGAACAAAATTGACTGAGTTATAGCAGGAAAAAGTTTAAAATTTCACAAATTTTTGAAATTTTTCACATCAACTTCAAATGAAACATTTTTTTTTTGGGATATAATTTTTTTCAATAGTGAGCGCTAGTGAGCCTTATGAGTTATGCATAATGGCGATCCTGCTCAGAGAGTTTACTCGTGGCCTATAGCACAATCGCTTAAGCACCGCGTTCTCTTTCATTAGAAAACCGGAGTCACGGGTTCGAGTACGGTTTCTGGCAAGATTTAACTAAAACTGATCTGATGAGGCTATATACATGTTTATATATGAAAATATATAAATATGTATGTGGAAGTAGCCGAAACATATGTTATCAATTTCCATGTTAACACTTGCTTTCGTCTGTTGTTGAAAAATTGCAAAAATGACTGTTTAATTAGTTCAATATAAAATTATCATACTTCAATTTAGAAAAAGCGCGTTGGTACTTTCATTAGTACTATACAAGCAATAAAAAACAGTCAATAAACTAACTTCATAATTTATCTAGGGGAACCTGCCTATCTATCATTAAAATTCTCGTAATTTCGAGAGCCTGCATTGTATGTGGAAAACAAATCCGCCCTTGTAGGTTTTAATTGTAGCTAGCGTAGCATGTCTCAAAACCAGAGTGTCTTACCAACTAACAATTTGTCAATTTTTCACAACAGACGGCGCTAGTGAGCCTTATGAGTTATGCATAATGGCGATCCTGCTCAGAGAGTTTACTCGTGGCCTATAGCACAATCGCTTAAGCACCGCGTTCTCTTTCATTAGAAAACCGGAGTCACGGGTTCGAGTACGGTTTCTGGCAAGATTTAACTAAAACTGATCTGATGAGGCTATATACATGTTTATATATGAAAATATATAAATATGTATGTGGAAGTAGCCGAAACATATGTAATCAATTTCCATGTTAACACTTGCTTTCGTCTGTTGTTGAAAAATTGCAAAAATGACTGTTTAATTAGTTCAATATAAAATTATCATACTTGTTTTTTAGTAATTTTATTAAATAGCGCATATAATTGCAAACGTTTTAAGCCTATGTTGAGCAAAATCGAACGAAATTTCCAAAAGATATTAAGGTTTTAGTGCAATAAGGAAGATGTGAGAATTTTCGAAATGTTCGGCCTGAGTCAACAGATCCAATTTTTCAGCCTCCAGATAGGACACCCTACACTTATTGAATACTTTAAAGATGTTTTAAGTAACTTCTAATCATTCTCTGTAGAAGAACATTGCGGATTGTATCAAAAATATTATTAATTTTTGAAAGAAATCGAAATTTCCCTATTGCACTAAAACCTTAATATCTTTTGGAAATTGCATTCGATTTTGCTCAACATAGGCTTAAAATGTTTGCAAATATATGCGCCATTAAATGAAATTACTAAAAAAAAAGTATTAAAAAAAATTATATGCCAAAAACCAAATTTTTCATTTGAAGTTGATGTGAAAAATTTCAAAAATTTGTGAAATTTCAAAATTTTTCCTGCTATAACTCAGTCAATTTTGTTCGAAGCATAATCATTGGTATACTTGTTAGAAGCGCCATTAATCACTCTATGTAATCGTGGAAAAATAAAATTGATCGAACTTGGCTTCATAGAAATATATTGATGTATATGAAGCTATAACCTCGAAAATATAAATTAACGAATAACTCGGGAACGGCCGCAAGGAAAAAAAATAATTGAGTTTTTCGTGTTCAGCGACCTCAAATTAGTTTAGAAAAAATGGTTTGCAAAATGTTACAAATATTTATAATTTTGAGTTGTATTAACTTTTTATAGTTATTGCTTAAATAATAAACAAATCAAAAACACAAAAAAATTTTTGGTAAACTTTACTTTTTAATGTATAAAAAACAATATCCCACACCGACCGTATAAATTCATTCAATGTAACAAGACTTCTAGGCTAAAACCCCCTGTAACGATTTTTTCCCATTTTTGGTGCTTAAAATGGGTCTGCACGCAGTTTTCCGGGCGCCATTTTGAGTTTTTTCATTTTCCAACATCATATCTGGATTCAGCAATCTAGAGAACCCCGTGAATAACATAACTTTCCATTTTTAAGCATTTTAGAACAGTTTTATTGAATTTATCCGACTTTGAGGGTTCACGGGGGACTGAAGAAATTTTGGGGAAAGGCCGGAAGAAAAGAATGTGTTGGTTTTGTTCTAAATTTTATTGCGAACAAAATGAGAACTGTCGGATAAAAATCGGTGCATGTTCAACAAAATTAGAAATGAATACCTGTTTTTACCTAATTTGCCTGCACTATAAAGTTTCATTAAATTCAATGAAACAAAATTTCTGTATCAATAAATTTAATTAAGGTTTTAATGAAACTTGTAATAGAGTTTTGCATTAAAACTGTCATTAAATTTATTGAAAGGAAATATTAGAGTGTGAGAGAATTGTATCAGTTTGAAGGAAGATTCGTTAAAGTTAAATACAAACACGACTTTCAGTTTTATACTATTATTCAGCGACAAAAAGAGCGAAATTTTTGTTGAACCGTTACAATGTATATGATGGCCTTTAACATAACTAGTCTTTCAAAATTTTCATGTGAATTGTTTCGTCTTCGGGGTTAGTTAACCATGCCTGCAAAGGAAAATAGTCTTACCTCCTTCGGGCATCATTTTGAACCATTGCAACGCGTTGCTTGTATACCTACAGAAAATAGTATAATACGGAAAAAAATAGAGTCATAGATCAAAACAAAATTTGGAAGACTTATTACGACCCTAAAGCTTTATTTGTTTGAGCACTTCCAGTGATTATCCTTTCACAATTATTTTATTTTTTTTTTGCAACAAAACTTCTCCTTCGTATAGCTTAAAAATCTTACTTTCCGATTCTACAAAGTTTAAAAATGATTCGTTAGACGCAATTTCTATCTCTTTACGAAAGGTATTAGGACAAAACACGGTGCTTGTGGGAGAATTTAAATCAAATTTTGATGTACCTCTGATTTTTTTGTAAATTCTTATTATAGATGTCAAATGAAGTTATTCTATGCAAAAATTAAAATTATAGAGGTGGCGCTTTTTTAGAAAAAATTTTTGATCTCATTTTTAATATATTTTGAAAAAAAAAATCACATGCATTAATTGAACAATTTTAAGCATTTTATGCCATGTACCCTTTTTTCGTAAGATGCCTTCCTCTTGAGTAAAAAAGCGTTTTTCTTTTCACAGGGCTTAATCACTACGTTTCAAACGCTATATCATCGAAATCTTGTAAATTAAAAAATGTTCATTTCGTTTAAAGCAAGATGACTTTTTTCTTTGAAAAACCCTTAAATTTCGCCTTTTTAAAGCAGTTTTTCGTTTTTTAAGATGGTTAAAATTTTTTTTTGGCAATATTAGACCAAAGGTTTTAAAGTTCATTAAAAAGCAAACAAAATATATGCTTTTAAGTTACTCTAAAACAAATTTTTCAAGTTGTTTGACAACATTTTATAATTAATGCAAAAAAAAAAAAACTAGTAAGGGTGTTACCTTTGGCCTGGCCAAACATTAAATACCCCACACAGCAGTATTTTGAAAATTTTGCTAATGTGGGAGGTGCCCCGCCCTCCAAATTCACCCAGTTTGTCTCAGAGTTTGCATTTATAGTTCTTAGTATTTAAGTGAAATTTGGTTGGAATACACTAGTTTACAGCCAAAATTCCCAGCGAATGCCGTTACTCATTTTACATGGAAAATAGGCTGCTGATTCCGAAAATCGCATTTTTTTTTTTTTATTTCGTGTCGTTTCCGAGATATCGGTCATTTTCGGTTTTTGGACCAAAAAAAAAAGATAGTTCTATTAAAATACAAATATCTCAAGAACCAATGTTTGTATTTAAACAAATAATATGTCATATTAAAGGTAATTAAATTACCTACAAATGACACCCACATCACTTTTTGGTTGGTTCGTTAGTTTCGGTGAAATAAATTGATTTCTAAAAAAAAAAATTTTTTTTTTTTCGAAAAAATTAAGAATAAATCAAATTCAACTTCAAATTTATACAAGAAGACATAACTTTTTTATAATATTTTTTTTTTGTATCATAGACTATATATTTGTGAAGAAAATAAGATACTATTTAAGAAAATCGATGGAAAAATGCAAAAGTTGTATACAATTCATTGATAAGTTACCAAAATGCGTTTTTCCCTATTTTTCCGTTTTTTTGTAATAAACTGTTCGAAAATTTGAAACTTTTTGTAAAAGAAATTAGAAAATCCAAAAAATTCTTAAAGAAGGCATTAAAAGGAAATACCTGTGCCTCGCCGTTTTTCTCTAGCACGTCAGATTTTTTTTTAATCGATTTTTGAAGTTTTTTAATCCACTGTACATGAAAAAACAGAAATAACGCATTCTTGTGTTAAATCGATGAATTTAACTATATGATCCTTACATCTGAGGTGTATTATGTGTTCAGTAAACTTATGCAGGATACTGCGAGGAATATTTTTGTAGAAAATTTTAACCCTCTAAAACCTTCACATGTGGGTCATTTTGACCCCCACATGAAGGTCATTTTGACCTACATGTGGGGGTTTGAGAGGGTTAAAATTGTCTACAAAAATATTCCGCGTAGTATCCTGCATAAGTTTGCTGAAGACATGATACACCTCAGATGTAAGGATCATATAGTTAAATTCATCGATTTAACACAAGAATGCGTTATTTCTGTTTTTTCATGAACAGTGGATTAAAAAACTTCAAAAATCAATTAAATAAAAATCTGACGTGCTAGAGAAAAACGGCGAGGCACAGGTATTTCCTTTTAATGCCTTCTTTAAGAATTTTTTGGATTTTCTAATTTCTTTTACAAAAAGTTTCAAATTTTCGAACAGTTTATTACAAAAAAAAACGGAAAAATAGGGAAAAACGCATTTTGGTAACTTATCAATGAATTGTATACAACTTTTGCATTTTTCCATCGATTTTCTTAAATAGTATTTTATTTGCCTAACAAATTTATAGACTATGATATAAAAATACAAAATGATTTTTAAAATTTTTTTTTCTTGTAAAAATCTGCAGTTGATTTAGACATTTTTGTAATTTTTTCGGAAAAATATACTCTTTTTTTCAGAAATCAATTTATTTCATCGAAACTAACAAACCAGCCAAAAAGTGACGTGAGTATCGTTTGTAGATAATTTAATTACCTTTAATATAACATATTATTTGTTTGAATACAAACATTGGTTCTTGAGATATTTGTATTTAAGTGGAACTATCTTTTTTTTTTGGTCCAAAAACCGAAAATGACCGATATCTCGAAAACGACATGAAATAAAAAAAAAAAATGCGATTTTCGGAATCAGCAGCCCATTTTCCATATAAAATGAGTAACGGCATTCGCTGGGAAAAAAAATTTTAATCATTTGTAAACTAGTGTTATCTGAAAAAATATTTTCAGAATAGCGTTTTGAAGCTTTTGCTTATGTGGGAGGAGCCACGCCCTCTTGTCCGATTTTATCCAGTTTTTGCTTAAAGCTTGCCTTTATATTGTAGTTTTTAGTGTCCGAGTCAAATCTAGTTTGATTTTCTCAAAAAACGCTTTCAGTACAGCGTTTTGAAGCTTTTGCTTATATGAGAGGTGCCACGCCCTCTTGTCCGAATTCGACCAGCTTTTTCTCAGAGCTTGCGCTGACAATTCGTAGTATTTATGTGTATTTTGGTTGCATTATTGTGAAATATACTCCAAAATTTGCATTTTGAAGGTATTTTTTGTATGGGCGGTAGGCGTGTCCGTCGACCGATTTCGCTCATTTTCAATCCCCCGAGCTAACTTTGACGACGGAGGCTGTGTGCCAAATTTCATTGAATTATCCTTCTTAGTTTTCCCAAAAAATGTTTTTCCACACACAGCCGTTACCCAGCCAGCCAGACGGACATGGCTATATCGACTCAGGAGGTGACGCTGATCAAGAATATATATACTTTTCCATATCTGCCACGCCTCCTTCTCTGCGTTACAAACGGAAGGACAAAGTGAATATACCCTGGGTGTAGGGTATAATAATAAAAATATATTTTTGCTTTGAGCCTCCTTTAAAAATGCATTTAAAAATCTGAAAAAATTCATGGGATATTCTGTCATGATGTAGAATTTTTTTTGAAAAATTTATTAAAAATGAGGTCACAAATTTTTTCTAAAAAAAAAAAATTCCAAAAAAAAAAAAAAATGTTTTTTTAAAAAAGCGTCACCTCTATAATTTTATTTTTTGCATAAAATAAGTTCTTTTGACATCTATAATAAGAATTTACAAAAAAATCCGAGGTACATCAAAATTTGATTTAAATTCTTCTACAAGCACCGTGAAAAAGGAGATGCATGACGATCAAACATTTGCTTGAATTTGTCTACATACATTTTTGGAGCGGTTCTTGTAGCTGAGGAACAAATTTCATTTTGATATTTCTACAGGATATAGCCGCAAAAATTGCATCTTCTGCATTTTTATCGTGCAAAATTACCCAGACTAAGACCAAGAACGTTTAGTGGACATTAAATTTAGTGATAGTGAAAATTTATTTCATTAGATTTAATGAAACTTTAATGAAAATGTTCACTAATGTTTCAATAAATTTAATGAAAGTGAAAATGTTTCATTAGATTTATTGCAACATTTATTGAAAATTTTCATTAAAGTTTCATTAAATCTAATGAAATAAATTTTCACTTTCAATAGATTTAGTGATAATGGAAATTTTCCATTACCACTAAATCAGTTATTTAATAGTGAATAAAATTTCACTATCACTAAATTTAGTGGAGTATTTATTGAAAATTGTTAACTAAATTTAGTGATAGTGAAAATTGTTTTCATTACCACTTAATGAATCTTTTGATAGTGAAAGATTTTTCACTAACACTAAATAAATTTCTTGATAGTGAATATTTTTTCACTAGCACTAAGTTTAGTGAAAAATAAAATTTAATGCAAAAGCCCTAAGTCTGATCTATACATTATAGCAGAACAACAAGATATAAACGAAATTGAGAAGAGTTTCTCCGACGCTCTAAGTGCTATTGATTCCTGGTCTAAATCCTCCGGTGCAGCCATATCCTTAGCAAAGACTAAACACCTACATATTTGTTCAGTAACCATATGGTCACATATGATCACTTGAACATGCATGGTCACCTTAGTACAAAATAGTGTCACTCAACGTGACCAACAGTTGCAAGAATTTATTTCTCATGAAAATAAATTTGGTATTTGCTTACTGCTGAAATTTTGTTTCCCATAAAAACTTGCTTACTATGGACAAATTTATGTCGCATGGAAATTGATTTCGCATTTGGTTCTCATGAAATTTATTTGGTAACTAAACCCCGGTTCATGTTACTACATGCGTTGCACAATACATATTTTAATTTTTGCTTTTATTTTATTGCTGCTGTCAGCAATTCTAACCTTTACTTTTACTGTTGTTGTTCTTTAAGTATTATTGTTAACTAATAAGCTATAAATACAATATGTTTAATTTTAATAAAGTCAGTTAATCAAAACAACTCAACCAAATTAATCAGATTATTAATTCGTCGCAGGTTTAATAGATGCACCATCTATTAAACCAACATATCAAACATACAAAAAAAACCATTGGTAGATGTTTCATTTACCAACAAAACTGTATATACATTTATACATTTGCTGGTGTTACACCTGAAAGGATCACGCGTCTTCGCAACAAAAACACAAACATTTAAACGCGAAAGTTCTTAAAAAACGTACATATCGTGAGTGATTTCGCTAAAGTTCGTCGCGAATAAAATTCGAAAAAATATTTAGATAAAAACATTACAACTTTGAACAATGGAAACTCTACTAAGCAGACGGTTGGAGCTGAAGAAAAAGATTGACCAGCTTATCTCCAACTTTAAAAAGGATTCAGACGAGCGCAAAACACCAGATTACTATGCAGAGCGGCTAAGAAGACTACATGTGCTGGCAGAAGAATTTCACCGCAATCATCAAGCAGTTGTGGCCTCAGAAGAAGATATCATTGCAAAGGATGAGTACCTTCAGGAAGCAACATTTGAAGAGGTATTTAAAACAGTCGGAAAATATACAAAAATCTTCGAAAAGGGAATTCAAAAGCGAATCTCGAAGGAAGATGTGAATCAAACTGGGCAGACAAGCGACGGCGCTGCAGCAGCTGGGATGGATGAAAAATCAAACGAAACTTCAAAATTTAGCGAACAACCAGAGATCACTTATGAAGGCGCTCAATAAAAACGTAGAAGAAATAACAGCACAGATGCTGATGAACCATCCATCAACATATTATCCAATCAAGTTGGCCATTCTGGAAAAGCATATGACAGATTTGGCCAGAAACAACGCTGCATTGTGGGATTCCACAACTGATGACCACATTCAGGAATACACGCCAGAGGTGTATTATGAAATGGAAGCAAAGGTAGAGGCAGCGATCATCGAACTCCGACAACATATTTCCATGGCGAATATTGAACAATCAGTTCTCGACACAGCAGCAGCTCATCAACCAGAAAGTGTCGTGCCGTTACCAAAAATTTCCATTCCTACGTTCAATGGAAATTACTTGCAGTGGGTAGCGTTTAAGGACATATACACAGAAATGGTCCATAATGCACGCATCAGTGATACAAGAAAGATGCATTATCTAGCACAAGCCTTAATAGGTGAACCAAAAAATCTCATAAAACATCTTACAGTAGTAGGAAGCAATTATTCAGCGGCTTGGACAATTCTTACCAGTCGTTACGATAATAAACGTTTGTTGGTGACAACTTTGCTGGAAAAGTTGCTAACGCAATCATCAATAAAGGTCGAGTCGCCAGCTGCAATGAAATCATTGCACGATATTACTCAAGAATGCATCCATGGCCTGAAGGCGCAAGGGATTCCGGTCGAACATTGGGATGCGATACTAGTTCACGTAGTGCTACGTAAAATGGATCCCCCAACACAAAGAGCTTTTGAGCAGAATTTAAATGATAATAGACGGCTACTCAACATTAATGAGGTGCTACAATTCCTGGAGCGTAGGTTCCAATCCTTTGAAGCACAACGGATTAAGGAAATTTCAGCAACAAAAACGTGTGCCTCAGTTACAATGCAGAACCAAAACAATTACAATTGTCCGATATGCAAAAAAGAAAGTCATAACTTCTACGCTTGCAAAATGTTTGCAAACGCTGATTTGAACCAAAGGTGGAAATGGGTTAAAGAATTCAATCGATGCGTCAATTGTTTGCGAGCAGGGCATCGAGCAGATAAGTGCAAGTCAGGATCTTGCACTAAATGTTCCAAACATCATAACTCGTTGCTGCATAATCAATGGATCAGCAACCAGCATAATCAGAAGAAGGCCTCTTATAAGAAAACCAAGGCAGTTCCGCAACAAATAACTGCAGCTACAACCAAAAAGCAAGAACAGGCAGTTTCAACACAAATTAATCAAGAGCAATCAGCAAATAAAGTCAGTCTTCTGACAAACAACAAGAAAAAAGATTCGAGTTACGTTTTACTGGGAACAGCTCGAATCCAGATTGCCGCAGCCAGCGGCCATTATGTCGAGTGTCGCGCTATACTGGACTTAGGCTCTCAAATCAACCTGATAACAGATCGCCTACACAAAAAATTGGGCGCCAAGCCTAGACCGATGTCTATGAGTGTGGAAGGAGTTGGAGCTAATGAAACAAAAATGCGGCATCAAACAACGGTTTCTATTAAATCAAGTTTAAACAAATTCACTGCTGAAATAGAAGCACACATCATTCCAAAAATTGTGTCTGATCAGTCAGTGCATCAGTTAAATCTTGACAGCTGGGGCATTCCACAACACATTAATCTCGCCGATCCTAATTTTAACAAGCCAGGTAGAATTGATTGCTTATTAGGAGCTGAAATCTTCTTTGACCTGGTGACAGATGGACAAATAAAATTAGCAGGAAATTATCCAACCCTTCAAAACTCAGTTCTTGGATGGATAGTAGCTGGCAGCACAGAACCTGTCTATTCAAACAACGCAACATGTGGCGTTTGCACCACAAAAGAGCTTGAAGAAGCCATTTCAAAGTTTTGGGAGACGGAAGAAATACCAGACTCAAGCATTCCGGTCACAGAAGACGAACTACGTTGCGAGTCCCATTTCCTTCAACACACTTATCGAGATCATGATGGTAGATTTGTGGTTAAGCTTCCACTAAAAGAACATGCATCAGCACTAGCAGATTCAAAAGGAATGGCACACGAACGATTTAAAAGCATTGAGAAACGCCTCATAAGAAATCAATCACTAAAGGATCAATATATATCCTTCATGAGAGAATATGAATCACTAGGACATATGACACAAATCAACTCTTTTGACTTCCGATCACCATATTATTTTATACCACATCATTGTGTACTTCGCCCAGACAGCTCGACCACGAAATTGCGAGTTGTGTTTGATGCGTCAGCACACAAGCCAACAGGGCCTTCATTGAATGACATAATGTTCAATGGCCCAACAGTTCAAAGTGAGCTTTTTTCAATCTTGCTTCGGTTCAGAATGCACCAGTACGTTATTAAAACTGATGTTGAAAAAATGTACCGACAAATATGGGTCAATAAGGAGGATCGAAACTTACATCTAATTATGTGGCGAGAGAATCCTACAGAGCCCATAAAAATTTATCAGCTAAACACCGTTACATACGGTACCAAGTCAGCTCCTTACCTAGCAACGCGCTGCTTGAATCGTCTAGCAGAGGAGCACCAAGGCCAATTTCCCGATGGAGCCAAGTCTCTAAAAAATGATTTTTATGTGGATGATGGGCTGATTGGAGCAGACACAATATATGAGGCATTAGAAATTCAACAGCAATTGATAACCATGCTCAACGGAGCAGGGATGAAGCTAAAAAAATGGTGTGCTAATGACCACAGACTTTTACGTGGAATCGCACCAGAAGATAAAGAGGTTGATCTCCACTTCAATTCTCAAAGTAACCAATCAACCAAGACTTTGGGCTTATTATGGTTACCAAAGTCTGATATGTTCTGCTTCAAGGCCAATGTCCAAGAACATAACAAAATAACAAAACGAACGATGAGTTCTGATTTGGCACACATATACGATCCACTTGGGCTGAGCGGTCCAGTCCTAGTAAAAGGAAAAATGCAGTTACAGAATGTATGGTAATTAAAACTCGACTGGGATGAAGAGCTACCAGCAGAAATTCAAAGGCAATGGACATTCTATAGAATGGACTTAACAACTTTAGACAATGTTAATGTCTCAAGACATGTATTTGGAAGTCAAGGTTTCGAAAACGTAGGACTACATGCATTTTCTGATGCTTCAGAAAGAGCTTATGGAGCAGCTGTATACATCAAAACTACACTAAGTGATAAAACAATCAAATTGAATCTTCTTTGCTCCAAATCAAGAGTAGCCCCAATCAAACTCCAAACAATACCACGCCTGGAGCTATGTGCAGCCCTCTTAGCAGCAGAACTCATGGCAAGGGTGAAGCTTGACCTAGGTTATCAGAATAAAGCATCATACTTTTGGACTGATTCTCAAATTGTACTGTCCTGGATACACAATCACCCTGGCAAGCTGCCAATTTATGTTGCTCATCGCATCGTTAAAATTCTTCGCTTAACCATGGCTGATCAATGGCGGCACGTACCATCAAAACAAAATCCCGCGGATGTTCTATCAAGAGGACTCAAACCACGAGAATTTTCACACTGCAACATATGGTTATATGGCCCAATGTTTTTATACCAACTAAAGTCGCTGTGGCCAGCTCCCTTCAAAAGGGAATTAACCATCGAAGACAACACTTCAGTTGTCACTCTAATAACGCAACAATCAAGTGAAGGGCAATCATGGATATATGCAATAGCTTCAAAAAATTCATTTTTACATATACAACGAGTGCTAGGATATATTCTAGACGCAGCTCTCAAGACCATTATACGCCAAATCCAGTCGTCAGATTTTCGGAAGTTAATAAAAATCCTAATTAAGGATAAATTTGTACCCAAATCAAATAATTTAGCTTCATTAACCCCATTCTTAGATGAAGAAGGAATAATTCGAGTGGGAGGAAGATTATGTTTATCTACTCAAGAATATGATACAAAACATCAAATGATCCTACCAGCCAATAATTCAATCGTAAGGTTGTTAGCAGAAAAAATTCACAAAGAAAACTATCATTGTGGTCCCCTAGCATTGCTAGCACAACTAAAACAAAGGTTTTCGCCGCTCAATGGTAAAAACTTAGCAAGATCTGTTGTTCAACATTGTGTGAGATGCACCCGTTCAAGGCCAATATTATACAAACAGATTATGGGCAGCCTACCAACGTTACGAGTGGAACCAGCACGACCATTCATTCATTGTGGCATAGATTATTGCGGGCCACTTAGAGTACATTTTAAGACACGAGAAAAACCACCACAGAAGTCTTACATAGCAGTATTCTGCTGCTTCGCAACAAAAGCAGTTCATTTGGAATTAGTAACAGATCTAACTACAGATGCCTTCATTGGAGCCTTAAAAAGGTTCATTTCACGCAGGGGACATTGCAAAACAATATTCTGCGATAATGCTACAAATTTTGTTGGAGCAAAAAATCAGCTGGAGGAGCTCACAAGCTCAATATATTCAGATTCTGCATCAAATTCAATCATCAGAGCATGCAGTGAAAAAGGAATCGACTTTCGGTTAATTCCACCACGTTCACCACATTTTGGAGGACTGTGGGAAGCAGCGGTGAAGTCCGCCAAAAAACTATTAGTGCCAAGACTGTCCGAAGCATCAATGACATTTGAAGAGTTGAACACTGTGGTAATTGAAATCGAAGCGATGCTTAATTCAAGACCAATCACTCCAATGTCATCAAATCCGAATGATTTATCAGCACTCACTCCTGGTCACTTTTTAATAGGGGAGCCACTAACTTCAAATGTAGATGCTTGTTCAAGGCTATCAACGGCCAAACTGTCAGCGCGATGGCAAGAAGTCTCAAGTCTCAAGCACAGTTTTTGGCAACGCTGGTCTACTGAATACTTGAGTGAACTTCAACAACGACACAAATGAAAGGGGCCAATAACTTTGATTAAGCCCGACACTATGGTCATTATAAAAGATGATAGACGTCCGGTTCTACAATGGCCTCTTGGTAGAATCATCAAGGTCTACAAGGGAGATGATGGAGCAGTTCGGGTGTGTGACGTCAAAACTATGGATGGAATACGACAGCGACCCATACATAAATTAGCTCCACTTTTTCCAGAAGATAATGCAGCAGACAAATCGCCTGATGATGTTGTCGAGAAGAACAATAAACAACCAGATTCACCAGTTTCCTTAATCGTGAGCATCCCGTTAAACCGTTTAAAAAAGACGGTACCAATAAGTCAGGAAACTTTCCCCAGAAAACTCCAGCGTATTCAACCTGGCCTAGGACTTAGCTTATTTGCTTTGTTACTGTTGCCACTTGTTTTGTGCAATCCAATCAACATAACGCAGTTCAGCGCAAAACCAGGGATATATTTTGAGCAACTGGGTGCAGTAAAGCTAGTAACAACTAGCTGGAAGATGATCGTCTACTATGATCTCGGCCCGTATCGAGATGAGTTAGACATCCTGAGTGATGGAACACATACCTTGCAAAAACTATGTGACAAAACAACAAATGAAACAATGTGCACATATTTGATTGATTATTTTGATCATGTCAAAGAAGGGCTGGAAGCAGAAATAAACATCCTTTCAGTCAAAAGATCAAAGAGAGGTGCTATGGACGTAATTGGTAACGTTGCCAATTCGCTTTTTGGAGTCCTTGATTCAAACTACGCAACAAAGATGTCAGAAACTATAGCAGCCCTTCACAAAAATGATGACCATCTTGAACGGCTGCTAAAAAATCAAACTTCATTAATCGATTCAACCATTAACATTTTTAAAGCAAGTCAATTAGATATTCAAAAAAAATTCGACGAAATCGACAAACAAATTGATGACTTGCTTCATGGCCGTGATCCAGAGATGTCAAACAACAAAATTCTCATCCTCACACTATCCGTTCAAATGATTATCATGGTATCTAATTTGCAGCTAACACACGCATCAATCATGGACGTACTGATCGACAGCCACCATGGAAAAATAAATCCCCTACTGCTTACACCAAAGCAATTGTCAAGTGAAGTTATGAAGGTGAAGGCGCATCTCCCACCGCACTTACAACTCCCTATTCATCAAAACAACATTCTAGAAGTCTACAAACTAATTGAAGTCCATGGAGTTGTAGCCGAAAATCATATTGTCTTCAGCATCGAATTACCATTGACAGATTCACAACAGTTTCAACTTTTACATTTCGTACCCATAGCAGCATCAGTGAACGGTACTTTATCATCAGCGCAATTATCAACAAATTTTCTCGCCATCAGTCCACATCATGATAATTTCATTCCTTTATCAAAACCACAAATTGATTCTTGTTTGCCAACAAGCGAAAACGAGTTATTGTGCTTCAACATTCAAGCCACATATCACAAATCATCTGATGTCAGCAAATGTGAACTAGACCTAATAAACAACGAGGGTAACCCTAGATGCAAACTTTACCGAATGGTCGAAACAATCCTATGGTACCAACTAGATGAGCCGAATCAATGGGTTTATGCAACTACAAACACTGTAAGATTGAATGCTGTCTGCGGGAATGAAGACCATCAAATCACACTCAAAGATAGCGGCCTGTTGCAATTGCGCTCAGATTGCAATATAAGAAATGACCATGTAACTATACAAGGCCATCAAAAAATTGTCACTTCACTACATGCCTTCAGTCCTACAATTGAGATGCCAAGAGATTGGACAAAACAATACGAAAAAGTTCCATCGAAAATAAATGCATTTTTGCCTAACTTCACCGAATTGGAATCAATTCAGAAACAACTCGCAATAATCAATAGATCTGCTCTACCCCACGCAGCAGAAACAACACATGGACACATCCTCATCATAAGCTACACTGCAATGGCTGGTATTTGTATGCTTACTTTTACAATAATTGTAATCATCTACAAATTTAAACAACTGAAATCTTTGGTCCCTATGCAACCTACACCACTACCACGACGATCACTGCAAGATACGGCGTGTTGAAGTACCTGCAACAGAGGCGAAGAATAAACTAATCTAAGACAATAACTTCAGATACTTACTCAGTAAATAGGAGGATAAATCCAATTGTTACAAATTCAATTTAATCTTAATTTTAATTCAAAACGATTTGACTGTTCTTACTCATAAGAATGTTTCAGTTAGAATGAGATTTACATTTAAAATTTTTCAATTCAAGAAATTTGTGCATGATCAGCAAAGGCTTAAATTGCAAACATAAACTTTTATCTTGAAGATGTGTATGCTTATACAAGTATAGATGTAAACAACATGCATTCTGCAGCGATTCTTAAATTCTATAAATTTACGGCGGGCAAAGAAGAACATAATTTGAATTTTTTAATTCAAGGCGGGCAGTATGTTCAGTAACCATATGGTCACATATGATCACTTGAACATGCATGGTCACCTTAGTACAAAATAGTGTCACTCAACGTGACCAACAGTTGCAAGAATTTATTTCTCATGAAAATAAATTTGGTATTTGCTTACTGCTGAAATTTTGTTTCCCATAAAAACTTGCTTACTATGGACAAATTTATGTCGCATGGAAATTGATTTCGCATTTGGTTCTCATGAAATTTATTTGGTAACCAAACCCCGGTTCATGTTACTACATGCGTTGCACAATACATATTTTAATTTTTGCTTTTATTTTATTGCTGCTGTCAGCAATTCTAACCTTTACTTTTACTGTTGTTGTTCTTTAAGTATTATTGTTAACTAATAAGCTATAAATACAATATGTTTAATTTTAATAAAGTCAGTTAATCAAAACAACTCAACCAAATTAATCAGATTATTAATTCGTCACAGGTTTAATAGATGCACCATCTATTAAACCAACACATCAAACATACAAAAAAAACCATTGGTAGATGTTTCATTTACCAACAAAACTGTATATACATTTATACATTTGATCACGTCGGGGTCACCAAATGTATAAATGTATATACAGTTTTGTTGGTAAATGAAATATCTACCAATGGTTTTTTTTGTATGTTTTAAACCTGCGACGAATTAATAATCTGATTAATTTGGTTGAGTTGTTTTGATTAACTGATTTTATTAAAATTAAACATATTGTATATATAGCTTATTAGTTAACAATAATACTTAAAGAACAACAACAGTAAAAGTAAAGGTTAGAATTGCTGACAGCAGCAATAAAATAAAAGCAAAAATTAAAATATGTATTGTGCAGCGCATGTAGTAACATGAACCGGGGTTTAGTTACCAAATAAATTTCATGAGAACCAAATGCGAAATCAATTTCCATGCGACATAAATTTGTCCATAGTAAGCAAGTTTTTATGGGAAACAAAATTTCAGCAGTAAGCAAATACCAAATTTATTTTCATGAGAAATAAATTCTTGCAACTGTTGGTCACGTTGAGTGACACTATTTTGTACTAAGGTGACCATGCATGTTCAAGTGATCATATGTGACCATATGGTTACTGAACAATATTTGTAAAAAAATAAATTGTAATAACATAGATATCTTCGTTAATTCTACAAAAATTGAAAATGTTAATTTTTTTAAAATTCTTGGTATTTATTTTGATTGTAAATATACATTTAAGCACCATTGTAATTATTTAAAAAAAAACTTATCTTCACGACTTAACGTTGTAAAATATCTTTCTCAACTAAGAGTCAAATCCACACTAATTTCCTTCTAAATTTTACTAAACAAACGATTTTGTCAAAGATTGACTATGGATTAGCAATCTATGGTAACTGCGCTAACACTCATCTTAAAACCGTTCAAGCGCCTTATCATGCTGCAATACGATCGAGACTTAGAGCTTTCCGAACATCTCCAACGAAAAACGTGCTTGCTGAAAGTGGTTTAGAATCTATTCAAACCAGAATCAAAAACATCAGGTGTCGAATTCTCCATAAACTAGCTGCCCCGAATAACTGCCTTTTGCACAAGTTTATTGCTTCTTCCAAAATAAGGAAAACAAAAATGAAAAAACCATCCGCGATTTTCTTTCTCATTTCAACAGCTAGAGCAAAAATCGTGAAATCATTCCGCCATGGAAGTTGAACTCCAAATCATTTATCATTAATCTGAATAGTCTTCAAAAACAGAAAACAGCACCATATTCCTATGTTCAAATGTTTTTGGAATGCGCTCAGTCTTTTAGGACTGATAATTGGAATTTTCTTTATACGGATGGATCCAAAACCCAGAACTACGTTTCATTTGCAGTAGTGGACGACAAAGGAAGTACCATTTCTCACGGCTTAATGGTGAAATCGGCTTCGATCTTTGATGCTGAGGCAAAAGCCATCATTTCTGCACTAGAGTTTTGTAAAACAACTAAACTTAAACACATTATCTGCACGGACAGTAAGTCCGTTTTAGAAGCTGCCAAAAGTATTGCTAACCAGCACGAAGCAATTGTAGAAATTAAACAGCACCTTATCGCAATGAGCTCCAAAGTTAAGATCATGTGGATCCCAGGGCATCTAGGTATCAAAAGCAACGAAAATGCTGACCATGCCGCCAGGAGTGTACTCACGGTGATACGGAAGAAAATTATTTACGTATAAAAGTGTCGCTAAAATCGGTTGATATGAAAAAATTTGTGTTTTTTTGCTGATTCAGAATATGTTTTTAGCGAAATCCTATCAGATCCCCTTCAAAAGTTATGTTAAAAATACCTTTTAATAAGTATTTTTGGAATTCTTCAATTAAAAATATGTTGTTACATTTTTATAAGGTTACGAAGCTTCTGGGAGGTAATAGGGGAGGCCTAGATTTACAAAAAATTGCATCCGGAGGGGGGTCTAAAATGTACCCCTAAAGAGTTATAGGGTTAAAACTGATTTTCTGCCTCTTATCAGAAAAAATTTTCTTGGATCACCCTAACGTTTTAGGGAAAACATTTCTATGGCAAAGATTTAGCTAATTGTAAGAGCTTTCAGACAGTGTATATGGTTTATAGAGTTTAAAAGGATTTCGCAAAGTTCTGGACCTTTAAAATTGATATTTTAATTTTTATCCAAATTTTTTGGCTTTGATGGCCTTTTTAGTATGAAAAAGGTCCTATTAATATAGCTTTTCGTAATTCTTTTTGAAATCTTCGTTAAATATTCTTTCATCCGATAGTACATTTGTCATACCAATTTTTTTGATTGAGGTTAGACAACAATACTTTTCTATGTAACACACGGGTTACTCGCATTCGTTGCGCTGCATATGATGTAGTGCACGGTAGTGCTGCGACATCGACCGGAAAACATCGATTTTTTGAACATTGATTTTTTGAACATCGATGTTTTCTGAACTAGACATCGATGTCTAGAAAACATCACCAAAAAAAGATCGATTTTTGGCAACATCGATTACTTTTTTAATATGTTGAAAACTCTGACAAAATGAATCAAATTTCTCTCAAATTTTGTTTAGAACATGGAACAGTAAAATTAAATACATATATAATTGGAAAATATTGCATATTTTTGTATTAATTTAAATATTTCACTTTAATTTTAAATTATAGAAGCCATAACTTTTTGAATATTCTTACAAATATGTAGCTAAAAAAAGTCATTATTTCAACGAAACTGTAAGTATAAGTATGTGACCTGGTCTATGAAAAGGGGGGCTTACGTGCGAAAATAAGTTTTCGAGAAAACAGCTGGTAAACAACTATCAAAGGTCAATTCTATGCGAATCGGCAAAAAATTCAAAAATTTTTTTTTTGTCACCTAAGCACCCTTTTCATAGACCAGGTCACTTATATACTTTTTATAATTTTGTCCTTATTGAAAACTTTTAAATTTTTTTACTTGCATGTGTTTATTAACAATATTTTAAAAATTTTCAATTTGAGAATTTTATGGCTAAGAAGCCTTAATTTTTGTATTTGGAATCCTTTTTGAATTTTGCAATACACAGTTGATTTGAAATATTAAAGTTTTGGGGACTCGCGCATTTAAGAAATCTAAAATCGTATCAGTTTCTAGTTGTGCTGAGATAATATATAATTAACTTGTGCATCTAATGCAAAACAAGTAATATAGTACATAAATATGTTACTTGCACATAATTCTTACTTTATGAAACACAACCATCTTCAGATAATGAAAATACTGATTAATTGACGTCCTTTGCAGTATAATTTTAAATAGATAAGTTCCTTCTTAGTATACATAGATAAATGTATAAATATAAGTAAAGCTGATTTATTAACATAAGTAGTTTTCAATATTGTAGGGTTAATACTAAAACTGGACATCTACATTAGACCGGTGCGTTTTGGACGAAAGTTTAAAATTTGTCGCGCAACTGGCAGAATTGTAAAGTTTAACTACACTGAGAAAAGAGTATGTTTCCATCAAAGAATTATATTTGATTGAACATTTTAGAAAATATTTGTTAATAATTAACAAATTTCGGTAAATATTAATATGCCTTTAATTGGACCTTGAAATATTGTCGATTGGGCCAAAACTGATATCTGTTTGATGGAATGTCAAATATTTGCTTTAACTTAAAAAAAAAAACCTTGTCTGGGCTTCGAATGCACTCTAAAAAAAAAAAAATAATTAAAAAAAAATCTTTCTTGTCTGGGATTTGAACCTACTCCCCCAGGTTATAACTCAAACATCTTATACATTGAGCTAACTCTATCTACTTTAATTCTAAACAGAAAGTCATACAAAAAATTCAACAAGTATTGAAAAATTTCAAAATCATACTGACATTATTTTCAAAACATTATTTTCAAAAGTTACAAAAAACAATCAATACTTGTTAAATTTTGTGTTTGACTTTTTGTTTAAAATAAATTCAAAATAACAATCACTACAAACGTAGATAGAGTTAGCTCAATGTATAAGACGTTTGACTCATATCCTGTGGGTCTATGTTCGAATCCCAGACAAGAAAGTTTTTTTCTTTAAATTAATTATTTTATTATTTTTACTTCACTTTGATTGACTTTTTAATTTGATATAACTTTTTCGTATTTCAATTTGTATATGTAGAACATCTATAGTTATAATATAGTTCTGATTGTTAAGCTGTAAGATTCAGTAATTTACATTCGGTCATTGCGTCCTGAGGTTTAAAGAATTCAATACGCGCGGCATAGTTCCAATTCGCTATACATGGATTCCCTCTTACGATTGCAATGAACCAAGGCTACAAATGTAGCTGGTAAATATATGGTAGCATCTAACAAAGAACAAAAAATGCCCCGGGGGTATGAGTTCAATCCCCACCCAGATATGATCTTTTTTGTGTTTTTATTTTTTGTTTTTTTATTTTTGTTTTTTGTTTGTTTGTTTTTTTTTTGCAACTTGGCGAGTGCATTCAAATTTCAGAGAAGAGTTTTATTTTTAATTTATAACAAATATTATATTTAATGATGTCGCCGTGATCCTAGCAAATATTGTCATATTAGTTTCTAATTAATAAAAAGATTAATAATAATAAAGGTCTAAATTCAAAACAATAAATGTCTTTATATGCAAACATATATTTGGTAATTATTAACAAATATACGATTGAACCAATAAAATTGCTCAAATATGCCACTTATTAAATGATATCAAATATTCGATTCGCCTATATCAAATATATTATTTGTTAATTATTACCAAATTTCGATGTATATAATCATACTGTTTTCTCAGTGTATCGACATGAAGATTGCCGCCACCCTAGCTCTGAGAGATGTTGGGAAGGGGTGTCGATATATTTTTGAAGGTTGAAAAACGTGGTTTAAAAATGCATGCTCATAGGTCCGAAGTGAATCAATTCTCAGCTTCGTAGTAGGTCGAAAACTGAAATTCAAGACATGTACTCTTATGTATTTTTTTCCGTAGAATCGAATGGCATCATTAGTTTTCTGATAAGACGTCCATTTTTGGCGTTAAGTGAACTTTTCAGCTCAGAAAAGTCGAAATTTTTCCAAATCCCCTGTTTGAGCACTCCACAATTGAACAGAAAAAATCTTAGAAAAATTTGAAATATACGTTTTGTTAGGATTTTTTCTGACATATCCAGTGGTACCAGTTTCTTTGCGTTACAAAATTTTTTTATTCACGAAAAACGAATTTTTGATTTTTATTATCAAAAAATATCACGAAATCGGGCGTAAATATTAAGTCAACTACGGTTCCCAACGTCCGGACGGTTTTTTTTTTCAGTGCCCCCTAGTAAAAATTTTTTAGAATATTTTTGGAAATTTTTTCAACCCATTATAAACAAGTTTTTGAAGAAGGGGTCAAAAAGACCCTCAAAAACGGGGTATAATGGGTTAAGGTATTCACATTACTTAATGTAGAATCAAGCATGGAACAATATTTTAAAACATCTTAACCCATTATAAACAAGTTTTTGGAAAAATGGATCAAAAAGACCCTTAAAAACGCGTTATAGTGGGTTAAGATGTTCTAAAATATTGTTCCATGCTTGATTCTACATTAAGTTATGTGAACATCTTAACCCATTATATCCCGTTTTTTCGACCCTTTTTCCAAAAACTTGTTTATAATGGGTTAAGATGTTCTAAAATATGCTCCATGCTTGATTCTACATTAAGTTATGTGAATATCTTAGTCCATTATATCCCGTTTTTAAGGGTCTTTTTGACCACTTTTTCAATTCGATTCTACGGGAAAAAATACTACGAAACTGAGAATTGATTCACTTCGGACCTATGAGCATGCATTTTTAAACCACGTTTTTCAACCTTCAAAAATATATCGACACCCCTTCCCGTCATCTCTCAGAGCTAGGGTGGCGGCAATCTTCATGTCGATAGTTAAACTTTACAATTCTGCCGGTTGCGCGATGAATTTTAAACTTTCGTCCAAAACGCACCGGTCTAATCTACATATTTGATATTTTGATTTAAGCACACATGAAAGAAAAATTTTGAAATATACTTCATAAAAAAAAGCAGAAATTTCAGAATCCAATACAAAAACGAAATCCAAAGAACTTGAAACAGTTTTTTTCTCAAAGCATGAAATATGTACATGTCTTCCCTGTCGGACTATAACAAACTGGTTGACGAAGTTTCTAATTTTTAAATTAGTTGATTCAGAACTACGTGCACAAGTGGTTTAAACACATGCAGAGATCAACCACTTTCCTGTAAGGCCTTAACAAACTAGTTGAGCAAAAAATTAATTTTGAACTAATTGATGGACAACTAACTGCATAAGTAGTTTTATATACATGCGGAAATCAATCGGTTTGTTGAAAACAAAAAGTTCTAAATAAACTTAAAATAAAGTTTTTTCTTTCAAATTATTTGAAATATAAATTTCATAAATTTTGAATTTGTTTTGTCGTGTTTGTTGTGTCGTGCTGAAATATTATCAGTGATCAGTGCAATAAAGTTGTAAATTGGTAAGAGGCTCAAAATGAGTAAACGAAATATAAGGCGCCTTATAAAAAAGCAACTTAATTTTAAAAATTTATATGCATATAAAAGTAAATCAAGTTGTGATAACGTTATGCAAGAAGTATTGGGTGTACAACTTAAAAACCGGAATTTGACGGTGGATGTCCGTACTGACAAATATCGTGAAAGCTCGAACTTTATATATATGTCATTTTGAAGGTACATTTGACAGCTGTCAAAATCAGTCAACAAAACAATTTTATCTTGTGTGCATCATTATTATTGGAGAAAAAGACAGCATTTGCGGGAGGTTCTGTTGGGTAATTTTTTTGCAAAGAAAACTGCTGCCAAAAGTCATTTTTGCATCGGATCGTGACTGGGGATGAAAAATGGATCCATTACGACAACCAGAAACGCAAACATTCATATATGAAGCCCGGACAACCAGGACCTTCCCAGCCAAAGGCAAATATCCATGGTGCCAAGGTAATGCTCTGTAATGCTCACAGGTGACCTCTATCGAAAACAATTAATACGTTTGAAGCGTGCCATCATCGAAAAACGCCCGAAAAATGCGACCAGACACGAAGCAATAATTTTTCATCATGACAACGCTCGGCCGCATGTTGCAAGACCCGTGAAAAACTATTTGGAAAATAGTGGATGGGAAGTTTTGGCTCACCCGCCTTATAGTCCGGACCTTGCTCCGTCTGACTTTCATTTATTTTGCTCGATGCAGAACGCCCTCACCGGAATACGCTTCACATCAGAGCAAGGCATCCGAAATTGGATAGATTCATTTTTGGCCGCCAAGCCTGCGCAATTTTTTTGGGATGGAATTCATAAATTGCCTGAAAGATGGGGAAATGTTGTAGCTTCCAATGGACAATACTTTGAATAAAATATATTGTAACATTTTTCCACAATAAAGCATCAAATTTCGCTAAAAAATTCCGGTTTTTAAGTTGTACACCCAATAAATACTACAAATTTTTATGAAACAGAGCTTACGCCATCAGTCAGTCAACCTGACCACACGCCCATACAAAAAACTTTCAAAGAAAAGCTTCAGTCTTGGTACCTGAAAAATAGGCCGTCTAGGGATAGCTTCGAAGAACTCTTGGAAATTTTAAGAGAGGAAAATTTAGATGTTCCACGAAGTGCCAAGGGTTTTCTTGAAATTAAAGAAAAAGTGGTTACCAGAAGTGTTTTCCCGGGAACATATTTGAACTATGGGATTAAAAGGCAATTAAATAAAATCAAAGATTTAATAGTGCTTAGAGATGAACTTGTTTTCGATATTAATATGGTTACTTAATGTTAACCATATATTATTTTTAAATTATATGTTAAAAGTAAGGAATTTTAATAAATTTATTTTTCCATTTATTGAGTACAATATTTGAATGAATCTCATTTTTCAATTTTTGAAAATATATCCAAATGAAAAATAATATAAACAAAAGTTTTAAAGTTAACAAAATCAAAGTTCTTAAAGTATAAAACATTCAATTAAATGTGAGAACATTATATTTAATGGACCCCACATTTACTCCCCCTCCAGTATTGAATAGAGATTATTTAAATTATACATAACGAATAAATTATTAATTCAAATTGAAAGTAACTTTCTTATTAAGTTTCAATGTGCTTTGTATTGTGTTGTCGTTGTTTATGTGTGCAGGTTTTAAGTTATCTATTGAAATGATTTGCGTGGAATTACCTTTTTGAATTTTAAAAGTATGTTTGTTTTTGGAAATAACTTTATATGGTCCTTCAAATGGTGCTTGCATTCCAGAGGTTCGGTTAAGTTTGATGAAAACATATTCACAAGAAAACAAATCTTTTGGTATAAATGATTTACATGATGAGTGATGTACAACTTTTGAGCGAACTTGTGAAAAATAATTCCTAAGTTTTTGTAAACAATCAATTGGTGAAGATGCTTTGACGTTAGAAACAATTAATTCTCCAGGCATGCGAATTGGTTGTCCATATACAAGTTCAGCTGAGGAAGTTTTTAAATCTTCTTTTACAGCGCTTCGCAAGCCAAGTAAAACTAATGGTAAAACTTCAATCCAGTTAGGTGAATTGCCTGAAGAAATTAGTGAAGTTTTAAGTTGACGATGAAAACGTTCAACCATGCCATTTGACTGAGGATGATATGGAGACGTGTGAATTTTGTGTATGCCAAGATTTTTTGTAAGTTCATTAAAAATTTTTGAAGTAAATTGACTTCCTTGGTCAACAGTAATTTTTAATGGAATACCAAATCGTGAAATATAATTTTGAATAAATGTGTTTACTATTGTATTGGTTGATATATTTTTAAAAGGGTAAGCTTCAGGCCACCGTGTGTATCTATCAATTATTGTTAATAAGTATTTAAAACCACTTGAAATTGGTAAAGGACCTACAATATCCATATGGATATGTTCAAATCTACCTGATGGTATATCAATTTTTTGAACAGGTTGTTTTGTATAAATATTTATCTTTGATTTTTGGCAATTAATACAGCTTTTGGTCCATTCGTTAATGTCGCGGCGCATATTAGGCCAAAAGTATTTATTTTGAATTAATCGTCTTGTTGGACGAACCCCGGGATGAGATAGATTATGAATTTTACTAAATACAATTTTTCTCATTGAAATTGGGATATATGGTCTAGGATTTTTGCTGGATATATCGCACCAAATTTTCAAATTATGTATTGGAACTGTAATTTCTTTAAGATTTGTATTTAAGTTAGTATTATTAATTATTGATTTAAGATTTTCTTCACATTGTTGTTCCGAATACAAAGTTTGAAAATTGATATCTTGTGTGGAAATTGCATCAATTTCAGGAATTCTTGATAATGCATCCGCAACAATATTCTCTTTACCAGACACATACCTAATGTCATTAGTATATTGCGCTATATATTCTAAGTGTCTTATTTGTCGAGGTGATCTTTCAGTTTTCGAGTTGAGGGCATATGTCAAAGGTTTATGGTCTGTAAACACTATGAAAGATCTACCTTCAAGATAATGTTTGAAGTGTTTTATTGATTCATAAATGGCCAATAGCTCTTTATCAAAGGTTGAATAATTGCTTTCAGTTTTGCTGAGTTTTTTTGAAAAATATGCTAAAGGTTTGTTTATATTGTTTACAACCTGTTGTAAAACAGACCCAATAGCAACATTAGATGCATCTACGTAAAGATTAAGTTGAGCATTTATATTGAAGTGAGTTAAAAGTGTATTTTCAATAAAAAATTCTTTAACTTTTTCGAATGAACTTGTAGCATTTTCAGTCCAAATAAGTTCTTTATTTTTTGTTTTATTTGCTTAAGTAATAATGTCATGAAGAGGAGTTATTTCTTTAGCCAAATTTGGAATGAATCTATGGTAATAATTTACCATTCCATCGAATTTTTGTAACTTCTTAGGAGTTCTTGGTTTATCAAATTCATTTATAGTAATCTTAGGGCATCAGCTGAATTTACTCCTATTGATACTAGGCGCAAGCTGGTAATCCAGTTAATAGTCCCTGTTATAACCTATGGAGAGCTAGTTTACAGCAAGCTAGACTCGAGTTCAAAACTCAAAATGCAAATTGCTTTCAATCATGCAACACGTTATGTTCATGGCCTTAGAAAGTATGATCATATATCCCAGTTTAATAAGAGTATTCTTGGATGCGATATAATAAACTACCTAACCTTTAGAAACTGTCTCTTTTTATATAAACTCATGCAGTCAAAACGCCCCCACTATCTTTTTAATAAATTACAATTTAGTCAGTCGCAAAGAAGTCGTATGCTTATTGTGCCAAAATTTAATTATTTAAGCTCGTCCAGATTATTTTTCATCAACGCTATTAGGATTTGGAATTCTCTGCCGGTTCAGTGTAAGTCAATTGTTGGAATAAGAAAATTTAGACAGTCCATCTTTGAGTACTTTACTCAGTAAAATTGTAACCATTTTTCTTTCTTATCTTTTATTCTTCTCCCCTATTCTCTCTCTCCTTTCTTATAATATGTTTAATAAATTATATTTAAGCTTTTTAGTTGTGTAAGCTGATTTAAATTGTATTTAATTTTTAAAAAAAACACGAATGTCACCAACATGCTGGTATATAAAAGAACATAGTTCTTATTGTACGAATGCTACTTATTATAAATAAATAAATAAATAAATAAATAAATACGATCTTTTGATGGTTTAATTCCTTCATTTGAAATTTGTATGCTTAGAAAATCGATAACTGGTACTCCAAATATACATTTTGAAGGTTTAATATTTAAACCATAGGAGTCTAATCTTTTAAATAAAGTTTCAAGGTGTATTAAATGTTGATTTTCGTTTTCACTTGCAACTAAAATATCATCTACGTAAGCTATTGCAAAATCAAGACCATGGAGAACTTCATTCACAAACCGTTGAAATGTTGGAGCACTATTGCGTAATCCAAATGGCATACGGACGAACTCATACATTCCAAAAAGAGTCGTAATAGCAGTTTTGTGAATGTCATCGGGATCCATCGGTATTTGATGATACGCTCGTACTAAGTCTAATTTAGAAAATATAGTTTTGTTTTTAAAATCAATGTTTATGTCGTGAATATGTGGTAGTGGGTATCGGTCAGGTATGGTGCTACAGTTTAATCTCCTATAGTCACCACAAGGTCTCCAGTCATTTGGGTCTTTCTTTGGTACCAAATGAAGTGGAGAAGCGACAGAGGAATTCGATGGCCTACATATGCCTGTTTTTATGAGGTATTCAAATTCAGTTTTGGCTACTTTAAGTTTAATCGGGTCCAAACGTCTTGGTTTTGAAAATGGTAAAATACCTGTAGTCTCAATTCTATGAACAGTGTTATGCTTAACTGATTTATTGTAATCAGGTTCACTTGTCAAAGAAGGAAATTTATCAAGAATTTTTGAAAATTTGCTTTCTATTACATTAATTTTAAGTGAATAAATATCAGAATGACCTGAAGTACCACAAGTTTTTAATTTGGTTGTGGAATCAATTATCATTTTATTTTTAATATCTACCATTATCCCAAATTTATCTAAGAAATTAACTCCAATTATGGGAGTTGAAACTTCGGCTAAAATGAAAGGGAATTCAAAATCTCTTCGAAGGCCAAGATCAACTTTGAATAACTTGTATCCAAAAGTTTGAATAGTTGAGCCATTAGCTGCAGTTAAAATAGTGTCAGAATTTTTCTTAGAATTTTTGAATTTGGAAATTGGTACAACAGATACTGATGCACCAGTATCTATTAAAAAATTTAAGTCATTTAATTTATCGTAAATAAAAAGGCGGCTTATTTGTTTGGAGCTTGATCCATCATTAGCCACTGTCATGATGGATTTTCTTAGTTTAAATTTAAAGATGTGTTAATTGAAGAGAAATTGCATGGTTTTATACATTTGTATGCAATAATATTGGGAGTCAACGCAGAAATTTGTTGTTTGTTGCTTACTGCAAAAATTTTATCAGCAAGTTTAATTTTTTCTTCTAAATTTTGTATATTGGAAGATGCTAAATGCATCTGTACTTGTTGTGGTAACTTAAGTATCCACAATTTATAAAGAAGTTCGTGATCAATAAAAGGATTGAAACCTGCCAGAGACTGCATATGGTGAAAAAGATCTGAAGGATTACCGTCTTCTAATTTAGTATTGGAAAATAATTGTTCCAAACGACTTTCTTCGCTTATGGAAAATCTTTCACAAAGAACTTTTTTAATATGAGGGTATTTGTTATTTTCCGGAGGAGATTGAATGACATCGATAATTTTAGTCATAATCTCTTGCGGAAGAGCAATTATTACATTGTGATATTTTGAGTTGTCATCATTAATGTTATTTAATATAAAATGAGTCTCTGCTTGAATGAACCAAATTTCAGGACTCTCATTCCAAAAATCAGGCAATTTTGTTGTTTTGGTATGCCTTTGGTTTTGTGTAGAATTTTGTTCTGTGACTGGAGAATTCATATTCGAGTTATGTTGCAGAGGTTGAGTATGATGTGGTGAATTAAACATTGATCTTGTTGTCACCATTTAACCGCGTAAAAAATATTTATATTGTATATACAATATAAATATTATTAAAGTTTAAAACTGGAGAGGAATTTACAAATAAAAAGATATATGTAATAAAATATTTGTTATAAAATAAAATATTATGTAACTATTAAAATTAAATGCTTAACTTGCATACAAAAATGTTCATGTAAAAATTCCTCGTTTTCAGTTTGTTGTTTGTAAATTTCAAGTTCTTGTAGTTTTGCTTTTTTTTTAATTTTTGCGGGAACTTCAGTTGTAATTTTATAGTTTTCTGCACAATTGGAGACTTGTGAGCTGATGTTGTTCCTTATGCAGGTATATTTTCAAATGCTTGTAAATATTAGATGATAATATAAGTTGTTGATATTATTTGTAATGTTGTACAACTTCCAGGTTCGCAGGATCGCCAATATGGTTACTTAATGTTAACCATATATTATTTTTAAATTATATGTTAAAAGGAAGGAATTTTAATAAATTTAATTTTCCATTTATTGAGTACAATATTTGAATGAATCTCATTTTTCAATTTTTGAAAATATATCCAAATGAAAAATAATATAAACAAAAGTTTTAAAGTTAACAAAATCAAAGTTCTTAAAGTATAAAACATTCAATTAAATGTGAGAACATTATATTTAATGGACCCCACAATAAACATTGACGGGCTACCTTTATATAAAAGCTCAAGAACGCAACTTTGGCCAATTTTACTCAAAATTGTTAATATTGAAGACATTTCTGTATTTTGCGTAGGTGTTTACGTTGGAAAAACTAAACCAAAGTGCATTAGTGAGTTTTTGAAGAAGTTTATTAGTGACATAAGTCATTTGCTTGATTGTGGACTTACTGTCAAAAACAAAATCATTAAAATCAAAATAAGAGCAATTTTGTGTGATGCTCCAGCAAATGCATTTACTTGTGGTATCGTTGGGCATACCTCTACTCATGGCTGCACAAAATGTATTCAAACTGCCAAAAAAATAAATGGCGTCTTAACTTATTCCTTAAAATCACATAAACTTATTTCTGATGCAGATTTTCGTAACAGGAAATATTTGACTCATCATCAAAAACAATTTCGTACCAGAAAAACTCCTTTTGAAAAAATTAACATAAATATGATTAGCCAAATACCTCTTGATCCAATGCATCTTGTAGATTTAGGTGCATGAAAAAATTTCTTAACAGAATGATTCACAATAAAAGTTTGCTTCAAGTCAGTGAAGATAACAAGGAAGCCATATCTAAAAGATTATGTGATATTGCCTCGCACGTTCCTACTGAGTTTGTGCGTCGCCCTAGAAGCTTAGAGGAGATCTCAAATTGGAAGGCAACTGAGTTTCGGCAATTTCTATTATACACCGGTATTTATGCATTAAAAGATTTAGTTCATGATGATTTCTACTATGTTTTTTTATTATTACACTGTTCGTACAGACTCCTATCTTGTCCTAAAAGCCACAGTAATAATATAGAAATAGCCCAAAATATGTTGAATCTTTTTGTTTCAAAATTCGCTGAAGTTTTTGGTTCCAATAGCATATCATATAACGTGCATGGATTGTTGCATTTGGGAGATTGTGTTAAACAATTCAGTGCTATAGCTTCATTCACCAATTATTAATTTGAGAATTATTTACAAATTTTAAAAAAATATGTCAAGAAGCCATCCTATATTTTAAAACAAATCATTAGAGTGCAAAAAAAGTGGGCAGCAAATTATAAGCGTTACATATAACAATTATGTTTTTAGTATAAAAAGCCGAAATAACTATTGCTGCATTCGGCCTCAGGTACCAATAAAAATTGAGAGTTTTGAAATGAGTGAGAACATTATTATTCGGGGAAAAAAGTTAAATAACATTGAAAGTTACTTCAAGGAGCCTTGTGATTCCAAATTGTCTTTAGGTATAAGTTTAGTTGATATGAATCCTTCGAATTGCGAAGAGCAATTCAATTTAGACGACATTGATTAGGAAAGCAAAATTTTTAAGTTATTCTGTGTATATATAAATAAATACATGTATTTTTTTATAGAAATAATCCAAAAGCAAAACGAATCAATTATGGAAACACTGGCAGCTCAGACTGTCATATTAAAAACACTTGTCCGCCAAGACTCCGATTCCAACGCTATGAAAAAGGAATTTCCTTTCAGAAGGAAAGAAGACCTCAAAAACCTTGACCACAAATTAAATGATGAAAATATGGATATTTACGTAAGTATAACATCTTAACTTAAAGATTTGTTGTGTAGAATGATATATTTTTGTAGATAAGAGCTGTTAAATCAATAATTCATGGCCAAATAAAGAAAAATTTAAATGCAGTTTTGGGAGAAAATATAATTTTAGACTATAATTTGGATGGAACGCATGGAAAAGGAAGACTTATGATCCCTTAGGTCGCAGCCTTTTAAGTAAAACCCTCTCCGGTCCGAATAAAAGTCGAAATTCTTAAAGCGAACCTTCCAATTCATCCCACCAAAATTTATTGTCGACAGAATCATTATATAACTTTTAACTATTTTTCTATTTCTGCAGCAAGTATCAACACAGAAGACCCTGAGAAGTCCCTCAGAAATGCAATGCAAATTGTAAAGAAAAGGCATTTCTACAAAATATGCATTGATAAAAAAAAACAAAAGCTTAGTCTATTTAATTTATAAAATAAATTAATAATTTCCATTTAGAATTTATTTCATTCCTCACATTTTTAAATCATGAATAACATCTTTGTACTAATGTTATTATTTCATTCGATGTGTATCAAACTTTCCTAGTTCTTTTCATACTTAATTTTAATTTGTTTCATCATTTGTTCATTGATAAAAATGCACAATAAACTGATATGTGTATATGTAACTATCATATAAAATTAGTATCTCGCTGTTAGTCCTTTTTTTTTTTTTTTTTGAACGGCTCCAAAGTTAAAACTAGATTTAGTTGTGCCCGGAAGCCTTATTGTTTTAACTTGGATCATTCATAAAAAATAGTTATAGCTATGGGATAGTCTTTTCAGTTAACTATGGAATCTATACGCTGCAGATTGCCGAAAACTGATTTGCAAGCAAGCTTACCACAACTAACATTAAACTAGTTAAAATGCCATCTATAATCGGACTAGTTTGCGCCTAGGACACCATAATGTTAAAATAAACAGTTTGTTCGGAGAAAATAAATCGAACATTTAATTAATTAAGAAATTGATTGAACAACTAGCTTTTAACTAGTTGATTTTTCCACTAGGCTTCTGGTTACGTAGAACTGATTTGCAAGTTAATTTACCACAACTAACTTCAAACTAGTTGAAACGACATCTAAACTCGGACTGACTTGCCCCAAGGACATCATAATGTTAAAATAAACAGTTTGTTCAAAGAAAATAAATCGAACATTCAATTAGTTATTGTTGCTAAAAAACTAGTTGAACAACTAATTTATAACTAGTTGATTTTCCTACAGGGTTGTTTCAGTACAAACACTACGATATCATCTTAAACATATAGTAACGATTTGTGAACAATGAGATTTCAATTATTTTTTATTTCCAAAGCTTTTTGATGAAAACAGTAATAGTACAATCATTTGGGAAAATAAAATTATGTTACCTGGAAAGTTTTGCGGGATTTTTGCAAACGAGTTATTTTATAGATTTCGATGTGCTCTTTCAGAATTTCAACTTTGCTACCTCGAGTCATGTTCGCTCGCGCCGCCATATTGGAAAAATGGCGTCCAAAATCAGTTTTTTACAAATATCTCTTTAACGATTACATTTAGAGAAAAATATTGTAGCACATTATTGTAGCTTATATATAAAAATGACGTATCAATTGTTATCTTACGACTTATAACTCAGGAGATATCCTAATTCAAAATTTGAAAAAAATTAGTAAATTGTGCATGCCGCTTATGAGTAGGCACAGTGATGTGTTGAGCTTAAAATAACAATAACTCATGAACGGTGAGTCACACGTTCAAAGTAAAAAGTATTGTTTATAGGAAATTATTTCACATGACCTATAGTTTACGAGATATTTTATCAGCAAACCTAAAATTTAGAAAAAAACCGTTTTTTCAAAATAGCTCCAAAACGGTTCGCCTTAGAAAAAAAATTGTTCATGCAAATTGTATAATGCTTATAGTGGAAATAATTTCCTATAAATAAGTGTTTTTACTTTGAACGTGTGACTCACCGTTCACGAGTTATTGTAATTTTAAGCTCAACACATCACTGTGCCTACTCATAAGCGGCATGCACAATTTACTATTTTTTTTCAAATTTTGAATAAAGATATCTAATGAGTTATAAGTCGTACGAAAACAATTCAAAGATCATTTTTATAGAAAATTTTATAAGCTACAATATTGTGCCACAATATTTTTCTCTTAATGTAACCATTAAAGAGATATTTGTAAAAGACTGATTTTGGACGTCATTTTTCCAATATGGCGGCGCGAACGAACACGACTCCAGGTAGCAAAGTTGAAATTCTGAAAGAGCACATCGAAATCTATAAAAAAACTCATTTGCAAAAATCCCGCGAAAGTTTCCAGGTAAAACTACCAAATGACTGTACTATAAATCCTACGATATAAACTATAAAGAACTTTTTTGTTGAAAATTAATGCTCTATAAACAGACTTGGGGTTTTGCAATAAAATTAATTTTTCACAAATTTCAGTGCAAGTGAAAACATTTTCCATTTTAAAACTTTCCATTATCAAAAAATGCATTTAGTGATAGTGGACAGTTTTACATTATTACTAAATTTAGTTATCAATTTTCAATAAAAATTCGACTAATTGATAGTGTAATTTCTTCAACTATCAAAAAATTGATTTGATCGTAATGAAAAATTTACCATTATCACTTAAGCTATTAAAAGTAAAAATTTTCATTTAAGTTTCATTGAATTCAATGAAACAAATTTTCCCTTTTGATAGATTAAATTTTTCATTACCAGCAAATTAATTTTTTGATAGTGAAAAAAATTTCACTATCAATATATGCAATGCATATTATGCAATGTTATGTCAAAATTACAATAGTTGTGGGGCTGTTTACACACACTCAACAATCTTAGTAAGTAGTACATGATTGTGCAAACAAAATTTGTGAAAACAAAGTTTGTGCAAACGAAAATTGAGAAAACAGAATTTGTGAAAACATCGAATAAAAACATCGAGGCAAAATATCGATTTTGGAAAAAAATCGAACTTAAAACATCGATGTTAAAAACAGTCGATTTTCTTGCAAAACATCGATGTTTCGTCAACATCGATGTCGATGTCGCAGCACTAGTGCACGGTGATACGGAGGGAAATTATTTACGTATAAAAGTGTTGCTAAAATTGGTTAGGATGATAAAATTTATTTTTTTTTTGCTGATTCAGAATCTGTCCCAATTAAAATTTATACTAAAAAATACCTTTTAATAAGTATTTAAAGGAATTCTTCAATTAAAAATATGTTATGTTACATACATTAGGGTGACGCTTAATAATGGTCAAAAAAAATTTTAACCGGGCCACCCTTGTAAATGACTGAGAATAGTTAAAAAAAAATCAGAAAAATACTGATAGCTCGAAAAAATCATTTTAAGGCGTGCCTCACAGCCTCTCTTTTTTCCCATTTCAATAAAATGGGGAAAATAACAGTTTTTTTTTTCCTACTGGAATATGAATGAAAACTATAAAACCTTGATAAATTTATAGGTCGATATATGTTGTTTCAAGAAAAAATTATGTTCGACCTCTATCTTATCCTGCGTTTACGATGAAGGAGATAATTAACGTGATTTTGAGTCATTTAATCGCTTTTTGAGGGTAAATTCATCGCCTGGAACAGTTTTCATGATCTGCTGGACATTCCTACGGTTGTCAAAGTTTTTGGGGTCGCTGATTACGATTCTGATGTCAGAATTAAAAAATTCTGCCAACAACTCCCCTCTAACAATTCCTCATATTCTGACCAACTGCACTTCGTTATCCTCATTCTACTCCTCCTGCTTTCAGAATTCCTCTCCCTATGCTTTCCTTAGTAACCCCTCCGACTCTAATGTAAATATAATTTTTAGTTTTTTATCAAAGCTACGACTACAAGACAGAATATAATTAATAACTATTTGATTATAATTTAATTTAATTTAATTTTGTATCTAAAGCCGATAGCCCTGGCAGCTAGTGCTAAGAAATATTTATTGTAAATTTATTTTATGATAAATAAATAATAATAATTATCTATATATAAATAGGCAAACGAAATCGGTTCAGTCCCTGTTTCTATACCTAAATCCCAACCGATTTGCTTGATTTTTTTTTTGTTGGAAAGGTTGTGAGGAGGAGCAGTGCATAGGACTATATTTTTTTAAAGTGGGCGGTGCCACGCCCCTAAATAGAAAAAACGCTCTCACGGCTAAGCCGGTACATCGATTTTAACGAAATTTAGTATGGATATAGGGTTAGCACTAAGAAACGATAATATGAACATAATGTTTTTCAGTGGGCGGTGCCACGCCTCTAAATGGAAAAAACGCTCTCACGGCTAAACCGCTGCATCGGTTCCAACGAAATTTGGTTCGGAGATAGAATTGGCACAAAGGAACGAAAATATGACCATTATGTTTTTAAGTGGGTGGTGCCACGCCCCTAAATGAAAAAAACGCTCCCACAGCTAGACCGCTGCATCGATTTTAACGAAGTTTGGTATGGAGATAGGGTTGTTACTAAGGAACGATAATATGAACTTAATGTTTTTCAGTGGGCGGTGCCACGCCTCTAACTGGAAAAAACGCTCTCACGGCTAAACCGCTGCATCGATTTCAACGAAATTCGGTATGAAGATAGGGTTAGCACTAAGAAACGATAATATTAACATAATGTTTTTTAGTGGGTGGTGCCACGCCCCTAAATGGAAAAAACGCTCTCACGGCTAAACCGCTACATCAGTTTCAACGAAATTTGGTATGGAGATAGGATTGGCACAAAGGAACGAAAATATTACCATTATATTTTTCAATGGGCGGTGCCATGCCCCTAAATGGAAAATACGCTCTCACGGTTAAACCGCTGCATCGATATTAACGAAATTCGGTATGGAGATATGGTTAGCACTATATAGCACGATAGCATGATTGATTTTTATGAATTTTGGTGTAGAAAGATATCAAAAACTGTTTGCTCTTTAGTAGGAGTTACACGCCTCTAAATGGAAAGTATGATATTGCAACTTAGCTGCTGCATCGATGCAGATAACCCAAGCCCTAAGGAAGAATATTAAAAGCTTTTTGTGTTTTATCGACCAAGGAAGGTTATAAAAACATTTTCCTTTATTTTATGGTCAAATCGAAATGGTCGAATTTCGGCCACAAGGCGAACTCTAGTAATAATAATTACAACAAAAATAGTCTGATGAGTCTTTGTAGGGAAAGACGAAACATATGTCACTATAGCCGAGTTTTTAATCCGTTCCTTGATTTGTCATAATTATGCGTTAGAAAATGCATTGATAGATTTATATGTAAATCGATCTTTGCAATTATATGACTAAAAGTTCAATTAAAAAAATCAATCTTCAATATATAAATGTCATTAAGTAACACACTTAAAAAAAAAAATTCTTAAAATAAAAAATTTTAATTTAAAATTTTTAGTTTAATACAGTAGTGCACATTTTTTATTACACAAGTTTTCTAAGAATTTTGGCCATGGCGAGAGGTGTCAATCGCAAATGTTTCAGTACACAGGGCATCAAGTGTGAGTCGGGAGTGAAATTTTGTTTCGAGAAAGTTACTTTCGATAACTTTAAAAAGTTAGTAAGTGATAAATAGGGCATAGGACATACATACATATTTGTATAATAAATTTTTTTAATTTATTAAAACGTTTTCATTATAGCCCGGGAAAATAAACTAATGTAGAAATAAGTTTTTTGTAATTTTCAAATGTTTTGAAATTCTGTATTTTATGGAATTAAATGTAGATTAATTTAAAAAACAAATTTATTTAAAACTATTAATCTTCAAGGCATGAAGACGATCGCAAAGTCAGGTAAAAATATTTTATGTAGGTTATAGGTCTAGGTTATAGTAGTGTAACAGGCGCGCAGTTTTTTTTATCAAGTTCAAGTTCTTCATAATTAAGTTCAATTTCTGTTGCATTTCGTAAATAAGCGATCGGTGCAATTCACTATGTGTTTACGGGCATGAATGATAATTATGAAAAGCTAGAGGGTACCCACAGAAGATTAACGGGTGAACTAGATAATTTTTTAGAAAGATTGTGTGAACGTTTGAGGGATTCTCTTGATAGTGAAATAGATTTTAATGTACATAGGGAAAGATTTGAAAGTGACAACAATTTATCAAAAGTGGAACCCGCGGATTTAATTTTGGAGGGAATTTTCAGCTTAGAAGTTGAAACGAAGGCTAATCTAGAAGAATAAAGTGAAGGTTGGAAAAACGAATTTTCAGCTTTGGAGGACCGTTACGATACGCATCTCGCACAGTCATTTGTATATTCAGACCAGATAGACGATTTAGAAAAGGAAAATAGTAGGTTAGAGTCATTGTTAAAAACTGAAGGGGTGTCTACTAGAAGTTTTGTGGAATATACGGAAGGAGCGTTTAATATAAATTTTACGCTATCGCCCAGTAAGTCAATAGAAGGAAAAAAACTTTTGAGTGGTAACCCAGTTTTTTCTAATAGGAGAAGCTTAAGGCAGACATTTTTTGATCAAGGTAGATTTGGTGAAGTGAATCAAGTAGAAGAGGACTGTGATTTGAGTCTAAATCAAGAGTTTTCAGTACCTGAGGAATCCACTAGAGTTATAGAAAGCATCGACATGGGTGATTTTAAGAAATAAGAGGCAAAACAGAAGGAAAGGTACTCCACTTTAACAAAGAAGATTGAAAGGTTTGAGTCGGATTCAGTGTATAGAAGATCGGAAAGGTATTTTAACAGGGAATTAGATGACCTAGACGATTTGTGGAAAAAAATCGTAGATACCGATGTGGAGCTGGCGCCTCTCAAGGAAAGTCAGAAGGAAAGCCAGTATTTATTTTGAATAGGTTACATAAGGAACATAAAAAAGTAATAGAGGAAAAATTCGCAGGTTTTCGGTTAGGGGCGGGGGTTTCCCAAGAGGATGTTGCCGTGAGTCCGGTGTACCATAACCCGAAAACAGGGTTTGAGGCAGTTGCAAAATTTGTGCACAGCACTGTGCCATTCTTTTCAGGAATAGATTCCCCTTCTAGGGAGGCGGATGTGTATAGGTTTATAGAGTGTTGTGAAATTGCGAGGCGTTCTTTGGGGCCTAATATGGAAACAGAATTAATTTCAAGAGTAAGGCTTAATTTTCATAACAGTGCTTATGAGTTGATCAGGGCACGAAAGTTTGATTCAATAGATGAGCTATATGATTTGCTGAACAACACATATATAAAGAAAAAGACGTGGGATCAAGTGCAAGGGGAAATAAAAAATGCAAAGCAAAGCCCAGGGGAAGACCTTAGGGCTTTTGCAGGGCGCTTAGAATTATTGCAAGCAGCAGCCTTAGATTATGTTAAGACTAAATATAGTACAAGAGATGAAGGTATTTTTGGAAAAGAATTGAGATACTCAGTAATAATGGCTTTTAAGCGTCGGATAAGAAATCCTTCCGTGAGGTTATTGGCAATAAATAGCAAGGTATCTAGCGTGCAGGAATTGTTAAATGAGGTTATTACAGCTGAGGAGGCCTTAGAGGGGATAGAAGAAATTGGGAGCAGTATAGGGGAGATGTGTGTACCTCGGTCCGTGTGCCGTTTGCCACTCAACAGCTGCACGTGTACGATAATGTTCTTCTATGGAATTTTCCACACATACCGATGACTGATATTAATAGACTTCAGACTGTCAAGCTGTATGCGTGTGCACAAAGTGACGGAAAAAGTGTTTTTGGTGTGTAAAAATTAGTTTTTGATGTAAACTACAAAACGTTTTGTGAGAAACTTACTTGAAATGTTTCAGTTTTACAACAGCAGGAAGGAAGTTTAGTTATTGTTTTAAGCTTTTAGTGTGTTTTAGATGTATTTTCATTAATATATCTTATGGGTGTTGACAGTTTTTAAAACATGCTGTTTGTGTGTACCTTGGACCTATGCTTATTGACCAGCGAGCCTTTTTCGACGGGCAACCAGGAAGCCATAATCGCCTCTCAATATAATATTATTATTATTATTTACGTGATAAATGTATTTATTTGCAACCATTTTTGTTTAATTAATTGTTTTTTACTAAATGCACTTTTTTGTGTTATAATTTTTGCATATGATTAATTTTTTTTTTTTATTGAAAAAAATGTTACTTTTGAGTACATAATAAATGGTTCTTTCATAATTTATTGCCTAAATACAATGTATTCTTTTGTATTTTTAATAGTCCAAGGTACACTTGCATGGTGTCCAAGGTACACTTGCATGGTGTACCTTGGACCGTTTGAGATTGCAACGGAAAAAGAAATATTTCTACTCAAGGGTGAGACATAGAAATATCATTGTCACGTCATTTGATGGTGTAAGCATTGTAGAAATATAACTTAATCAAAAAACTAAAGAAACTTTTTTGGAAAATCCAGCACATTGAAAAAACTGAAAAGCGGACCAAGGTACACACATCTCCCCTAAATAATATATGTGATTGGTCGATAGCTAAGGAAAGTTCTCAGGTTGTTAGAAATCCATTTTTAAGGACGAATCAGAAAATGTCAAGCAGGAAGCCGGGCATAAATTGCTCATTTTGTAACAAAAGTATACATACTAGGGACGATTGTTTCAAAAGGAGAAACACGCTATATTGCAATAAGTGTGCAAAATATGGGCACGAGGCTAGTGATAGGTGTTCGGGCTCTCGGCATAACGAAGGTCGTGCATGGAATTCAGGCCGTAATGACAGGAGTGCTGGGAGACAGAATGGCAAGGATGGTAAGCGTTTTGAAAAGTCAGGAAATAGTCAAAACCAAGTTGAGTGTCACTGGTGTTATAGGCTACACTGAGAAAAGAGTATGTTTCGATCAAAGAATTATATTTGATTGAACATTTTAGAAAATATTTGTTAATAATTAACAAATTTCGGTAAATATTAATATGCCTTTAATTGTACCTTGAAATATTGTCGATTGGGCCAAAACTGATATCTGTTTGATGGAATGTCAAATATTTGCTTTAACTTAAAAAAAAACCTTGTCTGGGATTCGAACGCACTCTAAAAAAAAAAAATAATTAAAAAAAATTCTTTCTTGTCTGTGATTTGAACTTACGCCCCCAGGTTATAACTCAAACATCTTATACATTGAGCTAATTCTATCTACTTTAATTCTAAACAAAAAGTCATACAAAAAATTCAACAAGTATTAAAAAATTTCAAAAACATACTGACATTATTTTCAAAAGTTACAAAAAACAATCAATACTTGTTAAATTTTGTGTTTGACTTTTAGTTTAAAATAAATTCAAAATAACAATCACTACAAACGTAGATAGAGTTAGCTCAATGTATAAGACGTTTGACTCATATCCTGTGGGTCTATGTTCGAATCCCAGACAAGAAAATTTTTTTTTTTTAAATTAATTATTTTATTTTTTTACTTCACTTTGATTGACTTTTTGATTTGATATAACTTTTTCGTATTTCAATTTGTATATGTAGAACATCTATAGTTATAATATAGTTCTGATTGTTAAGCTGTAAGATTCAGTAATTTATATTCGGTCATTGCGTCCTGAGGTTTAAAGAATTCAATACGCGCGGCATAGTTCCAATTCGCTATACATGGATTCCCTCTTACGATTGCAATGAACCAAGGTTACAAATGTAGCTGGTAAATATATGGTGGCATCTAACTAAGAACAAAAAATGCCTCGGGGGTATGAGTTCAATCCCCACCCAGATATGATTTTTTTTTGTGTTTTTTTTTTTTTGTTTTTATTTTTTTGTTTTTTTTTTTGCAACTTGGCGAGTGCATTCAAATTTCAGAGAGGAGTTTTATTTTTAATTTATAACAAATATTATATTTTATGATGTCGCCGTGATCCTAGCAAATATTGTCATATTAGTTTCTAATTAATAAAAAGTTTAATAATAATAAAGGTCTAAATTCAAAACAATATATGTCTTTATATGCAAACATATATTTGGTAATTATTAACAAATATACGATTGAACCAATAAAATTGCTCAAATATGCCACTCATTAAATGATATCAAATATTCGATTCGCCTATATCAAATATATTATTTGTTAATTATTACCAAATTGTGATGTATATAATCATACTGTTTTCTCAGTGTAGGACATGTCATGAAGGATTGCTTTGCGAAGAAAAAATTTGGTTCGGGAAACCAAGGCGGGCCCAGCCAGAACTAATGGTTGGGGATCCCAAAAATAGTAGCAAAATTAAAAGTAGTAGAAAGGGGGCAGGTAGTCTTACGCAAAATTTTATAGTGGATGCGGTCCCAATTGAAGGAATGGTAGATCATACGCAGGATTCTGTTGTTGTTACATTCCAAGAGAAACCGAATGACGTCGAGAGTCATAGGAGGAGTGTAGGGGCGGTAGATCAGACGCAGGTTACTGTTGTTGATACGTTCCCGGTAAATAAAAATGTTGTAAAAGATGATAGTGTGATAAAAATTTTAAAAGGTAAGCACAGTGATGCTTATAAGGGAGAAATTGTGAGTCAACTTGAACTAAACAGAATAGAAAAATATATTGAAGGAAAAACAGAAAATAATGACATAAAAAGGCGATAGACCAATCTAAGGATAATACGGTTGGGTCATTAATAATAGAGCACGGTAAAGATAAAAATCGCTGCATTCCAATAGTAACCTTAGGCCAACCAGTGGAGTTGCCTATAGGTGGAAATAAAGCTATAAGTCGGGCGGTGGCGTCGCGAAGCCAATCGGAGGAGGTTGGTAGATGCGCTGTGGACCTTAGCACCAAAGATAGTCGAGCAGTGACGCCGCGAAGTCAATCGGAGGAGGTTGATAGGTATGCTGTGGGCTTTTGTAGTAAAAATTTCGTAGTTAGGCGGTGTGAGACACAAAATGATGTGTTCATTGAGGTTCCTTGCAAGGAGGCCAAAAATGGAAAACTCATTTTGCTTGTAGATTCTGGGGCCGATACGAGTTTGGTTAAAAAGGATTCGATGTCACAGTCAGTAAAGATGGACACGAATGATAGTAAGGATTTAAGTGGGGCATTCGGTGGATATGTCACCACGTTGGGTTCTATCACTATTCATCATGAGGAGCAGCCAGATCTAAGTTTATCATTACATGTGGTACCACTAGGTCATGGTGTGCCTGCTGATGAAATATTAGGTAGAGATAATTTATGGAATCGTTCTGTAATAAATGCAATGAGCAAAAATTTTAAATTTTTTAATGGTAGAAATCAAAAAATAGTGGAGTTCAAGTTGAAATCGATGAATGAAATTAGTAAAATTTTATTTAATACGGGCATAACGGTTGATGCTCGTACGGTAAAAATAGTACCGTTACATATAGAAATAAATGATGATGAGGTCGTAATACATAGACAGGAGCTTTCAATTGGGGTTTACTTGGGAGGAACCTTATCAAAGGTAAAGGATGGGATAGTGTACGTCCCTGTTTTGAATTCTTCAGAGAAGACGTTTTTGGTGGATAAAAATTATTCACCAAAATTTTCTCGGTACAAAGAATATAGAACTGTGTCAAATAGTGGCATAAATATGGTAGTGGAAAAGGATGTCAAGAAGAGGTTAGGAAAATTGTTTGCAACCATTAGATTGGATCCTAATTTAAATAAGGAGGAAAATCTTCAATAGATGTTGTTTGTGCGGCATATCATGATATATTTTTGATGGATGGAGAAGCGTTGTCATATACTCCAGTTTTAAGTCCTAAAATTACAACGATAGCAGGACATCCGCCAATAAATCAGAAGCAATATAAACTACCGCATTCTCATAGGGCGGAAATTAATAAACAGGTTCAGGGGTTGCTGGATCAGGGGATAATTTCACCTAGTACGTCACCATGGAATTCACCATTGTTATTGGTTCGAAAAAAGAGTGGTACAGATGGGTTAAAAAATGGAGATTAGTAGAGTAATTTAGGGTTATGTGGTTACCTTTTTCTTTTTTACCAATTTCTACCAAAGTAATGGTAGTAGGTAAGCTTGGTCAATTTATTTGTATTAGTTATTCTATTGTTTTAACTATTCGATAATTTGTATACTAAAATATTAACATTTTCAAGCGTGAGGCCAGTTAAATTGAAAGTACCTAAATATAGCTGAAAAAGAAAAGTGTCGGGTAATGTGGCTCACCCTGCCCTTTTCCTAAAGAAGTACCGTTATTCACAAATTTTGTTGACTAAAAGTCGAGTAGTAATTTTTAAGATTATATTTGCTATGAAATAGCTTTATATACTTATTAAATAATATTTTCTGGTAAGATAAACCAAATTCATACTAACATGTGAATAAGTAAGAAGGGTTATCGAATCATACGTAAAATAGTACTCCACAATACTCAAACTCGGGTATCCTACACCTGCAATTAGCTTTTTAAGGTGTAATAGTAGTCAAAGTTGATATGCGGTATATAATATGGAGTAGTCCACATTACCCGAATACATCACGTTTTTGAAATAACCATTGATTATATAAAAGAAATGTAAAATCAGACTTGCTAATGCATTTTTTCGTTGAATAATAGATCCGCAATTGCATTAGAGTTATTTGAATTTTAGAAAACTGAGTTCTGAGAAAGTAACTTAGTTATTCACCAAGTACTACAAATAAGTCAACTTGACCTTACAGCATATGCTAAGAATTTCGCACGAATAATTAGCATTATAGAAAAGCCAAAGAGCGCACAGTGAACGGTTTGGCTTAAATTTGTGAATAAATCGTAGAACTTTTGAAAGGAGTACGCTAGAGACTTCTAATAAACGGCTTTGTAAAGCTTATTTATCGGCCTTTTAAGAAAAAATACGCAAATTAGAAAATTATTTTGACATAACCTCAAAAAAGTTGATCAAACATTGGATTTGTTTCAAAAAATCAACTTAATTAAGCATCACGGCTAGACCAGTGCTTGCTTTATGCTCACATTTGGATGGTATATTAACTGAAACATTTTAAATGTAATTCGTGGCAAAAAAAAAAAAATTCGGTAATTTTGAAAGGTCTTAGATAACCTCAAAGGTGACGGGATTCAATATATTTTTTTTTTTATTTATTTCACACTGAATTAAAAAAGTGTGGCTAGTTTATTGTTTATCGTGAATCTATTGAAGCTTATCCACGATAATATAGAGCACTTACTCCCAAATAGGCCTATAGCACAAGAGAGAAAGACGAAAAATTTCCCGTTGTACGAAGTAAATTTTTTCACCAGAATAGTCTTTATTTATACATGAAAAATAAAGTGTGCAAGGACCATTCCGAAATCTTATGCGCATAAAAAGTTATTGAATGTCAAAGGTCGGAAAAATCAATTTTTTTAAAATATATTTCAAACGGTAACTCCCAGAGAAAAATTTTGAAAACGTGTTTTGTAGCTTAAAAAATTACCTATAAAAATATGTAACATTTTTTTTCCAACCTTTTGCAGTTTACGAGATATGTCAATTTTTGTTATCATACTATGAACTATTATAATTTTTGTTAATATCATTTATAGTACAATCATTTGGGAGAAAAAAATGATGTTACCTAGAAAGTTTTGCGGGATTTCTGCAAATGAGTTATTTTATAGATTTCGATGTGCTCTTTCAGAATTTCAACTTTGCTACCTCGTATCGTGTTCGCTTGAGCCGCCATATTGGAAAAATGGCGTCCAAAATCAGTTTTTTACAAATATCTCTTTAACAGTTATATTTAGAGAAAAATTTTTTAGGACAATGTTGTAGCTTATAAAATTTTCTATAAAAATGACTTCTGAATTGTTTTCGTACGACTTATAACTCAGGAGATATCTTTATTCAAAATTTTAGAAAAATTAGTAAATTGTGAATGCCACTTATGAGTAGGCATAGTGATGTGTCAAGCTTATAATTACGATAACTTATGAACGGTGAGTTGCACGTTTAAAATAGAACAATATTCAATTTTGAATGATTTTCAAGACGCTATATCTCATGAAGGGAAAGTCTGACGAAAAAACAGCTCTAAAAGACCCTTATAGGAAATTGAACGTTTTACAAAATGCATGGACGATTTTTTTCTAGGACGAACCGTTTAGGAGCCATTTTGAAAAAACTTTTTTTTTCAAAATTTTATGTTTGTGGAAAAAATATCTCCTTAACTATAGATGATATGAAAAAAAAATAATACGTAACTTGTAGCGCAAGTTATTCCCTATAAATAAGTGTTTTTTATTTTAAACGTGCGACTCACGGTTCATAAGTAATCGTAATTATGAGCTTGACACATCACTGTGCCTACTCATAAGTGGCATTCACAATTTACTAATTTTTCTAAAATTTTTAATAAAGATATCTAATGAGTTATAAGTCGTACGAAAACAATTCAATGGTCATTTTTATAGAAAATTTTATAAGCTACAACATTGTCCTAAAAAATTTTTCTCTAAATATAACCGTTAAAGAGATATTTGTAAAAAACTGATTTTGTACGCCATTTTTCTAATATGGCGGCTCGAGCGAACACGATACGAGGTAGCAAAGTTGAAATTCTGAAAGAGCACATCGAAATCTATAAAATAACTCATTTGCAGAAATCCCGCAAAACTTTCCAGGTAAAACTACCAAATGACTGTACTATTAAAAAAAAAAACTAGTAAGGGTGGTATCTTTGGCCTGGCCAAAAACTAAATACCCTACACTGCATTTCAAATACTCGGATATTATTAAACATTTAGTTGATAAATACTATCCAATATACGTATTCTTGTACATACAAGTTTTTAATAAAATAAATTGTTGAATTCTTCCGTAACCTCTAGGAGAGTATAAGAACAAATTGCTTATATGGGGAATGCCACGCCCTCTCCGAGCTTACATAGATTTTGCGTAGAGCTTGTATTTATTGTTCTGAGTGTTAGAGTAAAGTTCGGATAATGTTTCTTAAAAAAATTTTTCAGTATAGCATTTTCAAACTTTCGCTCATATGGGAGGTGCCACGCCCTCTAGTCCTAGTCCTACTTTCTGCTCAGTATTTGAGTGAAATTAAGTTGGATTATCTCAAAAAACGCTTTCAGTATAACATTTTAAAAGTTTTGTTTATATAGGAGGTGCCACGCCCTCTAGTCCGAATTTGCCTAGTTTTTGCTCAGAACTTGTACTTACTATCTCTAGCACTTATGTGTATTTTGCTTCTGTTATTGCAAATAATGCTCTTATTATCACATTTTGAACATATTTTTTGTATGGGCAGTAGGCGTGTCCGTTGACCGATTTTGCTCATTTTCAATCCCCCGAGCTAACTTTGACGACAAAGGCAGTGTACCAAATGTCATTGAATTATCTTGCTCAGTTTTCCCAAAAAATGTATTTCCACACACAGCCGTTACCCAGCCAGCCAGCCACCCAGCCAGCCACCCAGCCAGCCAGCCAGCCAGCCAGCCAGCCAGCCAGCCAGCCAGCCAGCCAGACAGACGGACATGGCTATATCGACTCAGAAGGTGACGCTGATCAAGAATATATATACTTTTCCATACCTGCCACGCCTCCTTCTCTGCGTTACAAACGGAAGGACAAAGTGAATATACCCTGGGTGTAGGGTATAAAAATATTATGGAAAAAATGTATGTCAAAAGTAAAGTCAAATTTTAAAATTGACATATCTTGTGAACTGCAAAAGGTTGAAAAAAAAATGATACATATTTTTATAGGTAATTTTTTAAGCTACAAAACACATTTTCAAAATTTTTCTCTGGGAGTAACCGTTAGAAATATATTTTAAAAAAATTGATTTTTCCGACCTTTGACATTCAATAACTTTTTATGCGCATAAGATTTCGCAATGGTCTTTGCACACTTTATTTTTCATGTATAAATAAAGACTATTCTGGTGAAAAAATTTACTTCGAACAACGGGAAATTTTTCGTCTTTCTCCCTTGTGCTATAGGCCTATTTGGGGGTAAGTGCTCTATATTATTGTGGATAAGCTTCAATAGATTCACGATAAACAATAAACTAGCCACACTTTTTTAATTCAGTGTGAAGTAAATAAAAAAAAATATATTGAATCCCGTCACCTTTGAGGTTATCTAAGACCTTTCAAAATTACCGAATTTTTTTTTTTGCCACGAATTACATTTTAAAATGTTTCAGTTAATATACCATCCAAATATGAGCATAAAGCAAGCACTGGTCTAGCCGTGATGCTAAATTAAGTTGATTTTTTGAAACTAATCCAATGTTTGATCAACTTTTTTGAGGTTATGTCAAAATAATTTTCTTATTTGCTTATTTTTTCTTAAAAGGCCAATAAATAATCTTTACAAAGCCGTTTATTAGAAGTCTCTAGCGTACTCCTTTCAAAAGTTCTACGATTTATTCACAAATTTCAGCCAAACCGTTCACTGTGGAGCGTAAAGAACATGTTTTTCGCTTTTAATTGTGCACAAATAACCAGAATTGTTGTGCAGTCTTTAATATGAGAAATAAAAGGGTGCACCACATTACTCGCATAGTCCACATTACCCTTAATTACTCTAATAGATTTCAGGAAACTAAACGAAGCTATGATAAAACAAGTTGTTCCTATTCCTCGAATAGACGAAATTTTAAATCAATTTGGACATAGTAGGTATTTTTCTACACAGGATCTTGCGAGTGGTTATCATCAGGTTTAAGTTGATGAAAAGGATAAAGAGAAAACTGCTTTTAGTACGGGTTAAGGACATTTCGAATTTAATAGGATGCCATTTGGATTAACAGGAGCACCTGCTACATTTCAAAGGATAATGAATCACATACTTACAGGACTTCAGGGTTTGGAGTGTTTTGTGTATTTAGATGGTATAGTGGTTTATGGGAAACATTTGCAGGAGCATGAGGACAGGCTGCGTAGATTATTTGATGTAATTAGGAAGCATAATTTGAAATTGAATACGGAAAAAAAAAATTTTTTGCGTCGTGAGGTAGTTTACCTGGGGCATAAATGGTCGGAACTTGGTGCATTGCCTGATCCACAGAAGGTGGAATGTGTTAAAAATATTCCGGCGCCTAAAAATAAGGGTCTTGTTAATTATTATCGAAAGTTTGTTAAGGATACTGCAAAACTAGTTATTCCTATAAATAAGTTGCTTAGGAAGGATGTGAAATTTGAGTGGTCAGCTGAGTGTCAGGAGTCCTTTGAAAAGCTAAAGGATGCGATAATGACTCCGCCTGCACTAGTTTATCCAGATTTTTCTAATGAATTTTTGTTGACAACGGATGCCAGCAATGAAGCATTGGGTGCGGTGTTATCGCAAGGAGTGGTAGGTAAGGACAATCCGATTGATTTTGCGAGCAGGGCATTAAGTGAAACAGAGAAAAGGTATTCAACTATTGAGAGGGAGTTCCTTGCAATAGTTTGGGCAGCGAAAAATTTCAGGGCTTATTTATTAGGTAGACATTTTAAAATTTATACGGATCATTAGCCTTTGCGTGGTATAGCGAATTTGAAGGATCAAACCTCGCGTTTGGCAAGATTTAGGCTCAAAATGTCGGAATATGATTTTGAGATAATTTATAAGCCAAGAAAGAAGAATTTGAATGCTGATGCTTTGAGCAGAATACCCCTGGCAGCGACGCAAGTATCTGTGGTACAGACGAGATCTAAGGCAAGGGCCGTTGATGAAAAAGCTGGAAAAGGTAGTGATAAACAAAGTGAGGTGGACAAGGATGTTGTTTTTGGTGACCATAAGGACGATGTGGTGGTTTTGAGTGACCCAGAGGAGATAAAAACGGTACTAAAGGCTTTTCACGATTCTCCGTTAGGTGGTCATCAGGGTGGCATACGAACACTAACTGGGATCAATGGTTGACAGCTGCGATGCATGTTCATAACAATACTGTTCATACATCTACAAAAAGGACGCCATTTGGAACGCTTTATGGTATTGAATTTAGTATGCCAACAAATTTAAAGCGTAAGTTTTCACCATTGTATAATGCAGGTAATCAGTCAAAGGTATTAAGATACCAGATACAAAGGGCATGAGATTTGTTAAGGAAAATTTTGAAAAGGCTAAAGAGCAGTCAAAGAAGCAATATGACAGTTCGGTAAATTCGGTTGTTTTTAAAAAAGGGGATAAGGCTTTAATGAAGAATCAGGCTAGGAAGAATAAATTTTCACCTATATGGATTGGGCCCTTTGAAGTATCGGATATTGCAGGGCCTGTGACGACGACCGTCATCATTTAAGGTAAAAAAAGAAAATTCATAATAATTTGCTAAAGTTGTTTCGGTGTGACATTTCTAGGTAATCGTAGGTTATAGATGAAAAATCAATTAATTAGGTGGATTATCAAATAACAGCAAATATAAGTGCAATATGGTTTAAGAAAATTTATAACATGTAGGTTATAAAATTTTTGCGTTGAGGTATTAATTGCGAAAAGTTTTAAGTTACGTGATAGTGTAGCGTATGGAATGAAAATTTTAAAGCGGTGAAGCAAGTTTCAGTAAACAATTATGAAGCTGTTATATTAAATTAATTTCAATATGCTGTATTGTATGCTTGTAATTGTAAAAACAAGTTTAAGTAAAATTTTGTGTTTTTTTTAAGAAGTATCTTCAGTGATAGCTTTGGGTAGAAAATTTAAAAACAGTTCTAATGGATTAGAATTATTATGAATGGTAAAATTTTAGGTAATTTAAGCTTAGTAGTTAACAATTAGAAAGCAATGTTAACAAGGGTGCATATTATCATAGGAAAATTTAAGCAGTCAAGATTAATTTTAATGTTAGTATTTACACAGAAAAAAAAACTGACGGTAAAATTAACTATAAATTTTGTATTCTATAGTTTTTCAAATTTTCTATAGGAAACAAAAACAAAAATTCAATATTTCAGAATCAGCTTTACTTTTCTACAGTTGAATTCAACTGTACATTTTGTATTTCATAAATTTTTTTTTTCATATGAATAACATTTTGAATTGAGTTCTTAACAGGTTCATAAAATTCTCACATTGTTTAAGAATAAATCAACATAAGTTTGCTAGAGTTATACTGATATTTTGCCATTTGAAATGGTGTCGCCGTAGAAGTTGTTTGCTACAATTTCTACGAGTTTTTGGAAACGGCTAGTTACAGCCCTTCTGGGGTGCTAACTTGTTACGCGTGCGTCTTTTGAAATGTCAAATTCAAATCAAAGCAAAAAAAAATAAAATTTCTATTACAGTGCAATCAGGTATAAAGCGGCATGAAAAATTCTTAAACTCCGGCTAGGCTACCCCATGGTCGTGCTTCTCCCTAATATAACTTGACGCGTAATCATAGTAATCATGCCATTTTGGTAGCTGTCAAAAATATCAAACAAACTAAGCATTTCGCTACTAAATCGGCAACTAAAATCGTAATCTAGTGACTTGGTGTTGTTTTTGTCACTTGGAGTGCATTTTTCCCTCCCCTCCTATGGCAAGTCCAGCACTCATCATTCATGGAATTGCCCCTAATCAAAACTCCATGTATACCTTAACGTTTACCCCATTTTTCCTTCCTCAGCATTCCTTTAATGCAAAAATTTAGTTACACATTGTTTTTTTGTTTAAGTTTAAAGTTTTAATTTAATTCATATTTCGTATCTTTTGTTTTTGTTTAAATTTAATATTTTGTTCTTTTTTTTTTTTTAATATTACTTAACTTTCAATTTGACAAAATTAAATTTCCTTAAATTTTATGTACGCGTACTACCCCCTTAATATTAAAAAAAAAAAATTATAAAAATTAAATGAAAACTAATATAATAGTAATAAGTAAATATAAAAATACTTAATATTTTGCCGGTGCGATGTCTACTGGGCTGCCTTCATGCTGCATGTTGACGCTGATGTTCGCTGCATAAACTGTCGCTGTCGTTGATGTTTTTTTTTCTTTTTCTGCTGCTTTGCGTCGTTATAGAGGTTGCTGTTGTTTTTTTTTTATTAAGTTTTCGTTGCTGTAAATGTTGCTGGTTTTGTTGTTTTTTTATTATTTTTTTTTGTCTTCTTTTGCTTAGGGTTTTTTTTTCAAGCTGCGCCTCTGCGTTGCACAGTGCCGGGTTTTTTTTATTATTTTATGTGTTGTATTGTTACCTGTGATTTTATTTGTATTTATTTTATTAATTCAAGTCCCAAATTTAGTATTATTAACATAAATTATTGATGTTATGTTTTATTTTAGTCAATTTAGATTAGTTTTTTTTTTTATTATTTAGTAACAATTTTAAATTATATTATATTTTTATATTATTTATTGAAGTCTTTTAAATATCACGTTCAATTTTTATTTTTATATATATATTTGTATTACTAAAACTTAAATTTACAATTTTCCTTAAGTTTTGAGTTCTTCGCTTTACGTTTGTTTTATTTTTCCTGGCGAATTAACAATTTCTGTTTTTTTTTACATTTTTATTGTTCTTTTTCTTTCTTTTTTTTTTAACAACCAAAATATCTGACCGCACGCACTGATTTTTCACAACCTTTTCGTCTTGTTATTCAACCGCAACTAACTAGATCAAAATCGCAACTAACTGTCTTGAAAATTCAAACGCCGTTCTTTGTTCCCGTTTGACATTGGCATTGCACAAAATATCACCTCATTTTTGGCGTTCAAATTAGAAAAAAATATTATTGTGTATTCACTCACAAAAGCAAGCCAATGATCGCAAGGGAGATGGTGATAAGAAAACGAAATTCTGTGTAAAATTTGTGAGTGTGTTAGTGACTGTCAATTTTCGAACATGGAATTAGGGTCCGTTTACATTTTCGAACGATACGTAGCAATTAACCCAGAAGGCAATTCGATCGGTGCAGAGTGCTGCCACCGTTACAAACCTGCTTTGCTTTGGGAAGGCATTCCAGCCCAAAAAAAACAGGAAAACAGGTGTAATTGGATCTTAACGGTTCGAAGCTGGTCAAACATGTCAATTTGCAGGTATCAGCGATAAATTTTATTTTTTTTTTTTTTTTAATTTCTTGGCAGAAACGTGTGGCTCGACCCACGACCCTGAGAGTAAGAGTCTCATGCTCTACCGACTGAGCTAGCCGGGCAAAACAAACAATTATTTTTACCGAGCACAGAAGCATTTACCTCTGGGTCTAGTAACCCAAAGAAAGTATCATTGTGAATAGAAATTTGCGCAAAAAGACGATTGTCTGCACGATCAAACAACTTTATTGCTGCTAAAATTTTTCGACAATGTTTACGCACCTCAAATCTAATTCGACATTTTAAAATTGCTTAAGGAGGAACAAAACATTATTTTTAAAAAATATCTGCGTTTGCTTTTCATATCCGAACTTACGTTCATAAAGATTAAAATGTTGCAAATTTGTTTGGCAGTAATTAGTGGATTTTAAAATTTGAATGTCTGGGATTTTATTGTCTTTTTCGACTGCAAACCTTTAGTCTGACAAGTCTACTTCGGTTTTAATTGTAAACTCGGGGTGTTGCGGGAAGAACGAGTGTCCCCGGTTGCCAACTCGCTCCGTCTGAAATTTCCCTGGTGCAAATTAGTGCAGTTTTGAGTTGTGACTCCTTTTTGCCCACATTTGAAACAAAAAATGTTTCTTGTTTCACTAGGACAATAAATATAAGAATTTCCGAGAACAAAGAACGAAGAATGGCTTCAGAATAGTCGCGTTTTTTTTCTTACTAAAAATAATTTTTTCAAAATTATATCCGTTTCCGTAATGATTGGATTTAACGAAAAAAAATCGTTTCAAATCAAATTAGTGAAGCATTTTCGAACGATACGTAGCAATTAACCCAGAAGGCAATTCGATCGGTGCAGAGTGCTGCCACCGTTACAAACTTTTAAACTGTTCCAAAACAGTTTTAACTGTTTGGAACAGTTTATATTGTTAGCTGACCTTTTAAGAAGGTTATTTTTACTGTAGCTGCGATTGATAGTTTCTAAACCGAGTAAACTGTAGATTTACAGAGTTCAACGGTCCAAATACAAAACCTCCAGGTCGGTGCGATTTCTATCGAAAATCTAGGTTAAATTAACTGTTTTCACAGTACCTAAACATTTTAACAGCAACTGTACAGTCTATTTTTACAGTAATTTTACTGGACTGCACAGTCAATTTAACCTTTGCTGCGGGTTGGTGCAATTTCTATCGTTGAAATCGGTTGGATTGACCGATATTTTTTTTTCTGTGTAGTTTCAAGTTTTTTTTGGCATGGTGTTATGTTAATTCCCGTTGGGTAAATAGTTAATTGGAATTTACGTAGAATGGTGTTAATGTCATAGCGTAATAAGTGGACAGCTATCGTGACGACATAAACCTATTTCGGTCACTTACTTTATTATTAAATGTAAACAGTAAAAGAATGCGGCGAATGTATTGTAATTTCAGCAGTTTTTGCATGCGTTGCATTAAATTTGCTATTTTGGAAGGCCAAAAGAAATTTAGTGATTGGTTTTGTTGTTGATAACAGCAAAAATTATTGAATTTTGTAAACAAAGTTTGTTTTGGTATTTTAGTTAGAGGGTTTTTGTTTTTGTTTTAAAATTGGGTTTGTTTATTTTAATGTTTGTTTTGGTAACAATTAAGTAAGCCAGTAGGTGTTTTCATGAATTTGCTCTAAATAACAATTGTGCTTTGTTTTTATAGATTTTTGATTACCCATGGAGGAAATTGGAAAGCATTGGCAAAAATTAACGAACTTTTGGCATTTAGAATTAAGTGACACATTTTCTGGGGATTTTTCGCTGCGATGTGCGAAGTGATGGGGATTATGTTTGATGAAACTTAATATTTTTCCAAGTTTTATGCATATTTTTAAATACAATGTTAGATATCGGAGAACACGTGTTGGTGTTAAAAACGGGTTGCAAAACCGTTAGTACATGCATATGTTTAGACGTAACTAAATGCCAAGTTACATGTAAATATATGCATGATTTTGCAAAATTTTTGTTTTGTTTTGTGACGTTAGAATATTTTAAAATTTGATAAGTTATATGAGGAATTCTCAAAAATTGTGGAATTCTACAGTTTTTGAGGCACATTCTCCAAACTTGGTGGAGAGGTCACTTTTTATATAAGAATCAAAAATTGGAATAGTGCACGTCAAAAAAAAAAAGTAAAAAAAGTTACGCACGTTTAAAAGCCAAAAACTCTAATCCAACGACCGAATACCATCTTGATTCACACATCATTTTAAAGCTTTTAAATTATGCTTTAATTTGAAGTACTTTTAAAAAAAATTGAAGGGGGGTTTTTTTAAAAAAAATTCAAAAGTATTTTTAAGTTTAAAATATTTCGGTGAAAAAAATTTTGAGCGAAATCGGAGACAAAAAAATTTTCAGCTGGTACACTTGACGTGTTTTGCTTCATATATATGTGCGTAACTTTTTTACTTTTTTTTTTTGACGTGCACCCTTCCAATTTTTGATTCTTATATAAAAAGTGACCTCTCCACCAAGTTTGGTGAATGTGCCTCAAAAACTGTAGAATTCCACAATTTTTGAGAATTCCTCATATAGTTGATGAAATTGATGATTTTAGTATACGGAATGCAATGCTGTTAACAAAAATATATTTGGATGCATGTGGTAATGCATATAAGTATGTACATTAGAGAGGATCAAATTTTTTTTCCACGTACTTTCAAACACTTTCGGATTCTCCGTTAAAATCTAAGTTAAAAACTCCTTGGGACCTTATATCTGCGGTGAATTTCGACTCAGCCAAAAATCGTTTGAAGTTTTGGGTTTCTTTCGCTGTTGCGAGATTGTCTTTGATAATTTATAACTTCCGAACAACTTGTTGTATTGCTATGATTTTAGCACCGTTAGAAAGGTGTTTTTGCGTAGTAAGAACGCTTTGGCTAATTTATTGAAAAAAATTATCTGGTTCAAAAGTTATGACCTTTTGAATGAAAATACATAAAAACTTTATACAAAATGTACCAAAAATTTCATCTTTTTTAAAAAACAAATATACTTTTAATTTTTTTTATAGTGTATAAAAAGAACTATCTAGAGAAGGTCTATTCATCCAGATACGGCTAGGCATTTCAAAGTTATGACCTTTTGAATAAAGACAAATACAAACTTCATACAAAGTATATTAGAAATTTAATCTTCCAAAAACAAAAAAACCGTTATTTTTGAATTTTTTTCTATAGCTCATTAAAAGGCTTTTCCAACACAGTTCTGTTCTATAAGATACGGCAAGAAATTCCAAAATTATGACATTTTGAATCAAAGCATACATTTTCTCTATAATACTTGATTTTTCGAACTTTGAGCCATTATAACACCGCTTAGTGACCCAACTTCAAAAAATCCTTTGGCGGTTTTTTTCTACTAATTAATGGTTATCGAAAGTACCACACAAGAACTCATAAAAAAAAAAAAAATTTTTTTTTTTGTTCAACTTTGTATGAAATATTTTTTCACTCAACAGTTGCAACAGTAGTTCTTTTTATACACTATAAAAAAAATTTAAAAGTATATTTTTTTTTTTTTAAAAAGATGAAATTTTTGGTACATTTTGTATAAAGTTTTTATATATTTTCATTCAAAAGGTCATAACTTTTGAACCAGATAGTTTTTTTCAATAAATTAGCCAAAGCGTTTTTATTACGCAACAACACCTTTCTAACAGTGCTAAAATCATAGCAATGCAACAAGTTGTTCGGAAGTTATAAATTATCAAAGACAATCTAGCAAGGAGTTTTTAACGGAGAATCCGAAACTGAATGAAAGTAAGTGGAAAAATTTGGCTTGGAACAAATTGATCCTCTCTAATGTACATATATTAAGTTTGCAAAAGTTTTTTTAGAGAGAGCTAAGTTTGTGCCTTGGGTTTTTTTTTTTTTAATAAGTATATATTTGATATAATGGACATAAGAATAATTGATGCAATGTAATTTGTTAAAATTTAAATTTGGTTTTTCACCATTGCTTGTGATTTCGTTTACCATGTTAAAGTAATATTTTGGAATTAGGAGTTGAACTATTTTTAGTATTAATAACGTTTTGAAACTATGATTTTGGGAAACTAGTTGTACATGGTCGTGGGCTTTGGAGATGTTGGTGGTAGCAGTTCGAGTTGGTTTTCCGGCTATCGCTTGGGATTGGTTACGTTTGGCAGGGGTGTATTGGCGGCAGTTAACCCGGACGAGGGTAGAAGTTAAGGTGCTTTTCTAAAGGCAGATGAGCGACGTCCTGCCCATATATGTGCATTAACGATGACACCAGTAGCTAAGTTTATTGATTGAATGGCTTAAGTTTGATGGAGTGAGTTATGGCGACTGAGGCATGTCAAGTATTGTGACTAGGGTTGCCTATCATAAATGAGGCGACAACCCAGCTGTTGGAGGAGAGGGGAGCCAAAGTTCTTTGCCGCTCTCCTAGAAGAAAACATTTAACTACAGCCAGATCTGTGTTGAACATCTGAGTCCATGCTAACCACTGAATACTAAGGGTAATTATCAAATCAAAGTACACATGGTGCCATTGCAAGATTGAAATTACGTCATCAACGTTTATTGGAGCACAGAGGCGGTTGCCTAGGAAATGAACGTATTTATTTTCAATGCGTAGCCTTGGATGTAGTTTTGGTCCTCGATTTTTTGCTGTATATTTGTACGCCGATACCTTCCACCAAACGTGACTTGCCAACAAGCAGAACAGCGATAGCCCGGGAAAAGTATCTGAGGTGCAGTGCTGCGGTGGATCTCGTTGATCAAAGGAGTGGCCCATGTTCCAGTTAGGCAGGAGAATGTATTTCTTTATTTTATATTTTATCATTTGGCGTTTATGCATTTATTTATTTTGACAAATTATTTCATTGTAGTTATTGCCTTTGGATTTGTACGATTTTGTTTGGTATTGATTTGTTTTGATAAAATGTTTGAATATAAAGTTATTATTCGAACTCAAGGCCGAGCCCTCGGAAAAGATCATGCTTGTTTTCCAATCATAATCTTTTCTTTTTCCGAGGGGGGAGGAATGTTGTGGGTTAAAACCACATGCGATGCTCAGTTGAAGCATCTTTTAAATTAAAGTTATGTTATTGTGGCATCAATAATATGGAATAGTTTTAGGCATACCTTTTGGTTGACCACGCAGAGTTCAACCATGAGATATGATGCATTCCGACCTCCAAGAGAAAGTAGTAAGATAAGCAGAATTCTATTCTCAAGATCATTATCTTCAAGATTAGTATACAAGAACAAGATTTGTAAACTATATAAGCTTTATTTAGAGTTAATCAAATTGTCTTTTGGTTAGTAAATTAAACTAATGAAGTTGTGCGTCTTATTTAATCGGGAGTGATAAGTGAGTGTAAGTTCGTGGCTTTAATAGGAACATTTGACGGTCAGGGGACCAAAAAACTCAACAGTTAGTTCATAAAGTAAACAATTTTGGAGTCATATTTTCTTACTGAGTTGGGGAAAAAATTTTTTCACAAATCTATACTAAGTAGTTGCTACAAAAAAAATATTTTTAAAATTTTTTTTACGTGTAGTGCAGGCAAAATAGATTTAAAAAGTATTTTATATCTTGAACATTTCGATCGGTCATAGCTGATATTGTTCGTAATTAAATTTAAAAAAACAAAGCTTTTAGATTTAGGCAGTTTTTAAAAAAGGTTGAATAACGGTTTGTTTTTGTCGGTGCTGAATGTAAATCTGGCCTCAGATACGGTCTATCACGTATAGTAACCTAAAAGTTAAAAAAACATGATCACGAAATTAGATACTTTGCTATTGTCTATTAAATGCATTATTTAGTACTATTTTTCGTTTTCAAGAGGAACTATAAAGCGGTTTTAAATCATTTTTCTGGTAAAAGTTTTGATCATTCGAAAATTTCACCATAAAAGTTAAAAATCGTATTTGGTCATACTTTTTTAAAGAAAAATCACACAAGACCACTCATAACTAATTTTGATAACAAAAAGCTGCACTAAATGATGCATTTAATAGAAAACAGCAAAACAATTTCGTACATCTTCTGTACATAATCATACAAGATCAGTTCATAGCTCATTTTGAAGAAGAACAGAACTAAAAAAGCATTTAATAAGAAATAGCCAAAAAATTCTATGCGTCCGATATAGACCTGGTCACGGGCCAAATTTTTAAGGTCCGGCCCGACACTACCATATTGTTACATATTCAGGCTTTTTTATAATTTAAAAATATTTTAGCTTATTGAAAAACCAAACATTATACATGAAGTGCTTATTTGAGTTTTTTTGGTCGAATCTAATAAGACGAGTTGTTTAGTTTGGTCATTCTTATCCTCACATTTAAAAATTATTTTACATATTTTTATGTAAGAACAGAACTTTTTTCAAGCTTATGCTTCTCAACCTTCCCGTGATTTACGGGTCTTTAATTTTCGGGCTTTTTTTGTAAGGCCAAGGTTCGCACGAAGCTGGCACAAAACTCGATTTATGCCCTTCGAAAACTAGAAAAAATTCATTTCTGCAATAAAATTTTAAGATAACATAGTTCTGCACGGAGAAAAATACGCAACATAATTTTTACTCTACTCGGGTTGTCAAAAAATTAAAGTGATCAACTCTAAATTTCAAATATAAATTACCTTATGTATTTGATGGGTCCGTAAAGTCATTTACAAATAAAATGTAGTTAAATAATAAATTAATATTTTTTAAGAATTTTTAAGTGTGTTACTTAATGACATTTTATTTATTGAAAATTAATTTTTTAATTGAACTTTTGGTCATATATTTGCAAAGATCGATTTACATATAAATCTATCAATGCATTTTTCTAACACATAATTATGACAAATCAAGGAACGGATTAAAAACACGGCTATAGTGACATATGTTTCGTCTTTCGCCACAAAGACTCATCAGACTATTTTTGTTGTAATTATAATTATATTTATTTTACTAAATTAATTATAATTGAAAAATTGCAAGTTTGAAAACTTTTTGTGTTTTTGGTCTGGGCGGGAGTCGAACCAAGGATCTCCAGGTTGGTAGCAGAAGTCGATACCACTGCACCAGCCTTGCCCGGCTGCGAAGCCGACTTTTGCCAGTTTTGTTTGTGTGTTAATACGTATTGATATATCATAATTGTTGTTTGTGTTATTTATTGATATTTGGTATAGTTGTTCCTTTGGAACAAATTCAATACCGATTGCAGGTGTTTTCACCTTATCAGGGCGTGTACTATAGCCGTGTTTTTAATCCGTTCCTTGATTTGTCATAATTATGTGTTAGAAAAATGCATTGATAGATTTATATGTAAATCGATCTTTGCAAATATATGACCAAAAGTTCAATTAAAAAATCAATTTTCAATATATAAAATGTCATTAAGTAACACACTTTAAAATTCTTAAAAAGTTATTTGGGAGAAGTAATTTATACTTTCGGAAAAAAATGTGTGACCATTTTGAATTTATACTTCTAGTCGAAATAACTTTATGTTTTTCACGCACCAAAATGAGTGCCATAATTTTCACTCCACTCGAGTAAGGTAAAAATCATAAAAATATAGAATCATTTTGGCTTTTATAGTTCTATTAATAATTTCTATTGTTAGACAGACATTTACTTAATATACAAATTTTATGCCTCTTCATCATATGCGTAAGTAGCGCAGAGGGTATGTATCACACGGAAGGGCCGGGGTTCGTACCCTAGCGTGGTCAATTTGTTTTTTTTTTTTTTTTTGCTTGAACTTTACGGTGAGGTAAATATCATGTCAATTTTTTCAAAAAAATTACTAGCGAACATACATTCTGAATTGACTAAAACAGTAAGGTGAAATTTATTTCGGTGTGGAGTTGTCACTATTCTGATTTGAAATTCTGGTAAAATTTATGAGGAATAAAGTACTATTTTTTTCTCCGTCTGGTGAAAAAATTCAATTGCAGTTATTTTACAAGAGACAATCCTATACTTGCAGATGGGGCCCGCACCACAAGTATAGCCTAGGGGCCTCCAAGTCCTAAATACGGTCCTGACTATTTTCATTGTCAGTAAAAAATTATTTTTACTGCAATTCTTTTCAGTAATCAGTAAATTTAATTTGCATTATCAATAAAAACTTACTGGTTATTGTTTTTTTTTTTTCAGTTATCAGTAAAAATATATTTTTACTGCAATTTTTTGTCAGTAACCAGTAAGAAATTATTTTTACTGCAATTTTTTTCAGTAGTCAGTAAAATTTACTGGTAATACAAATTTAATTTGCATTGTCAATAAAAACTATTCTTTTCTATTCTTTTGAAAATACATGTGAATGCATCCCTGTCTTATCAATGAGTTTCCTCATAAGAGATACAAAAATAAGACACACTCATCATTATTCTTATCGGTTTATTTATCATTTTGAAAGCATGACCATTAGAGGTGAAAAGGTATAAGTTCCATAACTAAAAATAGCAATGAAGAAAAACATCGACAAAAATAATCAAATCAGATTGTTTACCGAGCAGGGATCGGTGTCCAGGTACTTGATGTTTAAACGTTGAAAGCTTATAGGTAAAGTTCAGAGGCCTCGTATTGCTTAGTTATCACTAAGGTGCAGGGGCGTGGAGAGAAAATCCGGGCCCGGGGGTAATTATATACCGGGCCCCCTCCAGTACTATTTTTTTTTTTATTCGATACTAACCCACAAGATATCCAAGAGATATATGAAATGAACAAAGTTGTGATTTTGTTTGCCGCCCATATAACATAAAAGTCAAAAAATAAGATTTCGGCCGGTCTTCGATCAATGTTTAAAAACTATACTAAAAAAAGGCAAATCATTTTAACTGCCCGTAGCTTCGAGACTTTTGGTTTTTTTCGGAGGCCTACATTTATATTCTTAGGAGAATTTTGTCCAAATATTAAACTTGTTGCTGTTTTTGCCGAAAAATAGCAATTTTTTAAGAAAATTTTCATGACTAGAAATAAAATTTTTTGTAAATTTTAGATGGCGAAACATTTGTTCTGGAAATTTTATGTTGTAGGAAATTAAATGTTAATTAATCAAAAAGAAAAAGTTAATTAAAAACACTAATTTTTAGGGTATGGATCTGGTCTCAAAGTACTGATTTTTGTCTTCAAAATGAGCTATGAAATGGTCTTGTATAGTTTTCCTTTCAACAAATAATATTTTCCTTAAGGCAGGATTCGGTACCTTGAAGTTTTTAAGTTATGTAGCGTGTAAAAGGATATAAATTTTATAAGTATTTTTTATAAGGACTGCCCCAGAAAAATTTGACTCTCTTATTCCTTAAGATTATGATTTACCTGATGATCAGCAGGTCGAAATATGGGTGCTATATTTTTTATATAACATGACGATTACAAAAATATATAACACTTGGCAAACAAACTTCAGACGATAAAGATATCTAGCAATCAAGAAAAAAAGAGCAAACTCATTTTGTACACTTGCATGCAAAAACGAGAATTAAAATATTCAGCCATAGCTAAAAAAACAGGTGCATCAAAAATCACTGTCCAAAGGGTTATTTCGAATTATAGAAAGGGTCAACTTATTATGCGGGAAAAGAGTTTAGGTAGAAAAGCCAGTATAGACCCACAATTGGTGAAAAAAGTGAAGCGCCTTTTTAATCAGAATTCCAACACTCCAGAACGAGGTATGGCTGCCAGAGCAGGAACCTCAAAATTTTCTATAAACAGACTAAAGAAAAAACTTAAGCTAAGGACCTACAGAGTTCAAAAAGTACCAAACCGTTCCGATGAAAAGCAGTTAGAGGCTCATATGCGAGCTCGAAAGTTATATGTCGGTTACCTGACTTAATTTGACTGCTGCATAATGGACGATGAAACATACGTAGAGGCAGATTTTAAACAGCTAACAAGACACGGATTTTACACCTGTTCGGAGGAGGGGCAGATACAGAGAAAATTTAAAGAGAAGAAAATTACAAAATTTCCCAAGCAGTATATGGTTTGGCAGACCATATGCACCTGCGGTCTGAGGAGCATTTTTTTTGTAACACTGGGCACAATTAACTCAAAAATTTATATTGATGAATGCTCTGAAAAACGGAGGTACTGTAATGTTCTGGCCTGATTTAGCAACCTCTCACTACTCTAGAGCCACCATAAAATGGTACAAAAGCAATAATGTAAATTTTGTTCCCAAAAATGCAAATCCACCTAACTGCCCACAGCTTCGACCTATTGAGAGATATTGGGCTCTAATGAAATCAGATCTTCAGAAGAGTAAAAGCACTGCAAAAAAATTAAAAGATTTCAAAAATAAGTGGCGAAGGTCGTACGGTACTGTCGACGAAACAACTGTGCAATACTTAATGAAGGGTCTTAAGAAAAAAGTAAAATATTTTTATATAAAATTAATTGTGTAAGGTTATTTATGTCTGTTATACTACTCACTAATAAATAAAAAACAAAATTTAAAAAAAATTCATTACGTATTTTTTTGTTAATGAAAAACAAAGGGACAAATTTTTCCGGGGCAGTCCTTAGTTGAGATATAAGATGGGGGTGGTTCGAGTTTTATTCATTGCCCGCGGGGCTTGCCAGCTTACCAGCAATGGGCTCAGGCTTTGAAATCGATTTTCATGTGAGCCCGAACCTAACCACAAAAGTATTTTATTTAGAGGCCCGTGAGGACCCGTAAATCACACGAAGGTTAAGGAGCACAATCTTGGAAAAAATTCTGTTCTTATATAAAAATATGGAAAATAATGAGGGGATTCCTGAAAACGTGTAAAAGCCTCGAAAACCTCGTAATTACGAGTTTCGTATTGATTTTGACAACATTTACTAGCTTACGAGGTTTTCGAGGCTTTTACACGTTTTCAGGAATCCCCTCAATGTATAAGTGAAGTGTTTAGAATGAAAATGGAGTAAGTTAAGTCAAACAAAAAAACTTATTAGATTTGTCCAAAAAGCGTAAGTGAGTTAAGCTTTGTTTTTTTTACTCGTTTGAAAAAAAAAAAAAAATATATATATAATTGTGCGGGCCCGGGCTTTTTCTCAAGTTCTTGTTTCGTGTTCGTCGGTTGGGATCGTTTCCTCTAGTTGAGCGTAAATATCATTCCGCAAGCTTGCAGAAAACTACCATAAGTTTTATTAATGAAGATATTGTTTCTGCTGAAATCCGGGCCCTCAAAATAACACCGGGCCTGGGGGGAATCCCCTTTTACCCCCCCCCCCCCCTCTCGTCTGGCCTGCTAAGGTGTTTTTAAGGTTAAGCTAGGGAGGTTTTTCATACCTTCTCAAGGCTTCTGGAACAGTGTAGTAGTCTTTGGGTGTAATACCTTTTCATGGTATTCAACAAGCGTTCATGGTTGTGTATTTTTAAGGTTAAGCTGGGAAGATTTTTCATACCTTCTGAAGACTCCTGGACACCATCGGGTGATAAGTGTAGTAGTCTGTACGCGTAATACTTTTTACAGCATTCATCAAGCTTACATGGTTGTGTAATAATCCTATAATTTTACCGATACAGGTCAACCAACACGAAGTAGTCTACATATACGACACTGAAGCAGCTATCAAGCTACACACAAATACAAGAAAAGTATTTTTCAATGATGAACAACTATATCGCTTCTGGATTACGAGAAATCCTTATCTAAAAGTCGGGTTTTTCGAGATTTCCTTTTTATTTATCACACCTTTAGAAACAATATGAAGACCATTTAATAACTAAAATTCGGCCCGAAAATTCGAATAGCTCATTGAACGGTTTCAAAAAATAAAAAATTAAAACTTCTATATGGGTGATTCTCAGATAACTGTACGTTTTGTGTCCTCTGGCGATTTCACCTATACAGTAGGCTTTTTTCACAAAAAATTACGCTATAAGTTAGAAACTATGTTTTTCTAATAGAGCAGATCAATTTTACCACCAAATAATTATTGGTCTGCTGTGAAAGTTTGCAAATATACCCCAAATGTCACAAACGTGGCATGTCTTACCCCTACTTTTTATAAACAAAACGATGAAAAACGACCAAAAAACAGAAATAGAACAGAAAACAAGTTACTACACATATTAAGTAAATACTTAAGGCTACAATATTCTGAGCTCATCTGCAGTATAAAATAATTTTTAGAGGGCACAATTTCGAATTGAAAACTGTCCCCTAGTTTTGGAAAAAAAAAAATTCTTGAAAGCATTATGCTACTACTGCATGGTACTACTGTTTCAGTCAATAGATTGCAATACATATGCATTAATTCTGATCACTATCCATCACCCAAAGGTCATCATGTCCAGACGCGTCCAAAAAGAAATCTGTTTGCGTCTTATAGGGCAGTTTATAAACAAAAACAGTTTTTTTTTTTAAATTATGGTCACAAACGTGGCACTCGGCACTCCCAGGTAGTACATTTTATTTTATACATGAAACAATTTTTTTTGTAGGATTTGCATACGTGACCCTAAATTCTTTCGGAAAAATCTTGAACTCAAAATCGTGCTTTACAATGAGCGATAAACTACAAAAATGTCACAAACGTGGCGCATCAAAAATGTCACAAACGTGGCATTTTGATCAGTCTGCAAAAAAACTAATTTTGATATAAAGTTTGAGTATACATTTGATTAGTTGAAGGCTATTAATTATGTTTTTAATACAAAATATTTTCTACACCATCAGAATCCTGAGTTATCCTTGCTCAAAAGTGAAAAATGACTGTTTTGACATCTACTTAAAGCTATAGAACAAACGCAACAACAAGTAAAATTAATTTTTGTCAATGGATTCAAGCATCCAAATTTATTGCCAACAAGACATAATTTTACCGTTTTTCAATTGGATTCCCAGCTTCCGAGTTATAAGCGTTTAAAGTAAGGATATCTTTCGATAAAATATAAAGGATTTTTCGAGACCGAAAAGTTACAAAAAATCAAATTTTATTATTTTTATCAATAATATATTTAATTACAAAAATTTTGAGATCTTGTAGACCATAATCGCATGAAAAATGACAGTTCTATGCTAGATTTAGTGAATGACCCTACTAAACTATTGTTTGCAAATTAAGAGAACCAAAGTCTCGTCTGTTCATTCACTAAATCTACAATAGAGCCTTATTTTTTCATCCGATTTTAGTCTGCAAGGGCTTAAAATTTTCGTGATAAAATATATTTAAGAATTTTTAAGTGTGTTACTTAATGACATTTTATATATTGAAAATTGATTTTTTAATTGAACTTTTAGTCATATATTTGCAAAGATCGATTTACTTATAAATCTAGCAATGCATTTTCTAACACATAATTATGACAAATCAAGGAACGGATTAAAAACACGGCTATAGTGACATATGTTTCGTCTTTCGCCACAAAGACTCATCAGACTATTTTTGTTGTAAATATAATTATATTTATTTCACTAAATCTATCTATATATATAAAAATGAAATGGTGTCCGTATGTATCTTATGAACGCGGAAACTACACGGTCGATTTACACGATTTTTTTTTTAAATTGTTTCCTATGGTCTGTAAAAGGTTCATAAGGGGGTGAGATGCCGCTGAGGGGGACGAAGGTTGAGCCCCCCATACAAAAAAAATACAAAAAATTGCTGTATCTCTGCACTTATAGAAGCTATGATTATGAAATTTGGTGAACTTATGCATAATGTATCTACCATTCACAATGCAAAACTTGGGGGATATTATGTGTGGGAGAATTGCATCCTCTTTACAAAAAATACACAAAATGCTATATTTCTTCACATATGTCAGATATCGTTATAGAACTTCGTACATACATGGTTGTATATTCTATCTACTATTCATCTTGAAAAATTTGGGGGGGGGGGGGTGAGAAGGGAGAGTTGCGTCTTTCATACAAAAAATATGTACATATGTGAGCTATGATAATAAAAGTTGATACATGGATCTTAAAATCCTTGGTGATTGGAAGAGAGGGAAGATGGAGACGGATGGGACTTTATACGTAAAGGGCATCGGAAACGGGCGAACGAAGTCGCAACCAGGCCAGCTAGTTAATTATAATTGAAAAATTGCAAGTTTGAAAACTTTTTGTGTTTTTGGCCTGGGCGGGAATTGAACCAAGGAACTCGCGGTTGGTAGCAGAAGTCGTTACCACTGCACCAGCCTTGCCCGGCTGCGAAGCCGACTTTTGCCAGTTTTGTTTTTGTGTTAATACGTATTGATATATCATAATTGTTGTTTGTGTTATTTATTGATATTTGGTATAGTTGTTCCTTTGGAACAAATTCAATACCGATTGCATATTGTCTTTAATCCATTCCTTGATTTGTCATAATTATGTGTTAGAAAATGCATTGCTAGATTTATATGTAAATCGATCTTTGCAAATATATGATTAAAAGTTCAATTAAAAAATCAATTTTCAAAATATATTTTTGATAAAAATAATGAAACTTACCATTTTTCTTAATTTTTCGGTCCAGAAAATCCTTTATGTGTTATTGAGAGGTATCCTTTTTGTAAAGGATTATAACTCGGAAACTAGGAATCCAATTGAAAAACGGTAAATTACGTCTTGTTGATAATAAATTCGGCTGTTTGAATCCATTGACAAAAATTAATTTTACTTGTTGCTGTTTTTGTTAAGTAGATGTCAAAACTGTGATTTTTTCACTTTTGAGCAAGGATAACTAAGGATACTGATGTAATAGAAAAAAATCAAGATCAGATTCGTAATTAGGAGATCCTAATCCACCATAAACGGCTATAAAAACAGAAAACATGAAACCATAGTTTATCTTTAGGGCAGTAGGGTATAAAAAAATGAACCACCGGAGACATGACACTGTTGCAAAATTAGTCTTGAAGCGTAAATTTGTCATTATATGCAATATATCTCTCATTAAAACGCTTCAAAACCATAATTTTTCGATACTGTGACTAAAATGTCACAAAGGTGGCAATTTGGTCACAAACGTGGCAGCAAAATTTCTTAATTTCGACCTCAAAGCCTTATATTCACACTTGTAGTTGATCTACTTAAAGGTGAGTTTTTAGAGTGTGTTTACACAAGATAGCATGAAGAAACTTGCAAAAATCCAAAAAATTCATCTGTCAATTTTACAACTCGAAAAAGCACAGTTATCTAAGAATCACCCACATATTCTTTCCACATTATCCTTTTGAATTTGAAGTACTGAACATAAAAACTTATGAAATACAAACGAATATGTAGTTATATTTAACTTATTTTAATTACTGCTTATTTGCTCTTTAATTTAATTCGATACATCCAACGTAAAAGTTTGTAACTCAAGTTACCAACTTTTTACGGGACAATGGTTGTGATGGCCATTAAAAATTTTTATAGATTATCATTTTATTTTCAAGCAAAATAAAATTGTTAGTTTTATACATTTTTATGCCTTACGCAAATATTGAATAATTTATTGAGGACCACCCTAAATGATGCATTGAATTGTCAGAAATTAACATATGTTTAATAAATATTGAACATACTCTTCGAAGATAATTTACTAGCTAAATGACCAACTTCACTTTTCTCGTTCATTTCCTTTTCCTAATTTTTGGAGGTAACATTCTGTAACGCTGCAGTAAGTAAAAATTTCATTAATATAATTTCCAATTAAATCGGAAAAAGTTTGAAACTTTTCTGATTTATTCAGTGAAAACTAAATATAAATTTAATTTGGCTAAATGCTACAACCTTTATTTCATTCATTTAGAAGGGGTACACAAGGTTCTAAAGGATTGGAAATTGAAATTCGAATAACGTGAAGTCTTGAGATTTGAAGACTATAATTTAATTTTCTTGGAATTTAATTCCTAATTTCATTAATTACACGGTAAGCCTCCGAAAATTCATGCATTTTTCTCTCTTCTGATATACTCATTTTGTTTGCCAGATCCAAAACACGAGTACACATAATTATATAGTACCTGGAGACCGATCCCTGCTCGGTCAGCAATCTAATCTTTTATTTTAGTCGATGTTTTTATTCATAGCTATTTTTTGTTATGAAACTTGTATCTTTTCACTTCTAACGGTCATGCTTTAAAAATGATAAATAAACCGATGAGAATAATAATAAGAAAAAACTCGGAAAGTATCGAATGGTAAACAAACTATCAAAAACTAAAATTTTTTTTTGGTGAAATAGAATGCCCTAAAATAAATAAATGGGATATGCCACGCACCCAAAATATTTCGTCTTTTGTATGGCAGCTGAAATATTTTATCTTCAAAGGATCATAACTCGGAAAATAAAAATCCCATTGGAAAAGTCCGAGAAGATATTTGGACAAGAAAGAGTGTAACTATTCGATGCTATTAATAAAAAAGAATTTTACCTTTTCTTGTAGCTACGCTGTAAGACTGAACACAGCGTTTTCTTCAACTTCATGCAAGGATAGTTCAAAATCCTGCAGGTATAATGACAGTTCTGCTGATGAAGACGGACTTAGCGTCGAAAAGTCCATAAGACTGCATATAAGAATTAAACAGTTCATTCCATTTTTTTTTTGTGCCTGAGTTATTAACCAAAATTTTTATTTTGATAAAAAAAATGGGCGTGGCAATTATTAAACAAAGTCTTCTTTTTGTTATGCTTTAGATACTCCTGATCCAGATCCGCATACCAAATTTCATCAAAATATGTTGTATCATTTGCGAGAAATAGCATTTAATGTGTTTTACTTGTGTTCAGTATCCATATGGTCACATATGATCACTTGAACATGCATGGTCACCTTAGTACAAAATAGTGTCACTCAACGTGACCAACAGTTGCAAGAATTTATTTCTCATGGAAATAAATTTGGTATTAGCTTACTGCTGAAAATTTGTTTCCCATAAAAATTTGCTTACTATGGACAAATTTTGTTTGCATGGAAATTGATTTTGCATTTGGTTCTCATGAAATTTGTTCGGTAACTAAAACCCGGTTCATGTTACCACATGCGCTGCAAAATTCATATTTTAATTTTTGCTTTTATTTTATTGCTGCTGTCAGCAATTCTAACCTTTACTTTTACTGTTGTTGTTCTTTAAGTATTATTGTTAACTTATAAGCTATATATACGATAAATTTAATTTTAATAAAGTCAGTTAATCAAAAATAACTCAACGGAATTAATCATATTCATTAATTCGTCGCAGGTTTAATAGATGCACCATCTATTAAACCAACATATCAAACATACAAAAAAAACCATTGGTAGATGTTCCATTTACCAACAAAACTGTATATACATTTATACATTTGGTGACCCCGAAGCTTTCCTTGCTGGTGTTACACCTGAAAGGATCACGCGTCTTCGCAACAAAAACACAAACATTTAAACGCGAAATTTAAAAAAAAAAAAAAAAAACGTACATATCGTGAGTGATTTCGCTAAAGTTCGTCGCGAATAAAATTCGAAAACATATTTACAATAAAAATATTGCAACGAGTGAACAATGGAAACCCTACTAAGCAGACAGTTGGAGCTGAAGAAAAAGATTGACCAGCTTATCACCAACTTTAAAAAGGATTCGGACGAGCGGAAAACACCAGATTACTATACAGAGCGGCTAAGAAGACTACATGTGCTGGCAGAAGAATTTCACCGCAATCATAAAGCAATTGTGGCCTCTGAAGAAGATATCCATGAAAAAGATCAGTACCTTGAGGAAGCAACATTTGAAGAGGTATTTAAAACAGTCGGAAAATACACAAAAATCTTCGAAAAGGGAATTCAAAAGCGAATCTCGATGGAAGATGGGAATCAAACTGGGCAGACAAGCGACGGCGCTGCAGCAGCTGGGATGGATGAAAAATCAAACGAAACTTCAAAATTGAGCGAACAAACACTAAAAATACTTCGTAACCAGAAATCACTTTTGAAGGCGCTCAATAGAAACATAGAAGAAATAACAGCACAGAAATTGATGACCCATCCATCAACATATTATCCAATCAAGCTGGCCATTCTGGAAAAGCATATGACAGATTTGGCCAGAAACAACGCTGCATTGTGGGATTCCACAATTGATGACCACATTCAGGAATACACGCCAGAGGTGTATTATGAAATGGAAGCAAGGGTAGAGGCAGCGATCATCGAACTCCGACAACATGTTTCCATGGCGAATATTGAACAATCAGTTCTCGACACAGCAGCAGCTCATCAACCAGAAAGTGTCGTGCCGTTACCAAAAATTTCCATTCCTACGTTCAATGGAAATTACTTGCAGTGGGTAGCGTTTAAGGACATATACACAGAAATGGTCCATAATGCACGCATCAGTGATACAAGAAAGATGCATTATCTAGCACAAGCCTTAATAGGTGAACCAAAAAATCTCATAAAACATCTTACAGTAGTAGGAAGTAATTATTTAGCGGCTTGGACAATTCTTACCAGTCGTTACGATAATAAACGTTTGTTGGTGACAACTTTGCTGGAAAAGTTGCTAACGCAATCATCAATTAAGGTCGAGTCGCCAGCTGCAATGAAATCATTGCACGATATCACTCAAGAATGCATCCATGGCCTGAAGGCGCAAGGGATTCCGGTCGAACATTGGGATGCGATACTAGTTCACGTAGTGCTACGCAAAATGGATCCACCAACACAAAGAGCTTTTGAGCAGAATTTAAATGATAATAGACGGCTACTCAACATTAATGAGGTGCTACAATTCCTGGAGCGTAGGTTCCAATCCTTTGAAGCACAACGGATTAAGGAAGTTTCAGCAACAAAAACGTGTGCCTCAGTGACAACGATAAACCAAAACAATTACAATTGTCCGATATGCAAAAAAGAAAGTCATAACTTCTACGCTTGCAAAATGTTTGCAAACGCTGATTTGAACCAAAGGTGGAAATGGGTTAAAGAATTCAATCGATGCGTCAATTGTTTGAGAGCCGGGCATCGAGCAGATGAGTGCAAGTCAGGATCTTGTACTAAATGTTCCAAAAATCATAACACGTTGCTGCATAATCAATGGATCAGCAACCAGCATAATCAAAAGAAGGCCTCTTATCAGAAAACCAAGGCAGTTCCGCAACAAATAACTGCAGCTACAACCAAAAAGCAAGAACAGGCAGTTTCAACACAAATTAATCAAGAGCAATCAGCAAATAAAGTCAGTCTTCTGACAAACAACAAGAAAAGAGATTCGAGTTACGTTTTACTGGGAACAGCTCGAATCCAGATTGCCGCAGCCAGCGGCCATTATGTCGAGTGTCGCGCTATACTGGACTCAGGCTCTCAAATCAACCTGATAACAGATCGCCTACTCAAAAAATTGGGCGCCAAGCCTAGACCGATGTCTATGAGTGTGGAAGGAGTTGGAGCTAATGAAACAAAAATGCGGCATCAAACAACGGTTTCTATTAAATCAAGTTTAAACGAATTCACTGCTGAAATAGAAGCACACATCATACCAAAAATTGTGTCTGATCAGCCAGTGCATCAGTTAAATATTGACAGCTGGGGCATTCCACAACACATTAATCTCGCCGATCCTAATTTTAACAAGCCAGGTAGAATTGATTGCTTATTAGGAGCTGAAATCTTCTTTGACCTGGTGACAGATGGACAAATAAAATTGGCAGGAAATCATCCAACCCTTCAAAACTCAGTTCTTGGATGGATAGTAGCTGGCAGCACAGAACCTGTCTATTCAAACAACGCAACATGTGGCGTTTGCACCACAAAAGAGCTTGAAGAAGCCATTTCAAAGTTTTGGGAGACGGAAGAAATACCAGACTCAAGCATTCCGGTCACAGAAGACGAACTACGTTGCGAGTCCCATTTCCTTCAACACACTTATCGAGATCATGATGGTAGGTTTGTGGTTAAGCTACCACTTAAGGAACATGCATCAGCATTAGCAGATTCAAAAGGAATGGCACACGAACGATTTAAAAGCATTGAGAAACGCCTCATAAGAAATCAATCACTAAAGGATCAATATATATCCTTCATGAGAGAATATGAATCACTAGGGCATATGACACAAATCAACTCTTTTGACTTCCGATCACCATATTATTTTATACCACATCATTGTGTACTTCGCCCAGACAGCTCGACCACAAAATTGAGAGTTGTGTTTGATGCCTCAGCACATAAGCCAACAGGGCCTTCATTGAATGACATAATGTTCAATGGCCCAACAGTTCAAAGTGAGCTTTTTTCAATCTTGCTTCGGTTCAGAATGCACCAGTACGTTATTAAAACTGATGTTGAAAAAATGTACCGACAAATATGGGTCAATAAGGAGGATCGAAACTTACAACTAATTATGTGGCGAGAGAATCCTACAGAGCCCATCAAAATTTATCAGCTAAACACCGTTACATACGGTACCAGGTCAGCTCCTTACCTAGCAACACGCTGCTTGAATCGTCTAGCAGAGGAGCACCAAGGCCAATTTCCCTATGGAGCCAAGTCTCTAAAAAATGATTTTTATGTGGATGATGGGCTGATTGGAGCAGACACAATACATGAGGCATTAGAAATTCAACAGCAATTGATAACTATGCTCAACGGAGCAGGAATGAAGCTCAAAAAATGGTGTGCTAATGACCACAGACTTTTACGTGGAATCGCACCAGAAGATAAAGAGGTTGATCTCCACTTCAACTCTCAAAGTAATCAATCTACCAAGACTTTGGGTTTATTATGGCTACCAAAGTCTGATATGTTCTGCTTTAAGGCCAATGTCCAAGAACATAACAAAATAACAAAACGAACGATGAGTTCTGATTTAGCACACATATACGATCCACTTGGGCTTATCGGTCCAGTTCTAGTAAGAGGAAAAATGCAGTTACAGAATGTATGGCAATTAAAACTCGACTGGGATGAAGAGCTACCAGCAGAAATTCAAAGGCAATGGACATCCTATAGAATGGACTTAACAGCTTTAGACAATGTTAAGGTCTCAAGACATGTATTTGGAAGTCAAGGTTTCGAAAACGTAGAACTACATGCATTTTCTGACGCTTCAGAAAGAGCTTATGGAGCGGCTGTATACATCAAAACTACACTAAAGGATAAAACAATCAAATTGAATCTTCTTTGCTCCAAATCAAGAGTAGCCCCAATCAAACTCCAAACAATACCACGCCTGGAGCTATGTGCAGCCCTTTTAGCAGCAGAACTCATGGCAAGGGTGAAGCTTCACCTAGGTTATCAGAATAAAGCATCATACTTTTGGACTGATTCTCAAATTGTACTGTCCTGGATACACAATCACCCTGGCAAGCTGCCAATTTATGTTGCTCATCGCATCGTTAAAATTCTTCGCTTAACCATGGCTGATCAATGGCGGCACGTACCATCAAAACAAAATCCCGCGGATGTTCTATCAAGAGGACTCAAACCACGAGAATTTTCATACGGCAACATATGGTTATATGGCCCAATGTTTTTATACCAACACAAGTCGCTGTGGCCAGCTCCCTTTAAAAGGGAATTAACCATCGAAGACAACAATTCAGTTGTCACTCTAATAACGCAACAATCATGTGAAGGGCAACCATGGATATATGCAATAGCTTCAAAAAATTCATTTTTACATATACAACGAGTGCTAGGATATATTCTAAGATTTATAAGAAATTCAAAGCGACCAAAACGCTCGAGATCAGAACATATTCAGCTCACTCCCATGGAATTAGACGCAGCTCTCAAGATCATTATACGTCAAATCCAGTCGTCAGATTTTCGGGAGTTAATAAAAATCCTAATTAAGGATAAATTTGTACCCAAATCAAATAATTTAGCTTCATTAACCCCATTCTTAGATGAAGAAGGAATAATTCGAGTGGGAGGAAGATTATGTTTATCTACTCAAGAATATGATACAAAACATCAAATGATCCTACCAGCCAATAATTCAATCGTAAGGTTGTTAGCAGAAAAAATTCACAAAGAAAATTATCATTGTGGCCCCCTAGCATTGCTAGCTCAACTAAAACAAAGGTTTTGGCCGCTTAATGGCAAAAACTTAACAAGATCCGTAGTTCAACATTGTGTAAGGTGCACGCGTTCAAGGCCAATATTATACAAACAGATTATGGGCAGCCTACCAACGTTACGAGTGGAACCAGCACGACCATTCATTCATTGTGGCATAGATTATTGCGGGCCACTTAAAGTGCATTTCAAGACACGAGGAAAACCACCACAAAGGTCTTACATAGCAGTATTTTGCTGCTTCGCAACAAAAGCAGTCCATTTGGAATTAGTAACGGATCTAACTACAGATGCCTTCATTGGAGCCTTGAAAAGGTTCATTTCACGCAGAGGACATTGCAAAACAATATTCTGCGATAATGCTACAAATTTTGTTGGAGCAAAAAATCAACTGGAGGAGCTAACAAGCTCAATATATTCAGATTCTGCATCAAATTCAATCATCAGAGCATGCAGTGAAAAAGGAATCGACTTTCGGTTCATTCCACCACGTTCACCACATTTTGGAGGACTGTGGGAAGCAGCGGTGAAGTCCGCCAAAAAACTATTAGTGCCAAGACTGTCCGAAGCATCAATGACATTTGAAGAGTTGAACACTGTGGTAATTGAAATCGAAGCGATGCTTAATTCAAGACTCACTCCTGGTCACTTTTTAATAGGGGAGCCACTAACTTCAAATGTGGATGCTTGTTCAAGGCCATCAACGGCCAAACTGTCAGCGCGATGGCAAGAAGACTCAAGTCTCAAACACAGTTTTTGGCAACGCTGGTCTACTGAATACTTGAGTGAACTTCAACAACGGCACAAATGGAAAGGGCCAATAACTTTGATTAAGCCCGACACTATGGTCATTATAAAAGATGATAGTCGTCCGGTTCTACAATGGCCGCTTGGTAGAATCATCAAGGTCTATAAGGGAGATGATGGAGCAGTTCGAGTGTGTGACGTCAAAACTATGGATGGAATACGACAGCGACCCATACACAAATTAGCTCCACTTTTTCCAGAAGATAATGCAGCAGACAACTCGCGTGATGATGTTGTCGAGAAGAACAATAAACAACCAGATTCACCAGTTTCCTTAATCGTGAGCATCCCGTTAAACCGTTTAAAAAAGACGGTACCAATAAGTCAGGAAACTATCCCCAGAAAACTCCAGCGTATTCAACCTGGCCTAGGACTTAGCTTATTTGCTTTGTTACTGTTGCCACTTGTTTTGTGCAATCCAATCAACATAACGCAGTTCAGCGCAAAACCAGGGATATATTTTGAGCAACTGGGTGCAGTAAAGCTAGTAACAACTAGCTGGAAGATGATCGTCTACTATGATCTCGGCCCGTATCGAGATGAGTTAGACATCCTGAGTGATGGAACACATACCTTGCAAAAACTATGTGACAAAACAACAAATGAAACAATGTGCACATATTTGATTGATTTTTTTGATCATGTCAAAGAAGGGCTGGAAGCAGAAATAAACATCCTTTCAGTCAAAAGATCAAGGAGAGGTGCTATGGACGTAATTGGTAACGTTGCCAATTCGCTTTTTGGAGTCCTTGATTCAAACTACGCAACAAAGATGTCAGAAACCATAGCAGCCCTGCACAAAAATGATGACCATCTTGAACGGCTGCTAAAAAATCAAACTTCATTAATCAATTCAACCATTAACATTTTTAAAGCAAGTCAATTAGATATTCAAAGAAAATTCGACGAAATCCACAAACAAATTGATGACTTGCTTCATGGCCGTGATACAGAGGTGTCAAACAACAAAATTCTCATCCTCACACTATCCGTTCAAATGTTTATCATGGTATCTAATTTGCAGCGAACACACGCATCAATCATGGACGTACTGATCGACAGCCACCATGGAAAAATAAATCCCCTACTGCTTACACCAAAGCAATTGTCAAGTGAAATTATGAAGGTGAAGGCGCATCTCCCACCGCACTTACAACTCCCTATTCATCAAAACAACATTCTAGAAGTCTACAAACTTATTGAGGTCCATGGAGTTGTAGCCGAAAATCATATTGTCTTCAGCATCGAATTACCATTGACAGATTCACAACAGTTTCAACTTTTACATTTGGTACCCATAGCAGCAACAGTGAACGGTACTTTATCATCAGTGCAATTATCAACAGATTTTCTCGCTATCAGTCCACATCATGACAACTTCATTCCATTATCAAAACCACAAATTGATTCTTGTTTGCCAACAAGCGAAAACGAGTTATTGTGCTTCAACATTCAAGCCACATATCACAAATCATCTGAAGTCAGCAAATGTGAATTAGACCTAATAAACAACGAAGCCAACCCTAGATGCAAACTATACCTAATGGACGAAACAATCTTATGGTACCAACTAGATGGGCCGAATCAATGGGTTTATGCAACTACAAACACTGTAAGATTGAATGCTGTCTGCGGGAATGAAGACCATCAAATCACGCTCAAAGATAGCGGCCTGTTGCAATTGCGCTCAGATTGCAATATAAGAAATGACCATGTAACTATACAAGGCCATCAAAAAATTGTCACTTCACTACATGCCTTCAGTCCTACAATTGAGATGCCAAGAGATTGGACAAAACAATACGAAAAGGTTCCAACGAAAATAAATGCATTTTTGCCTAACTTCACCGAATTGGAATCAATTCAGAAACAACTCGCAATCATCAATAGATCTGCTCTACCCCAAGCAGCAGAAACAACACATGGACACATCCTCATCATAAGCTACACTGCAATGGCTGGTATTTGTATGCTTACTTTTACAATAATTGTAATCATTTACAAATTTAAACAACTGAAATCTTTGGTCCCTATGCAACCTACACCACTACCACGACGATCACTGCAAGATACGGCGTGTTGAAGTACCTGCAACAGAGGCGAAGAATAATCTAATTTAAGACAATAACTTCAGATACTTACTTAGTAAATAGGAGGATAAATCCAATTGTTTCAAATTCAATTTAATCTTAATTTTAATTCAACACGATTTGACTGTTCTTACTCATAAGAGTGTTTCAATAAGAATGAGATTTACATTTAAAATTTTTCAATTCAAGAAATTTGTGCATGATCAGCAAAGGCTTAAATTACAAACATAAACTTTTATCTTGAAGATGTGTATGCTTATACAAGTATAGATGTAAACAACATGCATTCTGCAGCGATTCTTAAATTCTATAAATTTACAGCGGGTAAAGGAAAACAGAATTTGAATTTTTTAATTCAAGGCGGGCAGTATGTTCAGTATCCATATGGTCACATATGATCACTTGAACATGCATGGTCACCTTAGTACAAAATAGTGTCACTCAACGTGACCAACAGTTGCAAGAATTTATTTCTCATGGAAATAAATTTGGTATTTGCTTACTGCTGAAAATTTGTTTCCCATAAAAATTTGCTTACTATGGACAAATTTTGTTTGCATGGAAATTGATTTTGCATTTGGTTCTCATGAAATTTGTTCGGTAACTAAAACCCGGTTCATGTTACCACATGCGCTGCAAAATTCATATTTTAATTTTTGCTTTTATTTTATTGCTGCTGTCAGCAATTCTAACCTTTACTTTTACTGTTGTTGTTCTTTAAGTATTATTGTTAACTTATAAGCTATATATACGATAAATTTAATTTTAATAAAGTCAGTTTATCAAAAATAACTCAACGGAATTAATCATATTCATTAATTCGTCGCAGGTTTAATAGATGCACCATCTATTAAACCAACATATCAAACATACAAAAAAAACCATTGGTAGATGTTCCATTTACCAACAAACCTGTATATACATTTATACAACTTGTATGGGAGGTTCCACGCGCACTTTCGATATTTTGCCTACTTTCAGGTCGTAGGTGTCTTAAAGCAAGTAGACTCCCTATAGTTAAATTAAGAAAGATTGCTTTAATAGTTTTCTTTTTATAGCACATTATATTTTTGTGGGCGATGCCACGCCCTTCAACGAGTTTTACCAATATAACGACAGATCACATATTAATATTTGTTTTCAGACGTAACAGCTCCTAAATTTTCATCAAAATTTTCGGAGTCGTTTTCGAGTAATAATGAATCAAAATTTTCAAGGGTTAAAAAGTGGGCGTGGCACTTATTCGATCCCGCCCACTTTTCTTTTGTTACAAGGTATTATTAAGCAGTACTTACATACCAAATTTCATTGAAATACCTTGCAAAATTTGCGAGAAATAGCATTTAACGTATTTTGCTTGTATGGGAGGTTCCACGCGCAAATGCGATATTTTGCCTACTTTCAGGTCGTAGGTTTTTAATAGCAAGTAGACTCCCTATAGTTAAATTCAGAAAGATTGCTTTAGTAGTTTTCTTTTTATAGCGCACTATATTTTTGTGGGCGGTGCCACGCCCTTCACCGAGTTTTCCCAATATAACGGCATATTACATATTAATACTTGTTTGCAGAGGTAACTTTTCCTAAATTTTCATTAAAATTGTTGGAGTCGTTTTCGAGTAATATTGAATTAAAATTTTCAAGGGCTAAAAAGTGGGCGTGGCACTTCTTTGATCCCGCCCACTTTTTGTCTGTTTCAAGGCATTATTAAGCCGTACCTTCTCACCAAATTTTATTCAAATATCTTGTATGGTTTGCGAGTTATGACCATATCAAATTTCAAATTTAGGGCGGTGCCACGCCCCCTGATGAGCATTTACAAAGTTCAAACTTAGCTAATTCTTCATTGTATGCTAATATCTAACTCTATACCAAGTTTCATTGAAATCGAGAAAAAAATAAACAAACAAACAAACAAACAAACAAACAAACAAACATAAATACATACAATTTTATCTCGTATAAGAAGAGAAGATATACCAGCTTGGTTCAGCTTCACGTTGTCTCACTGCCAAAACCTCAGTTCCGTGGGTTTTGGTGAAACGTGAAGGTTGTGACGGACAACATAATTTTCTACATAATCGGCGTACATTTTTGTCTTGAAATAATACGAAAAATCCTCAAAAGTCGTTTTAATAAAAACTATAGTTTAGATAAACTATTTAGTGCTGTGATGGAAAAAAGGAAAAAAAAACATGCTTATATGTGTAGTAAGTATATACCCAAGGGGACAAGAAGTGCTTCAAAAACCCTTCTGAAGTGCATTCTTTTCACCAATAAGCGCTTCCGCTCCGTAAGAACTATACTTTCTTTTTAACATTGCATGTCATAGGATGTAAGCGAGCGAAAGCTTACCGCAGCCTTACCAAAAAAGAGTTTTTAAAGCGCTTATTTGTAATGCTGCGGTAAGCGTTTTTTCAATAAAATTAAAAAAAAGAAAAAAAAAAAAAAAAAAAAAAAAACTGGCCCCGCCAGGATTTGAATCCACGACCCTCCGCGTGCTACATTTTTTTCTTACATTTACCAACCCTTTAAACCGCTCCACCAACGCCCGATGATATGAAGAGGTATTAAATTTGTATATTAAGCAAATGTTGTCCTGCAGTATTACATAGAATCATTGTGCAATCAGTTTCAATTCAAGTAAGCAAAAGCAAATAAAAATGAGAAATTAAAATAGAAAAGTGAAATAAAAAAGGTTGAATAAAAAATATTTTAATAAAAAAAAAAATAAAGCAAAAACAAATAAAAAAACGAAAAAAAAAAATCACCCGGGCTGGGTTCGAACTCACGTTGTTCTTACTGCAGCCTTATATGGAATCATTGTGTAATCAATTTCAATTCGGTTAAACAAAAGTAAATTAATAAGAGAAAGGAAAATAGAAAAGTGAAATAAAAGATGTTGAATAAAAAATATTTAATTATAAAAAAAAAATAAAGCAAAAAAAAGTAAAAAAAAGTAAAAAAAAAATCTCCCGGGCTGGGTTCGAACTCACGTTGTTCTTACTGCAGCCTTATAAAAAATCATTGTGTTAGTGCTTCTAAATTTCTATGAGGACAAGCACTTTTGAAGTGCTTGGATCAGAAGCGCTAGAAATTTTTCCTCTTGGGTATGTGCATAAATATATGACACGTATAATTTTGATCTAATTTGAGTTAAAAATTAATGGTTTAAATACTAAAGTATGAGTTTTAAAATTAAGTTTAAAAGAAGTTAAAACCAAAAAAATTAATGGAGTAAAATCAAAGTTTAAAATTTAATCTCATGAAAATTTAAAGCTTAAAATTGAATAACAAAGAGAATTAGAAGTTTAAAAAGTTAATAATGATAGCTTAAACCTAACAAAAAACAAAAATTAAAGTAAATTATAAAAAAGTGATTTTCTTTTGCAAAAAACTACATCCCAATGGGGAATGGAGTGCATCAATAGCGCTTCTGAAGCGCTCTAAAGCAGCAGTGAAGCGCATCTCTCCCGTTGCCAAAAGCGCTGAAATTAACATTGGCATGTCATTGGAACGAAGCGCTTCGCTCTCGCTACCAGAAATGCTCTTTAGATGCGCATCGCTTTCGCATCCAGAAATGCTCTTTGAATGCGCTTCGCTCTCGCTACCTATAGCGCAGAAAATATGCGCATACAAATCAGCTCTTTGGATGCGAGAAGGACGCGCATCGCTATTGCATCTAAGGGATGCGCATCGAAATTTTCTGCTGGGATACAGCATAGCAACTATATACCTATTTACAACAATAACGTGTGTCAACCTGTTAGCGCTAGCATCGTTGGACAGCGGATTGTTATGTAAGTTTCTTTACACCATTATATTAAAACATTATTCATATATATGTAGTTTAGTTCGAAAAATTCACTAAAGAAATTTTAGTACTTAAAAACTAAAGTAAAATGAAGAAAAACTAAAAAAAAAAACCTAAAATCTAAAATTCATCAAAACATGCATATATAAAATATACTTATATGGTATAGAAATATATGTATAAATATGTAATTTGGAAAATGAATTCACAATAAATTTTGCTAATTATTCTAATACATAAAACTTACAACTAAAAATTAAAAAAAAATGAATTAAAACTTAAAACTTTAGATCCATAAAATATATATACATAGAAATGAAGAAAATGTATATATGTACATATGCATAAATTCCAATGAAGTAAAATTCTTCAATTTTATAATATATAAAAATATACATATGTACATACACACATATATATAAAAAGAGGAAAGCTTGCATAAAATTTTAGTTTTCCCAAATAATTTTTAAAAATTTAGTATGTTTATATACATTTGATTTTAAAATACTTAAACTTTGCTTGTATATCATTGTACAATACATAAGCATGCAAGGGTTAATTTCGATTGGCTCTGTATTACATTGTAAATCATAAGTTACGTTTCATTTCCAATGTGTTTCATTTTTCCATATTCTACTTTTGCGTGAGAATTGCCGCAATGAATAAACACTAAACTCTTGGGTAATTTGCTACTTTGATTTTTAAGCGCTAGTTTTGGAATTGGTTGGGTTGGTGAGTAAATAAGTATTACTCTGCTATATGGTTGGGACAGGGAGAGCAGATGAAGCAAAAACAAAATAATTAAGCTTCAATTAGTGTAGAGTTTCTCTTATGTTTGATTTGTTTTGATCGGTGATTTCTGGCATTTTCCTATTTTTCTGATCTTTCTATAGGTCAGTGAACTTTGCTGTTGAAAACCACCAAAATACAAAAACAATATACAAAGTGCATGAGTATATTTTTTTATGTAACTTGGTTTTATATACTCATTTTTTATTGGCTAACAAGATCCCACCCTCCGACGAGTTAAGACCAGGCTTCCAACAAGCATGCACTACAGTTGGCCAATATTATAAGACCAGTCTATTACATGGTTTTCGAAATCTGCGCATTAGACTTGTGTCAAATTTTGGTACCTCTAGCTTGAAATTTGAAGGGCTGGGAGCAATTTTTGAAGTTACAACCTAAGTATCTTTTAGTGAGGTCTCCATGCAAAAACTTGGCAACTAAAGTTGATAAATTATGCACTGGACAAAAATAACAAATTGCGTTGGTAACTTAACTTACAAAGTTATAAGTTAATTTTTCTTAAAAAATAGTGGTTGTAAGTCCTACATACCAACGTAATGTCCGTAAAATATTTTTAATGCTGGTTGAAAAGTTAAGTTTTATAATGAACTAATTAAACAGTCATTTTTTTTGCAATTTTTCAACAACAGACGCAAGCAAGTGTTAACATGGAAATTGATTACATATGCTTCGGCTACTTCCACATACATATTTATATATTTTTCATATATAAACATGTATATAGCCTCATCAGATCAGTTTTAGTTAAATCTTGCCAGAAACCGTACTCGAACCCGTGACTCCGGTTTCTAATGAAAGAAACGCTGTGCTTATGTAATCAATTTCCATGTTAACACTTGCTTGCGTCTGTTGTTGAAAAATTGCAAAAAAAAAATGACTGTTTAATTAGTTCAATATAAAATTATCATACTTCAATTTAGAAAAAGCGCGTTGGTACTTTCATTAGTACTATACAAGCAATAAAACAGTCAATAAACTAACTTCGTAATTTATCTAGGGGAACCTGCCTATCTATCATTAAAACTCTCTTAATTTCGAGAGCCTGCATTGTATGTGGAAAACAAATCCGCCCTTGTAGGTTTTAATTGTAGCTAGCGTAGCATGTCTCAAAACCAGAGTGTGTTACCAACAAACAATTTGGCAATTTTTCACAACAGACGGCGCTAGTGAGCCTTATGATTTATTCATAATGGCGATCCTGTTCAGAGAGTTTATTCGTGACCTATAGCGCAATCGCTTAAGCACCGCGTTTCTTTCATTAGGAACCGGAGTCACGGGTTCGAGTACGGTTTCTGGCAAGATTTAACTAAAACTGATCTGATGAGGCTATATACATGTTTATATATGAAAAATACATAAATATGTATGTGGAAGTAGCCGAAACATATGTAATCAATTTCCATGTTAACACTTGCTTGCGTCTGTTGTTGAAAAATTGCAAAAAAAAATGACTGTTTAATTAGTTCAATATAAAATTATCATACTTCAATTTAGAAAAAGCGCGTTGGTACTTTCATTAGTACTATACAAGCAATAAAACAGTCAATAAACTAACTTCAAAGTTAAGTTACCAACTTTCCTCATGGAACTAAAAGAGAACATTAGTTGGTAACTAGAGTTACAACTCATATGTATTCATTTTATCCAAATTATAAGTTGAAACTGTTAATATCTCTGTAAATCAATTTGGAATATTTACTACGATTTAATAGTCGAAAAGCCTTTATTTGGACTACAGATTTCCAAAGTATTTATTCAATTTTTGTTTTGGGTTTTCTTGTTTTAACGAAAACAATACAAAAATGATCATAACTAAAAACTACGATTTTCGAGTTACCAACTTTTACGTTCGAATTATATTTGAATTTAAATTAGAAAAAAAAACTATTTATATTAATTTTTTGCAGCCGTACTGCAAGGCGGGCGGCGATGTTTATGTGAAACATAATACAACACAAAATTAAAAATATTTGCAACATTTTGCAAACCATTTTTTCTAAACTAAAAATGCAATTATTTTTTATACTTGGAGCCGTTCTCGAGTTATTCGATAATCTCTATTTTCGAGGTTATAGCTTCATTTACATCAACATATTTGTATGACGGCAAGCCCGATAGATTTTATTTTTCAACGTTTAAGAAGAGTGTTTAGTGGTGCTTCTTACAAGTATACCAATGATTATGCTCTGAACAGAATTGACTGAGTTATAGCAGGAGAAAGTTTGAAATTTCGCAAATTTTTTAAATTTTTCATATCAACTTCAAGTGAAACACTTTGTTTTTGGCTTATTTTTTTTTGAAATAAATTTTTTTAAAAATTTTGTTAAAAGGTGCATATAATTGCAAACATTTTAAGCCTATTTTGAGCAAAATCGAATGAAAGTTCCAAAAGATATTAAGGATTTAGTGCAAAAAGGATGATGAGAATTTATCCAGAGCATTTTTAAAATGTTCAGCCTAAGTCAACAGATCCAATTTTTCAGCCTGCAGATTGCATACTCTACACTCATTGAACATTTTGAAGATGCTCTAGACAACTTTTCATCATCCTCTATAGAAGGACATTGCGGACTGAATCAAAAATAATACTTTTTGAAAGAAATCGAAATTTCCCTATTGGACTAAAACCTTAATATCTTTTGGAAATTTCATTCGATTTTGCTCAAATAGGCTTAAAATTTTTCCAATTATATGCGTATTTTAATTAAATTTCTAAAAAAATTTATTAAAAAAAAAAAATGTATGCCAAAAGCAAAGTGGTTACTTGAAGTTGATATGAAAAATTAAAAAAATTTGTGAAATTTCAAACTTTCTCCTGCTATAACTCAGTCAATTTTGTTCAGAGCATAATCGTTGGTATACTTGTAAGAAGCACCATTAATCACTCTTCGTAAACGTTGAAAAATAAAATCTATCGGGCTTGCCGTCATACAAATATGTTGATGTATATGAAGCTATAACCTCGAAAATAGAGATTATCGAATATCTCGAGAACGGCTCCAAGGATAAAAAAATAATTGCGTTTTTCGTGTTCAGCGACCTCAAATTAGTTTAGAAAAACTGGTTTGCAAAATGTTGCAAATGTTTTTAATTTTGTGATGTATTAACTTTTTATAGTTACTGCTTTAAAAATAAACAAATCAAAAGCACAAAAAAATGTTTGGTAAACTTTACTTTTTATAGTATAAAAAACAAAATCCCACCTCGACCGTATAAATTTATGCACTGTAACAAAACTTCTAGGCTAAAACCCCGGGCAGTGCACTATTACGATTTTTTTACAGTTTTGGTGCTTAAAATGGGTGTATACGCAGTTTTCCGGGTGCCATTTTAAGTTTTTCCATTTTCTAACATCACATTTGGATTCAGCTATCCGACAACCGCCTGAATAACATAATTTTCCATTTTAAAGCATTTTAAAACAGTTTTATTGAGTAATTCGGTATTTTGAAGATTCACGGAGGATTAAAAAGTTTTGGGGGAAAGCCGCAAAAAACTAATGTGTTGGTTTTGTTTTAAATTTTATTACGAACAAAATCAGCTATGTCTGATAAAAATTGGTGCATGTTCAACAAAACTAGAAATGAGTGCCTAATTTGCCTGCACTATACCACTCAAACAATATACAAAAAATAAATTCAAACTCACAACAGATAGTTCCTTATTATTAAAGTCAAGTTTTTCTCGTTCAACCACTCGGACAACTAAACCGTCAATAACTGGCATTTCATATTTGTAAGGAAATAAATATATTTAATTTAATAAATTGTTTTACATATCAAAAGGCAAAATCAAAGATTTTACAAATTAGACATGGATTTTATAGCTCCTTAACTAATTGTTTATAAGTTATAGACCGACAAAATTTGCAACGGTTCGAATAAAAAACAAAACAATAATATGTAGGTTAGGTTAGTGCGGGAGATGGCAGTTACCATCATATTTTAGGCCGCGATTGGGCCCATTGTATACTCGATATATAACTTCGTTGTCAGCCTATATAAAAATTTAGAAGTTTTTATAAGCTCCAAAATTGATTTGGGACTCTTTTGAGCGATATCTTCAAGAGAGTCGAAAAAATGACTTCCGAACACCTTGTAACGTCGGTTAGCCAACGCTAGAAAGGAAACAAAGGAAATGAAAAATTTACTCTTCGACATCAGGGTCCTTACAGCTTCTACAAAGATCTCCAACGTCAGCAAGCCCCAACCTTGAGGCGTGCCTACCAATATAGTAGTGCCCTGTAATGACACCAGTTGAGGTTCTGAGGGTTTGCCTGTCTAATGAGATAATTTTTCGTGTTCCATTAGCGTCATAAAGTGGCCATATCGCCCTCGACTTGGAACATGTTGTTAAGTTAGACCATCTAGAATTAGCCCAAAAAATAAGTTTTGAGTCAATATTGGCTCTAATTTATGCAAGTGGTTTCATAATATAGGTTTCACAAATTGTGTTAGTTGAAGACCCATTCCTAGCAAGTTCGTCAGCATTCTCGTTGCCAATGAAATTGCTGTGTCCAGGAACCCAACATATTGTTAGATAACATAAGAGCCCAACTTTACATAGCGCTTTCCTGCAATCTAGGACTAAGCTAGACTTAGTAGTGTTGGAACTAAGAGCCTTAATGTCTGCCTGACTATCAACGTAAATAACAATAGTGTCGTTACGATCATAAATTTTGGGTTTAATAATTTGGCACGCTCCTAGGCAGCTAGAATTTCCACTTGAAATACACTACAGTAGCAAGGTAGAGCAAAAAAAACCCCCTTGGAAAAAACCCCAGCACCACCAGTACCAGACATTTTTGAGCCATCGGTGTATATTCCCTTGGAATTCAGAATCGGAGTCCAACCACTTCTTTCAGGTATTCTCACTTGAAAGTTGGTTGAGAACATAAGAGTGGGAGTGATGTAATCAGTTCCACTATCAATATCGCAGCCAGGGAATTGTGCAAAAATACTACCATGGACATAAGGTTTTGACGTCCAGACGCCAGATTCCTTCAACCTGATAGTACTCTTTGCTACAACTCCCATAGCCTAAATATCAAGAGGCTCTAAATGAAGCAAAGCGTCGAGAGCAGCAGAAGGCACAGTGTTAACAGCTGCTCTAAAGCAGAAAGACTTTCGGAATACATGTCAGAAATACTTTCTAAGATTTTTTTAAACTTCCGAAGGCATTCGGTTTTCTGGCACAAAAATCTTTTAGAAAAAGCTCATAAATTCACCACACAAAAGCTTTAGTGGTGAACTTTTCAAATTGTACAAAATAAGTTCTTCTTCTTGCGCGCCGCGATATAATATTGTGCAGAAATTGTTGATTCTTATTTTTACACAAATTTTTTTTTTCTTTTGTATCTATTAGAATAAAAATTAAACCAAAAAAATTATAATTTTGTAAAGTTTTTCAATTTCCCATTATCACACACACAAATAAAAATTTAACAACTGCCAAAACTTAGGCAGCTGTTGGAACAATTTTACTTTAAAAACTGCTGTTGTTTTTTTTTTTTTTGCCCAAATAGAGCTCTGGGAATTACTTAATTACAAAAACAAAAAGTTCTGGTCGAACCTACTTTTGGAGATATAGCCATCGGAAGATTGCGATATAGCTTTTGTGAAAACCGACATAAGTTCAGAATCCCATGATGGATTTTAATAATATTGGTGTCAAATAAAAGGTATTTTAACAGTTTGCAAAAGTTTTAAATCCGAGTCAAAATTTTCGAGAAATGGCGAATTTTCGAAAATTTTTAGCAGCTTTTTTTCCAAAATGTCGAGATATTACGACTGGTCGAAATTTTCGAAAATACGCCATGTCTCGAAAATATTGCCTCGAATTTAAAATTTTTTTAAAACAATTTTGTAGTCAGTTAAAATACCTTACATATGACACCAATATTAATAAAATCAGGGGTTCCGAACTTATACCGGATTTCATAAAAGCTATATCCCGATGACTAATCTCCTAAAGTAGATCCGACCAGATATTTTTTGATTACATATTATTTCTAAGGATTAAAAGCTTAACAAGAACAAGCCAAACTAGATTTAGAAAAAAAATATTAAAAGTCGATTATCTAACATTAATCCCAGCTGTTTTATGATAAAAAATTATAAACAATCAATAAAATAAAATTTTTCTTAATTCTTATAGTCCGGGAGTCGGCAATACTAAAAGTGCCGTCATAGCGGATTCTGAAATTTTTAATGCAAAATGGTAGTTTACACTAAGACGAATAAGAAAAGCTTGGTCAGCATGGTTGTAGCCTGGCAGAAATATTTTTAAATGATTTTTGAATTATAAAATTTTCGGAATGTTTTGCCGTCATCGCGGATTTTGATCAATATTAATATTAATCGATGGAAAATTTCATAACCGTTCAGAAAAAATCCGGCCGACCAATTTTGTTTTGCCGAAAATGACCGGCAGACCTATTTTAATGGTGGGTAAAATTTCTCTGTTACCACTGAAATTTATTTTTTTTTTTTTTTAATTTACGTGTTTTAATGTCAAACTTAAAAAATATCTTGGTATGCGAGCTTAGAAACTGCCGGAAGTACCCACTGTCGCACCATTAAAATAGGTCTGCCGGCCATTTTCGGCAAAAAAAATTTGGTCGACCGGATTTTTTCTGAATGGTTATGAAATTTACCATCGATTAATATTAAGATAGATCAAAATCCGCGATGACAGCAAAACATTTCGAAAATTTAATAATTCAAAAATCATTTAAAAATATTTCTGCCAGGCTACAACCATGCTGACCAAGCTTTTCTTATTCGTCTTAGTGTAAACTACCATTTTGCATTAAAAATTTCAGAATCCGCGATGACGGCACTTTTAGTATTGCCGGCTCCTCGCCTATTAACTTTTTCACATAATAAAAACCTGACAGCAAGCAACTAATAGCTTTAAGATCGCTCTATTAATATCTAACTAACATTAAAAGTCGTATTTATAAAGACGGAAAAGAGCTTTCTAATAGGGCTATTCTGACGACAGTATTAGTGCTGTCAAACAGCTCACCACATTCTTCACTGCTACGAAAGTAGTAACGAAGATGTTTTGGTATTCTGGTAGCATTTAGAAAGCTCTTTTCCCTCTTTATGAATACGACTTTTAATATTAGATAGATATTAATAGAGCGATCTTAAAGCTATTAGTTGCTTGCTGTCAGGTTTCTTTTATGTGAAAAGTGAAGAATTAAAAAAATTTTATTTTATTGATTGTTTATAATATTTTATCATAAAAGAGCTGGGATTGATGTTACATTATCGACTGTTAATATTTTTTTAAACCTTATTTGGCTTACTAAGCTTTTAATTCTAAGAAAGAATATGTAGTCGAAAATGTCTGGTCGGGTCTACTTTCAGAGATATAGCCATCGAAAGATCGGGATATAGCTTTAATAAAAACCGGTATTAGTTTGGAACCCCTGGCTGGATATTGATAATATTGGTGTCATATGAAAAGTATCTTAACTGACTACAAAATCGTTGTACTAAAATTTTAAATCTGAGTCAAAATTTTCGAGACATGGCGTATTTTCAAAAATTTTGACCAGTTTTTTATTTTTAAAGCACTATTTTTCCAAAAAATGTCTTATTAACTTATAGCTTTTGTAACAAATTATGGAAGCCTTATCAATTTTATTCGATATGATATGCAATTTATACCTCATTTCCTTCAATAGCACATTCTTTATAGGAAAACAAAAAAGTAAGCCAAAGAAATTTTCATGACCAACAACAACAACGAAAATTTGGAATTTTGCTAGAAAACTAGGTGCTGGATATGATACAAACCACGTGTAAACGATCAAGATTTTTTTTAATTGGCATAAACAATAGAAACATAGTGAGAAAAATTACTACCAAATATTTTTTCAAAATTTAAAAAAATGGCGGAGATATGGGACTTTGAAATTTTTAGGTTAGTTTTTTTTGAGAAGCTATAACTTTAGTTGCATTTATCCAATTCTCAATTTTATGGTGGTGTCAAATGATTTGTCTTGAAACAGGCTTTAAAATAAAAATTAGAAAAAATTATTTTATTTTTATATTGCTTACACTGAAAAAAAATTTTAAATTGAGTTTCCCATAATACGTCATTTTTGATATTTTTTATTTTTCTTGCAAAAAAAGCTACAGGTGTAACTTACCAGTCCTCCAAAAATTGGATGGGCCTGCCAGTGGTTCTCCAGAAAAATAATAAAATGTAGTATCTTCCGCAATTTTTCAGTACATTTTTTCAATTCAAAATTTTTATTAAAAAAAATTTTCAAATGCTGAAGTTAGTTTATAGACTGTTTTTTTGCTTGTATAGTACTAATGAAAGTACCAACGCACTTTTTCAAATTCAAATTAACGTTTAATTAAAAATTTCAAATTCAAAAAAATTGTACTAAAAAATTGATGTAGAAGCCACATTTTATTGTTTTTCTGGAGAACCACTGGCAGGCCCACTCCAATTTTTAGAGGACTGGTAAGTTACATCTGTAGCTTTTTTTGCAAGAAAAATAAAAAAATATCAAAAATGACGTATTTTGGGAAACTCAATTTAATTTTTTTTTTTTTTTCAGTGTAAGCAACATAAAAAAAAATTAAAAAAACTTTTTGCTACCTTTTATTTTAAAGCCTGTTTCAAGACAAATCATTTGACACCATAAAATTGAGAATTGGGTAAATGCAACTAAAGTTATAGCTTCTCAAAAAAACTAACCTAAGAATTTCAATTTCCCATATCTCCGCCATTTTTTTAAATTTTGAAAAACTATTTGGTAGTAATTTTTCTCACTATACTACTATTGTTTATTCCAATTTATAGTCAAATCGGGTGCCATCAAAAAAATATTGATCGTTTTGAAATAGTTTACATCACCTGTAATGTTTATTAGAGCTGCCATCTGTCTGGGGCATAATGCATGTTTTTATAAATGCTTATCATTAATACGATGCCGGGTTCATTAGCCATTTCATAAATCAGTAAGCGGCATTTTTTTAAGACCATAAATCTAATAATTATAATAAAACAAGATAAGTTTTATTTCAGTGGAAAATTTATGTTGTTCGTATGAAAGTTTTATTACAAGTGAAGTTTAATTCTAACTTGAATATGAATATTGAATATACAAATTCGTATGTTGCTAGATTTTGTTCTAGTTGAGTATATACAGTAGTTTTGTGTTAATGTCAAATTAGTATTCCATCACCGCCTCTTAATTTGATCCGTTAACACAAACTCAATTCAAAATAAAATAAATAATTAACAAAATTTAAGGTGAAAAGCAAACATTAATTAATTTAAATTTAAATTAGCTCGATGCTTCTGAAACAAAATTCTTCCGAGACCTTTTGTCATGATATCCGCAACTTGATCGTCAGATGAAATGTACAGTAGACCCCGCTTAATTGACCCCCTTTTAATTGACTTCCCCGGATAATTGAACTATAAAAAGCCTATTGAAACTGTCCCCTGTTAATTGATTCCCGCTTTATTGGTTTCCCCGGTTAATTGATAGGAACAAAATGGATTCCAAATGAAAAATACATGTAAAATACCCCTTTTTAAAGATCAACTATATAAAAAGAACAAAAAATATAACGACGGAACAATCTAAACAGTTTTCAATACAGCTCAATAAAAATTTTAATCCTACAAACTACTTATGGCAAAGGCAAAACCGTTAAGGTGTCGTCTTTCGTAAAGTCCATGGAGAAAAATCTTCAGAAAACGCAAAAGATGCAAATGATTTCAATAACTTAGTTCTTCCCGGATACTTAAAGGATTTTGATCAAACTGATATTTTAAACGCTGACGAAAGTGTATTGCGCTTTGGTTATTAATAATAATAAGGAACGACGTTACTTCATTATTATTCCATCGTTCCAATGTTCCGAAAGCTACTGTCATTGTGCGTCTTTTTTAGTATACATATGTAAGTATGTCATTCATTTGAAGCGTAAACAACAATATTTTTTTTTTACTTAAATATGTCGAACTTTGCGCCTGAAGAAGTGTTTTTGCGGGTAGTTTTTCTTCCTTACTTTAATATGAAGAAAACTGTTGCCGAAAGTCATTTTTGCATCGGATCGTGACTGGGGATGAAAAATGGATCCATTACGACAACCCGAAACGCAAACATTCATATGCGAAGCCCAGACAACCAAGACCTTCCGAGCCAAAGGCAAATATCCATGGTGCTGTAATGCTCATAGGTGATCTATTGAACACAATTGATCCGTTTAAATAGAGCAATAGCCGAGAAACGACCGGAATATGCACCCAGGCAGGAAGTCATAATTTTCCAACATGACAACGCTCGACCACATGTTGGAAGACCGGTTAAAAACTATTTGGAAAGTATTGGATGGGAAGTTTTGGCTCACCCGCCTTATAACCCGGACCTTCCCCCGTCCGACTATCACTTATTTCGGTCTATGCAAAACGCTCTCACCGGGATACGCTTCACTTCAGAACTGTGTATCAGAAATTGGCTTGATTCATTTTTGGCCTCAAAACCGGAGCAGTTCTTTTGGCGCGGAATCCATATGTTACCAAAAAGATGGGAAAAAGTAGTGGCTAATGATGGACAATACTCTGAATAATACTATTGTACATGTTTTTTCTAAATAAATAAGTTATAGACCAAACTATATCCAGAAAAGCAGATGGCCTTAAAATAGTCAAAATCACGTCTGTCGCTATTTTATTTCTAATGCCACTAGAAATTATAAAAAAAAAAAATTTAAATTTGACCCTCAATAACTTTTTATACGCACACAATTACAAAATTGTCCCAACATTTTTCTATAGAAGTAGCCGTTAGCGAGATATTTGCAAAAAAACTGATTTCCGCAACCTTTTCAGGCCGGTCATGTGCTTAGACATCCGATTCAGCACGGCAGACTGATGGACTCGTTGTAAACATATCCTAAGCTATCGATTCCTATATACATATCCATTACACCTAGTTTTCCCAATTTATATGCTCAGCTCTAAGTCTACTACTTAACTACGCACATACCCACATAAAAAAACCATTAAATTAAAACTAAAATCGCCGAATGCTAATTTTTTCTATGCTTAATTGACTCACTCGACCAATTATCCGGGATTCTTTTAATTGATCCGTCGGATCAATTAACCGGGCCTTGATTCCCCGGTTAATTGAACCGAAAAGTTTGCATTTTTCATGAAGTCAATTAAGCGGGGTCTACTGTACTTCAAATTGATTTCTTTCATCGCGACAGCTTCTCGAATGCAATTGTACTTCATGTCGATGTGTTTCATCGTTTTGCGTTCACGTGACTCTTCTGCTACTTTAATGCACGACTGATTATCCTCAAAGATCGTTGTTGTTGAGTAACATGGATGCCCAATCTCTTTTAGCAAACATCTTTGTTATAATACTTAACAAACAATATACTCATGTAGAATAATATTGTAGCAAGCTTCTATGAAATATTTTCATGTCAATATTTTTCATTAAATAATTTTTCAGTCTCCAAATAAATTTCACTTTATAACGTTTAACTTCCGTTTTTCACTGCAAGAGGTTATGGGCCCAGGCAGTATGGATTTCTTAAAAGCATCCTTTTCGAAATTAAATGATGATAATTATCATTTATGGAAATATAAGCTGGAGCTTATTTTGAAAAGGGAAGGAGCTTGGAAATGTATAGCGGAAGCAAAACCACAAGTTCCAGACGCAGCATGGAAGAAACTTGATGATGAGGGGACTGTATTGATTGGACTTTCAGTGGAGGACAGCCAACTTTTACTCATTAAGAAATCTGGTTCAGCGCGTGAGGCTTGGGAGATTCTTCAGAGTTACCACGAAAAGGATACATTGGGGAGCAGCGTTCGCATTATGAGAAAGATTTGCGGCATGAAGTTTTCAATGGGATGTAACATTTCAGAGCATATAATGGGGATGAAAATTTAATTTGAGAAATTGGAAGCATTAGGTGAGAAATTTTCTGAACGTTGGTTAGTTGCCATGTTACTGAGTAGCTTACCCTCTTCTTTTGACACCTTGGTAACGGCGTTGGAGGCACGTAAGCTGGAAGAATTGACGCTTAAAGTAGTCGAAACCAGTTTGATAGAGGAATATCAGCGCCAGTCCGGTGGAATTGTATCTGATTCTGCATTGAAGTCATTTGGTCGATCAGAAGAGCTTAATACAAAGAAATGTCACTTTTGTAAGGTAAGAGGGCACATTGCTGGAAGCTAAAGAAGAAGAACAATAATCAAGCTAATGAAGCTCAATTTTAACCAAAAGAAAAGGATAAATACTGTCTTTCTATGGCTAACGACAAAAAGGTATGGGTCGTAGATTCAGGTGCAACATGTCACATCAGTGCAAGGGAATCAGATTTTACCACATTGGACAAGTCGGTATGTGAGACTGTGAGAATCGCAAATGGAGAAGCAGTGGTTTCTAATGGCAGGGGAGTATGTAAAATCATTATGCTCATTGCGTTGGGTGAATCGGCCGAAGTAGAGTTGAGAAATACTTTGTTTATACCCACTTTTCATGGAAATTTGTTGTCAGTGCAGAAAATGCTAGAAAATGGATTCAAACTAATGTTTAGTGTTTCTTCATGTAGCATCCAAACAAAATCAGGCAAAGAAATTGGTGTTGCTGATTCAGAGGATGGATTATTTTATCTACGACAAAAGCTAAACCAGAAGGCATTGGTTGCAGAATGTTCATCACAAAATTGTCAACATTATTACCATAGATTGTTTGGACATCGTAATATTGATGCTGTCAAGAATATGCAAGCTGGAAAAACGGTAAGCGATTTTTATATTAAAGATTGCGGAATAAGGAAGGTTTGTGAGGATTGTGTTCAGTGTAAGATGGCGAGGAAACCATTTAATAAGCAATCTAAGACCAAATCTGTTCCAAATATCGAAAATAAAAGGCGACCGATTAGAATTAGAAAACAAAAGAAATCGTTTATTAATATGTATACGCGAAAAAAATACAGAACTAATGTAATTCAATGAAGGTTAGAAAGAAGACTGAATAAAGTACATAAGAGTGATTTGACAGATGGTCCAAAAATTTAACAATGTTGCCATGTTACTAAAAATACACTTTTTTAACACTCCCACTTTTTAGTTACATCATTAAATTTTTAATCCATTAAAAATAATTTATAAAAAGAAATATTAATTCAAAAATTTTAAGCCTATCTGGTCTCTAAAGACTATAAATTTTTCTTTCGGTAAAGCCTTAGTCAACCCGTCGGCAAGTTGTTCACCAGATGGAACATATCGTAATTCAAATGCTTCTTCGTCATACTTCTCCCGTATGAAAAGATACCGCACGTCAATGTGCTTCGTCCTCTTGTGGAATTCAGGATTTTTCACCAACCGAATAGCACTTTGGTTGTCTACGCAAAACTCCACCAGCTCAGGATTGCCAAGACCAGACCAAAACCGCTTGAGCCACATTAATTCCTTTATTGCGTTAGATGCAGCTACGTATTCTGCCTCCGTAGTTGACAAGGAGACACATTTCTGCCGCTCAGAGCACCAACTAACAATTCCGCTGCCTACCATAAAAACATAGCCAGATGTAGATCTACGCGTCTGGACATCACCAGCATAGTCTGCATCGCTGTAGCCACACAATGAGAGGCTGCTGTCATTTTTGTACTGAATACCCATATTTGTCGTGCCACTCAGATATTTGATTATTCTCTTGACGGCGTTAACATGCGCTGCTGCTGGCTTCTCCAGGTACCGACTTGCGTTTGACACAGCAAAAGCTATATCTGGCCTTGTAGCTACTGCCAGATACATAAGGCTGCCAACTGCTTCTCGGTAAGGAAACTTCACCACATCACTAGAATCAAAGTCGCTCAAATTGCTTGCGCTATCTGCAGGCGTAACTGCAAAAGATGAATTTTCCATATTAAATTTACAAATTACCTTTTTGGCATAAGCCTCTTGACAAATAAAAAGTGAACCATCAGGTTCGCGCTGAATTTCAAGCCCCAAAAAGTAATAGGCTTCGAAAAATTTTACTTGGAATTCATTTTGTAGATACGTCATCAAGCTCGAAATAAGCTTGTCACTCGTAGCTGCAACTAAACCATCGTCGATGTATATAGCCATAATTATGCATCCAATATCATTATTGTAAATGAAAACACATGGATCATGAAGTGAAACTTGAAAACCAAAACGTTGTAGAAAACCAGTAAACTTCTTATTCCAGCACCTCGATGCTTGTTTAAGTCCATAAAGACTTTTTACCAGCTTACAAACACGTCCGCTGCCGTCATTATAACCCTTTGGCTGCTGCATAAAAACGTCTTCTGACAACTCACCATATAAAAAGGCGGTCTTCACATCGAACTGCTTAAGAATCATTTTTCGAACTGCTGCCATAGCCAAAATACAACGAATTGATGTGAACCGTGCAACTGGACTGAACGTCTCTTCATAGTCGACGCCATACTCCTGGGAAAAGCCCCTCACAACCAAACGTGCTTTGTAGCGATCAACATTTCCTTTGGCATCTTGTTTCACTTTGAAAACCCATCGATTATCTAAGACTTTTTGATTAGGTATTTTATCTGCGAGTGTCCATGTTCCATTTTGAATCAATGACTCATATTCGTCATTCATTGCATGCTTCCACTTAGTACAATCCTCTGACTGCATAGCCTCTTCAAATGATTTTGGCTCCTCGCAAATCATAATAGCTGCCAAGTGCGTTGAAGCAGTTCTGCTGCGCAGGCGATCAACGATTATGCTAGTATTGTTGTTGTTTTCCATGTTGCTGCTATCAAATACATTATCTCCCACTGCTTCATCGTCGTTGCCTAGCACATCTTTTTTATCTTCATACTTCAAAGTGTTCTCTGCATATTGTTGATCATTTGAACCTTGTATTTTAATGGTTGCTGTGTCTGGTAAAAACTGAATATCGCAAGAAATTTCGATTTTTCTCTGATCCGGATTCCACACTCTTAAAGCTTTCGTGTTATCAGCGTAGCCTACGAAAATACCTTTCCATGCTTGCGTCTTTTTTCTTTTGGGATGTGCACGTAAACTTCTTCACCAAAACTTCGGAAATGATTAATTTTTGCCTGTTGTCCATGCCAGAGCTGATATGGTGTACACTGTTCCACCGTACTAGTACCCGTACGATTGAGCACATATACTGCTGTGTTAACAGCCTCTGCCCAAAAATTCAGGTTCATGTCCCTTGTATATAGCATTGTACGCGCTAGCTCCATCACTGTTCGCATCTCTCTCTCAGCACCTCCATTTTGCTGTGGAGTGTACGGCACCGTGCGTTCGTGTTTGACTCCAAACTGATTGAAAATTTTCGCCAGCTCTTCATTAACGAATTCAAGACCATTATCCGTACGCATTCTTTTGATTCTGTGTTGATCAATTTTCTCCGCCTGCATCAAAAAACTTTTGATGCAACACGCAGCTTCAGATTTTTCTTTCATAAAGTATACAAAACGAAAATGGGAATAGTCATCTTTGATTAATAAAAAATACCTGGCACCTCCGATCGATTTTTCTTGCAACGGCCCGCACACATCTGCAAAACACAGCTCACCACAGCTTGACGACCTCACTTCACGTGATTTGAAACTGCTTCTGTGCTGCTTACCTAGAATGCATCCTTCACATGTAAACTCCTCCTCAATATAATCCATATCGATACTTTTCAGAAATTTTCTAACATGCGCCGTATTTTGATGACTCATTCGATCATGCCACACCTGCAGAGACAATTTTCCATTCACTGCAACGTTTGCAGACTTGAGCTCCGGTATATTAATCAGCATATGGAACAATTTTCCACGACGAACTCCTACTGCAACTGTGCTACCATCTTTTCTGACAAATTTACAGCTGCTGTTGTCAGAATATAGCATAAAACCACGATCAAGTGCTTTAGTTTGCGAAAAAAGATTGTAATGAATATCGGGAACATAAAGTACATCCTTCAACTCCTTTTGCACCCATTCACTACCTTCACTAACTAAAACAACTATATCACCTTTTCCTGCTGCTTTTATAACACGCCCATCACCAACTCTGACGACATCATCATATTTTTCAAAAGTGACATACCAGTCGCGTCGATGGCACATATGGTCTGTTGCACCTGAGTCAAGCACCCAACCATTCTGCTTGCCACTCACATTTGCACCACAAACCAAAGCTTCGCATTTTTTACCTTGAGTCTCATTTTTCGTTCCCTTCTTCCACTGTGGACAATTCCGCTTAAAATGTCCCTTTTCTCCGCATTTAAAACAACTACCATAACTTTTTGTAGTTGTTGTTGGTTTGCCGCCTTTGCTTTGTTGCTTGACTGAGTATGACCGGTGCTGACGTTTAGCAATAAATGCTTCTACTTTAACTTTTTCTTGAGCACCTAAACGAATTTCCTCAGCCATAAGCCGCGCTCGTAAAGTATTAAAATTTTGATCATCTATCCTTACCGATTCCCACGCACTATGAAAATGGTTGTACTCAGCTGGCAATGACATTAATACTTTTGACATAATCATTGAATCTGAAATTTCTTCGTTTTGATCACGAAGATGCTGTACAATTTCCATCAATTTTGCCAGAAACGTTGCAATATCATCATCGGGATCTTTCGTGTAACTGTAATACTTTTGCTGCAAAAACAAAACGTTTGACCTTGAAGTTTGTTCATATACACTTTTAAGTGTGTCCCACATGCTTTTTGCAGAAGTACAGTTCAGAATTTGCATTAACGGTTGTTTTCCCAATGACGTGCTAATTGTACGACGAGCCCTAGCATCAATTTTTCGCCATTTAGCTAATTTGGCAGCTTCTGTATTACTTGGAATTTCCTCTTCACCAGTGACCACATCATACATTTCGCCAGCTTCCATAATCTGTACCATTTGAAATTTCCAAGTAAGCCACTGCGAGCTGTCTTGCAGTTTCTCAATTTTAATTTCGCCTTCCGATGCCATGATTTAAAAAACGATGTATTATTTTTTTTTTTTTTTTAATTTTTGCCAAAAAAAAAAAATGTGCGTATGTGAACCAAAACGTAGCAGACGATCAATGCGAAAAAAAAACTTATTGCGTTTGCAATGCTTTTGCAAAGTTTTTTTTTTTTTTTAATATACTTAAACTCCGCGCTTAGACCACGTTCCTGGTCCCATAACCTGTTCCAAATATCGAAAATAAAAGGCGACCGATTAGAATTAGAAAACAAAAGAAATCGTTTATTAATATGTATACGCGAAAAGAATACAGAACTAATGTAATTCAATGAAGGTTAGAAAGAAGACTGAATAAAGTACATAAGAGTGATTTGACAGATGGTCCAAAAATTTAACAATGTTGCCATGTTACTAAAAATACACTTTTTTAACAAAATCAAAGAAAGTTTTGGACCTTATTCACACTGAAATTTGTGGTCCGATGCAAACCACAACACCTGGTGGAAAACGATATTTTCTAACGTTTATAGACGACTATAGCCGATATATAATAGTCTACCTTCTTTCAAATAAAGCAGAAGTTTTTGATAAATTAGTAAATTTCTTAGAACTGGTCAAGAACAAATTTTCAAAGTATCCCAATAGCATAAGATCGGACAACGGTGGAGAGTACACATCTCAGAAAGTTAAAGTTTATCTCGATAAGAGAGGGATTTGACAACAGTTTACTGTGCCCTATTCTCCGCAGCAAAACGGAGTAGCGGAGAGGAAAAATAGGTATTTAGTCGAAATGACCCGTTGCTTATTAGCCGATGCTAGTTTAAGAAACGAAATTTGGGGAGAAGCTATCATGACGGCAAATTACTAACAGAATCGCTTAGTATCCAGTTCAGTTCCTACTACTCCTTTCGAATTATGGGAGGGTGAAAAGCCTGACATCAGACATTTTCGAGTATTTGGCTCTAAAGCTTATTCTCTGATTCCAAAAGAAAAGCTACGAAAGTTAGACGCTAAAGCAAAAAGCTTTGAATTTCGTTGGGTATGACGAGAACTCCAAGGGATATCGTTTGGTTGATATAAATACCAAGAGAATTACGATAAGTAGAGATGTAAAGTTTGTTAGTGAAAGCGATTGTGCCGAAAGAAGTACGCATGAGCTTTCTAAAAATATAGAATTACCTGTTAAAACTTTACTTTGAAGAAGACATGAAGATAATCATGATAGCGAAAATGATCTACTTGAAACAGATAAAGGAATTGTGTCAGAAGATGATGTTTCATTTCACAGTTTGAGTGATGGTATTGACCTTGATTGTACTGACAGCAGTTCCATAGGTCAAATTCCAATTTTGGAGGAAAGCGGAAATCGTCTTAGTGAATCGCTTGATGGTTGCGATGTTGACAATAATAACGATTCTTCTGTAACTATAAAAGAGAACCCTGTACGTAGGTCAACGAGAATCACTAAAGGCAAACCACCAGATCGTTTGGGTCTTAAGACTATACAAGACATTACTAGTTTAATTGAACCAAAGACGTACAAAGAAGCCATTAAATCAGAACAACAGAACGAATGGGTTAAAGCTATGAAAGAGGAATTAGCTGCATTAAGTAAAAACCACACCTGGGACTTAGTTAATCCTCCTAATAATGCTAACATAGTCAGTTGTAAATGGACGTACAAAATCAAGCGTGATGTCAACGGAAATGTCCAACGATATAAGGCACGATTAGTGGCCCGTGGGTTTAGTCAAAAATTTGGCTATGATTACGACGAGGTTTTCGCTCCGGTTATAAGACAAACAACATTGAGAACGTTACTTTCAATTGCAGGTGTTAAAAATATGACAGTAGTTCATATGGACGTAAAATCAGCATTTTTGCATGGAAATTTAGAGGAAGTTATTTACATGAAGCAGCCTCCTGGTTTTGAGGAAGGGAATTCTAAACTTGTCTGTAAGCTAAATAAAAGCTTATATGGCCTTAAGCAAGCCGCTCATGTTTGGAATAAAACTCTACACAAAGTTTTGATGGATGGAGGATTTATTCAGAGTAGAGCCGATCCATGCCTTTACACAAAATGCACCATCGAGGAAGGGCTTTTGTATATTTAGTTTACGTTGATGACATTTTGGTAGCTAGCACTAATAAGTCTAGTATAAATCAAGTTGAGTCATTACTTAAGAAAAATTTCGATATGAATAATCTTGGAGATATTCACCATTATCTAGGAATGGAAATTTTTAAAGATCAAAATTTAAATTATTGTATTCGCCAAAAACAATACATTGAGAATTTAGTAAAAGAATGTGGACTCGAAAATGCAAAAGTTTCGAAGTACCCACTTGACCCTGGATACGGTAAATCAGAGTCTGAGAATCTCTTGCACAATACAGAACATCAGCGTCTTATTGGATCACTTTTATATATAAGCGTATGTTCACGTCCTGATATTGCTGCAAGTGTATCTATTTTGGCGAGAAAAGTGAGCTGTCCAAACCAAGAAGATTGGTCAGAACTAAAACGAGTGCTCAAATATTTGAAAGGCACATCTAATTATTGTCTTAAGCTAAGTCAACATAATAAAAAAGACAATATCTTAATAGGTTTCGCAGATGCTAATTGGGCTGAAGATAGATCAGATAGAAAATCTAATACTGGTTATATTTTTCAGATAAATAACGGTAGCATTAGCTGGACCTGTAAGAAGTAGACATGTGTATCTCTTTCTTCAACAGAAGCTGAGTTTATCGCGCTTTCTGAAGCTTGTAAAGAAGCCATCTGGATTCGACAGTTGTTATCTGAGATGGGTTTCACACAATCAATTCCTACTGAGGTATTCGAAGACAACCAGAGCTGCTTAAAAATGATTAAGGATCAAAAGCTTAGCAGCAGAACTAAACACATCGACACAAGAATACATTTCGTTAAGGAGCACATAGATCGAAAAGACATTTCGTGCACATACTGTCCGAGTGAAGAGATGTTAGCAGATATGTTTACCAAACCGCTGAGTCATTCTAAGCTTCAAAATTTTTCAACAAAAGCTGGACTACAAGTTGTTTGAGGAAGGGTGTTATAATACTTAACAAACAATATACTCATGTAGCATAATATTGTAGCAAGCTTCTATGAAATATTTTCATGTCAATATTTTTCATTAAATAATTTTTCAGTCTCCAAATAAATTTCACTTTATAACGTTTAACTTCCGTTTTTCACTGCAAGAATCTTAACCAATTTGCCTCGCATATTCCTTTTGATAAAGCTAAATATTCAGCCTCAGTTGATGAGAGACTGACAGTTGGCTGCTTTTGTGGTAGCCAACTAACTGTATTGCCAAATACTTTGAAAACATAGACGGATGTTGATTTGCGATCATTCTTGTCGCCAGCCCAATCGGAATCGGTATACCCAGTCAAGATATTAGCTGCAGCATGTCGACGATAAACCATTTTTAGCTCTGTTGTTCCCTGAATGTAACGTAAAATGCGTTTTGCATACATAAAATGTTCATCAGAACAACAGCTTTGAAAACGACTAAAATAGTTTGTAGATGCACATAAATCTGGACGAGTTGTTTGAGTTGCATATGTCAAACAGCCTATAAGTTCTCAGTATGGTTGATTAGTTAGTTTGTCCTTATCACCAAGATTCAAACTTAAACCACTTTCTATAGGTGTTGCTACCGCTTTACAATCATTCATGCCGAATTTCTTCAGAACATTCTTCAAGTAACGAGATTGACTCATGGCAATCGAGCCATTCTTCTGGTTACGCTCAACATGTATTCCCAGAAATGAATCAATTTCACCAACATCGGTCATTTCGAATTCCCTTGCCAATTTCGATTTGATATCATAGATAACTTGCAAACTACTTGAAATAATCGCCAAGTCGTCGAGGTATAAAAGAATATAGCATGCAATATTACCCACAAACTTGATGTAAAGACAATGATCCGATTTACAGCGATTAAAACCAATTTTAATCATAAACTGATTGAAGCGCTCGTTCCAAATGCGTGATGCTTGCTTCAATCCATACAATGATTTATTTAATTTGCAAACCATTGTGCTGTTTTTTATAAAGCCTTCCGGTTGTGTCATATAAATTTCTTCTCTTAATTGCCCATTAAGAAATGCACATTTGACATCCATCTGATGTATAAAATATCCAAAATGATTGGCGATTGACAATAAAACACGAAAAGTGGTTAACTTGGCCGTAGGTGAATATGTTTCATTATAATCGAAATCCTTTTCCTGTGAGAAACCACGAGCAACAAGCCTGGCTTTATACTTGTCAACATCACCGTTCGGTTTAAGTTTTAACTTAAAAGCAACGACGAAAACTCGCCATCGATTGCCTTTTTCCATTTCGGCCAATCAGCACGCTTCTTTGCCATATTAATCGTAACTGGATCATTTTGCACAAATTTCTCTGCTGAAAGTGCAAAGCCAGCAAACTATAAATTAGCTAGATATCCATAGCGATCTGGCTTTTTCTTTTCTCGATCACTACGACGCAATCCTTCGCTATTACCAGTGCCACTCGATGCACCATGGACATTCTCGTTATTGACGTTACCAATGCAGTTCAAGTCCTCACCCACACTGTTGAAATTATCCTCAATGTCACCACAGGATTCACCATTTTTGTTGTTACCAATATCCGCGCTTTCATCGTGGATACATTCATTATCAAACTTATCACCTACCGCCTCTGAATCAGAAATATCAACATATTCCAAGCGATTGAAAATTGATTTCTCATTGAATGTGACATTGCGGCCCATTATAAACTTATCATTCTCGATGTGCCATAGTCGATATGTATATGATGATAAACCATATCCAAGCATGTAACATTTTAATGATTTTGCATCCAGCTTAGTACGATTTTCTTTTGGCACATGGTTATAACAAATCGAACCAAAATACGAAGATGAGATAAATTTAGCTTTTTACCATACCAAATTTCTGTAGGTGTTTTATTTGAAAACTGTTCACCAATATCACTTGTAGGAAAACGATTTCTAACATAATTTGCGTATAAAACAGCTTCATTCCAAAATCTACGATCTAAACCGCTTGACAACAGCATAGTCTTCGCCTTTTCAACTATAGTACGATTAAAACGTTCAGATACTGCATTCATTTCCGGATTATATGGCACGGTATAATTTAGCCGTATACCTTTTTTTACACAAAAAGACTTAAATTCTTTTGAACAATATTCTCCGCCATTATCCAATTGCAATTTTGCAATTCTTTGTCCGTGTTGCGCCTCAGCCATAGCAATATACTCTTGAAATTTATTAAAAACTCCGCTTTTCAGTTTTATGCAATTAACCATTGATGCACGTGAAAAGTCATCATTAAAAGCAACAAAATATCTGGAACCATCATGTGCTGGTTCACTCAAAGGACCACTGACGTCTGTATGAATCAATTCCAAAACTCTCTTAGAACAAATCTCTTTTCTTGGTGGAAACGATAAACGCGTTTGTTTACAAAATTTGTGATCAGCATTTATCTTCAATTTTTCTAATCCAGTCACCATATTTTGATTTACCATCTTCTTCATATCATTGATATTCAAATGTCCTAGACGAAAATGCCATAAATTTTGTGACAACATATTGAATTTTTCCATGTCAGCAATTCCAGCAAACACACTCGGCTCAATGTATAAAGTTGTTTGATACAGTTGACCATTACGATGAGCAGCACATATATTTTTTATAATTTTTCGAAATAAATGCATTATCTCCACCAAAAGTTACTTTATAACCTTTGTCAGTCAACTGACGAATTGACAACAAATTGCACTTAAGATTTTCAACATAAAAAACATTTTGAATAATTTTTGCAGTCGAAATAATAATCGGTTCAATCCTTTGCATTTTGCTGAATAATGTTTTAATATTGACGATATGATGTGTTGCGCCCGAATCCAACACAAATTGTACTTGGTGTACAGCATCACTCGATTTGGCAATCATACAGCATGACGCAGTTGAGTATATACAGTAGTTTTGTGTTACTGTCAAATTAGTATTCCATCAAAAACAAATGGTGACCAAAAACGAAAGCCGAAAGTTTAAAGCACCCCACAATTTACTACCGATTTTCTAACTTTTATCGCTTATTTTTGGCATTGTAAAATCAACTAGTTGTCAAAACAGAAATAAAAGCCTTTTTACTCTTTGGAGTACAGAAAACAAAAATATATTGACCAATAAAAAGGTCAAAAAACCGAGCCTTTTGTTTTTGGTCACCATTTGTTTTATGGTCTTAAAAAATTACTAAAACAGAAATAAAAGCTAATTTTTTTGTTTTTTTGAACTGATAATAGAGATATTCACGATCTAGAGTAGCGTCCTAAGTAATAGAGTAACAGGGTAACAGTGCACAACGACAACAACAAAATATACGTAAGTTACTCTGTTACTCTTTTACACCTTTAGTAAAGCTATTTTCTAGTTTAAAATAATCTTACACATTTGCCTTTTTTTTTACTATTTCTATTTCTATAGAAACGTTTGAACTTGTTTATGATTGAGAGGCACTTTTCGTTCACCATAAATAAAAATTTGAATGAGAGCAAAATATTCAATGAAAAATTTTCTTTTTTGTTGTCAGCTTAATAGTACAGTCATTTGGTAGTTTTACCTGGAAAGTTTTGCGGGACTTTTGCAAATGAGTTATTTTTTTGATTTCGATGTGCTCTTTCAGAATTTCAACTTTGCTCCCTCGAATCGTACTCGCTCGCGCGGCCATATTGGAAAAATGGCGTCCAAAATCAGTTTTTTACAAATATCTCTTTAAAGGTTACATTTAGCGAAAAATATTGTGGCGCAATATTTTAGCTTATGAAATTTTCTATAAAAATGACGATATAATTGTTTTCGTACGACTTATAACTCAGGAGATATCCTATTTCAAAATTTTATAAAAAAATTTGTAAATTGTGCATGCCGCTTTTGAATAGGCACAGTGATGTGTTGAGCTTGAAATTATAATAACTCATGAACGGTGAGCCATACGTTTAAAGTAAAAATATTTGTTTATAGAAAATAACTTGCACTACAATTAACATATGATATTTTTTTCAGATGACCTATAGCTTAGGAGATATTTTTGTAACAAGCCAGAAATTTAGAAAAAAACCGTTTTTTCAAAAAATCTCCGAAACGGTTAGTTCTAGAAAAAAACATTTTCCCGCATTTTGTAGAACGTTCAATTCCATATAACGATTTCTCCGAACAGTTTTTTCGTCCGCCTTACCGTTCATGAGATATCGCGTATTGAAAATTATTCAAAATTAAACATTGTACTATGCGCAGTACAATGTGCAGTTTTGAATAATTTTCAAGTCGTAATGTCACATGAAGGGTAAGTCTGACGAAAAAACACTTCGAAGAGATCCTTATAAAAAATTAAAAGTTCTACAAAATGCATGATCAATTTTTTTTCTAGGACGAACCGTTTTGGAGATATTTTGAAAAAACGGTTTTTTTTCTAAATTTTAGGTTTGTTTAAAAAATATCTCCCAAATTATAGGTCATCTGAAAATACAACCGAAAAAACACTTCGGAGAGATCCTTTCATATGTAGATTGTAGTGAAAGTAATTCCCTATAAACAGATATTTTTACTTTAAACGTGTGACTCACCGTTCATGAGTCATCGTAATTTTAAGCTCAATACATCACTGTGCCTTTTCATAAGCGGCATGCAAAATTTACTAATTTTTTTCAAATTTTGAATTAGGATATCTCCTGAGTTATAAGTCGTACGAAAACAATTACGTAGTCATTTTAATAGAAAATTTTATAAGCTACAATATTGCGCCACAATTTTTTCTCTAAATGTAACCGTTAAAGAGATATTTGTAAAAAACTGATTTTGGACGCCATTTTTCCAATATGGCGGCGCGAGCGAACACGTTTCGAGGTAGCAAAGTTGAAATTCTGAAAGAGCACATCGAAATCTACAAAATAACTCATTTGCAAAAATCCCATAAAACTTTCCAGGTAACATCATTTTATTCTCCCAAATGATTGTACTATAAATTATTTTGAGAAACAAAAAGCAAATATACGTGGAAAGTATTGAGTATGCTCATTATTCAGAGTAACTGAGTGCACTTTTACCCTGCTACTCAGCTCGTTACTCCAGATCGTGAATAACTCTAATGATTTACATTACATGAGTAAAAAAGCTTTTATTTCTATTACTAGCAACCAACAAATCACGTGTCAAGTGGCATTGTGGTGTGAGCTTACTGTTCCATGTTTTTGAGCAGGGCTGTGTTTAAGCATAAGCCACAGCCTAGGGGCCCGCACCACAAAGGGGCCCGCACCACAGAGGCTCGAAACAAAAAAAAAAAAACTAGTAAGGGTGTTATCTTTGGCCTGGCCAAATATTAAATACCCTACACAGCAGTATTTTGAAAGTTTTGCTTAAATGGGAGGCGCCACGCCTTCTTGTCCAAATTCACCAAGTTTTTTCTCAGAGTTTAAACTTATAGTTCTTAGCATTTGAGTGAAATTTGGTTGGATTATCTCAAAAAATGTTTTCAGTATAGCGTTTTGAACCTTTTGCTTATATGAGAGGTACCAAGCCCTCTTTTCCGAATTCTCCTTGCGCTTACAATTCGTAGTATTTGTGTGTATTTTGGTTGCATTATCGTGAAAAAAACTCAAAAAGTTGCATTTTGAATATATTTTTTGTATGGGCGGTAGGCGTGTCCGTTGACCGATTTCGCTCATTTTCAATCCCCCGAGCTAACTTTGACGCCGAAGGCTGTGCACCAAATTTCATTGTATTATCTTGCTTAGTTTTCCCAAAAAGCGTATTTCCACACACAGCCAGCCAGCCAGCCAGCCAGCCAGACAGACGGACATGGCTATATCGACTCAGGAGGTGACGCTGATCAAGAATATATATACTTTTCTATATCTGCCACGCTTCCTTCTCTGCGTTACAAACGGAAGGACAAAGTGAATATACCCTGGGTGTAGGGTATAAAAAAAAAATTTATGTAGCATAAAATTAAAAATTTTAAATAAAAATTTTTATTTTAATACATTTTTTGGTTTACCCTCGCAAAAGAAGTTACACTTCAAACATATTTATTACACATGTTACTTGCTTTTAAAAAATTCGTAATTGTTTGTATAACACAGTGCTTCAAGTTTCGAGAAATTTATTTTCGATAATTTTAAAAAGTGAGTAAGTTATAAATAGTGATAGTACGTACATACATATATGTGAGTACTAGGGATTCCAATTTTTGGACTTTTTGCGATCCCGGGATTAGAAATTTCGAATCCCGGGATCCCGGGATTTTTCGGGATTTGTATGAATTTTTTTTCTCTCTAAATAAAACAGAATTTTGTATTAAAAATTCCTAATAAGTATTTTGTCTTATATACCCCTACTACACCCCTACAAAGATATTTTATTTAAAAAGTGTCAAAAATATTAAAGAACAATTTCTTAAAACAGGTAGATTTTATTAAGCAATTCACGCCTTTTTAAAAAAAAAATTGCAGCATTGTATGCTTAGTCAAATACATACATAAAATATCATACATATTTAATTATATAAAATAGTGAGATCGAAGTTTTAACAAGTTTTGGACTTGAAAGAATTAACTTTTATTTTATTCAGTTTTATTATTATTAAAATATATTTTTTGGAAAATTAAAGCATTTATTGTTTTATCATCCAATTTAGATCTAAATTTATTACATACCTGTGGACTTTTGACAAAACAAGCTAAGTGGTATAATCGCCATGTCTCTATGATTTCTTGTTCCAGAGAAATAAGGGTGTTTAAGCCAAAAGCCTTGTCTTAAAATCATAACAGTTGCAAAAGCACTAAAATATCATATCCATTATGATATGTATTTCTGCCTTTTGCGAAACGTATGAGTACCAACTCATGAAATTTAAAATTAAGAATATTTTGTAGGCATTAACTATTTAAGTTATTTTTAGGCATTGTTCATAAGAAAGAATTGGACTTCCTTTTTTTTGCTCCCTTCTTTCTGGGACGTAAAAGCAACCACACGTAAGAAATTTGGAAAATAATAAAATATTTAATTATTATTACATGCTAGCAATTTGTCTTTTCTTCTTTCGGAATACTTTTGTCAACTTGGAGCCTTCGCTCAAATCAATCAGAATCTACGATTCAACATTTGGTCCTTCGAGCCGGAGCTGAACCAGCGACCTATGGATCTACAGTCCACTTCAGTACAGAGTATGAATCTTCGTTCAATCTCGTACAATAAAGTTTTATTAGGTACGGCTAAAGTTCTTATATGTCACCTTGGGGTCACCTATTCGACGCGTGCCTTAATAGATTCTGGATCTGAAATTTCCTTTATTTCGGATCGCCTTCGAAAACTCCTCAAGCTACCGGTACGCTATGCCAATGCTACTATATCTGGAGTTAACCAAAAAGTTTCAGCGAATTCTTCGCAAATTTGTTCATTTACACTAGGCTCTTCCTTAGATTCTAATATACAAATTGAAGCGACGGCTCTAGTGCTTCCGCAAATTACTGGAAATTTACCGTCTACTTCGATAGAATTACCGTCAAACTATAAGTTGCCAAACTTACAATTAGCAGATTCTAATTTCCTTCAAAGTGAGCCTGTAGATATGTTAATCGGTGCAGATCTCTACCCCTTAATTATGTTGGAGGGAGTTGAACGCAATATTTTAAGCTCGCTCATTGCTCAAGAAACCAATTTCGGATGGATATTTACTGGTGCGGTGCCTTCGCGATTCAGTTCTTTTGCAACGAAAGTAAATTTTATGGATGACACTTCTATAGATAAAAAATACAACTTCCTCAAGTTCCCAAAACGGACGCTCGTTACGCCTGAGGACAAGATTTGCGAGAAAATTTTTGTAAAAACCACGCGAAGAAACGAGGATGGAAAATATATCGTTTCTTTACCCTTTAAAACAAATTTTCCGTCTGAGCTTCGGCTTGGTGCTTCACGGCCTATTGCGTATATCCAATTTCTTCGAAATGAAAAAAATCTTTTGAAAGATTCTACTTTTAAGAATTCGTACGATAAAGTTGTAAAAGAATACCTTCAATTAGACCATATGGAAAGGGTAAATACTCCAAAGTACAATTGCTTTCCTTCTCATTGCTATCTCCCACATCACTCAGCGGTCAGGCCTGAAAGTCGTACCACTAAGCTTAGAGTTGTTTTTAATGCAACTAGTGCAACCTCCAATGGGAATAGCTTAAACGACGTTCTGTATGTGGGCCCAGTTTTACAAGCTGATCTCATGCTATTGCTTCTGCGCTGGCGCATGTTTCAATATGTTTTTAATAGCGAAATTGAAAAGATGTATCGGCAAATCCTTATTGAACCCTCACATTGCCCATATCAAAGAATTCTGTTTAGAGAATCTCCCGATGAGCCCATTTCGGATTATCAGTTAAAAACTGTAACGTTTGGAGTTAATTGTGCTCCTTACTTAGCCATTCCTTTAAGTTTTCTCAATAGATGGCAAAAGCTCAAGGCATTTGCACAGCAGCTCAGCCTTAGGTGGAAGGAGGACTACCTGAAAGAATTGCACAAGAGATATAAATGGAAATACCCCATCCGAGATATAGCCGTCGATGATCTCGTTGTAGTGAAACAGGAAAATCTGCCCACTGCAGAATGGCGGTTGGGGAGAATAATAAAAGTTTACTTGGGCAATGACAACAGAGTTCGTGTCGCAGATATAAGAACACAAAAGAGCTTGATAACTCGTGCTGTTGTAAAATTAATTATTCTTCCTGACTAGATCATACTTTTTTCTCTCTCCTTAATCTCTTTTCTCACTTTACTTTTTTTTCCTAGACAATATAATAATGGAATCATCTCCAGCAAGACCAAACAGTGTTAATCGCGGTCAATTTGCATGCCGAGTATGTAAGAAGAAGCATCCATTACGCTTTTGCCCAAAATTTCTGGCAATGAATTGCGAAAAGCGCATGAGGACCATTCTTATCCATCGCTATTGCCCCAGGTGATTTGCACATTCTCATCAATCGAAGGACTGTAGAAGTAAGTCTTTTTGCACCTATTGTGGCAAAAAACACAACAGCTAGACACATGCAAATTCGAGACTGAAGGAAATGGTGAAAGAAGATTCTTCAAGGCAACAGCCCTTAATTTCGACAATTAATCAGCCTATGTCGCTTCTGCCCACAGCAGTGGTGAAACTGCTCGTGAGAAACTCAACAAATATTGCAAGAGCACTGTTGGATCCATGTTGTGAGAGCAGTAAAATTTCATCATCATTTGTAAAAGGCTTGAAGATTCCTACTATAAGAAGCGAAAATAAGACCATGTGTGAGGGTATGATTACGTCGTGTTACGACCCCACTGTGCGTCTTAATTTACACGCGCGTGTAGAAGATGATTTCGACTTCAAAACGCCGTCGAAACACGCAAACGCTACGATCAAGGAAAAGTTTTCTAATATGATGTTGGCTGATCCGAGCTTCTTCACCTCATCAGCGGTCTCTATTATTCTAGGCGCTGACATCTACCATAAAATTGTGCGGTCGGAGATGATTTCAAATCCGGGCTTACCACTAGCCCAAAATACACTTTTTGGTTGGGTCCTTTCTGGCCCTTGTGTTCTTTAAAACATTTTCATTTTAAGTTGGGTCCTTTATGGCCCATGTGTCCCTACTGACACATCTTAACAAATTTTTTCATTTCGAAACCTGAATTTTTATTATGGATTTTTTCTGAATATCACTCGATTTTTTCAATATTCAATGAATTTAAAAAAAAAAAAGCCAATCAAGCTCATTAAAAATACTCTTTAATATCAAGTAATCACGTTTTTTCTTTAGTTTATAAGTAGTTATTTTAAATTTTCGTAGAAATAAGTATTTCAGCTACTTATAATTCTTTTGTTGCACCATATACATACTGCAAGGCGGCCGGCAATGTTTAAGCCAAAAGCCTTGTCTTAAAATCATAACAGTTGCAAAAGCACTGAAATATCATATCCATTATGATATGTATTTCGGCCTTTTGCGAAACGTATGAGTACCAACTCATGAAATTTAAAATTAAGAAAATTTTGTAGGCATTAACTATTTAAGTTATTTTTAGGCATTGTTCATAAGAAAGAATTGGACTTCCTTTTTTTTGCTCCCTTCTTTCTGGGACGTAAAAGCAACCACACGTAAGAAATTTGGAAAATAATAAAATATTTAATTATTATTACATGCTAGCAATTTGTCTTTTCTTCTTTCGGAATACTTTTGTCAACTTGGAGCCTTCGCTCAAATCAATCAGAATCTACGATTCAACAAAGGGTATCCCATAGTTCACGCAAGAAGTGTTATGAACCAAAAAAAATAATAATTTGACAGCTGACACTTTGAGATTAGTATAAATGTATGGAAAGAGGAGATTCAATGCTGCATCAACGAAATTGAGCCACATTATCGAAAAGTAGTTAATCAGTTTTTAGGCTCTCCTGAAAAGTTGCCGATTTCGAGTTAGGTGTTTTTGTCAAAAGTCCACAGATATATAGCCTGCACACCAGGTATTGAAATAAGCTGCAGCAATGCCCTATTTCTGCAGTAATAACTTCAAATTTGCAGCAATAACTTCAGAATATTGTAAAAAAAATTGTAATAATAATCTTTAGCCAAATTCATACTACTTTGTTTTTGAGTTAATCGTTCAAACTAAATACTCATTTTATTTCGCATATAGCCGTTGTCTTAGTTGTCTAACCTCCCACTCTGGGCTAAAATGTAGTACTCGGCAACTCTACTTTAAACATATTTTTACAAATGCAAGAGAAGAAAATTTTACTATAAATTTTCAATTTTAAATTAAATCATTGCCATGATATCTGTTATTTAATATTAATATTTAATATTCAACAAACACTTGAATAAGGCACTAAAAAAATTTTGAAAAAAATTGCAAGTAATCAAAAAAAATTCTGCAGTAATATTTTTATTCTTATTTCAACCCCTGCTGCACACGAAAAGAATCTTTCTGATTTAACACTTGTTGGTTGAATTGAAGAAAGGTAATCGAAGGTTTTCTGGAGGAAATAACCCCTATCACCACCATTACAAAATATATCAATTTCTTCCATTAAAACGTCGGATAAATTATAAGATTATCTAGAAAACAAATTTTTTGAAGCGTTATTCAAAACTAGAATAAAATTTTTCTTTCAAGTTTTTTGCTGCGTTTACTTTAACTGTATGGCTATTGTCCTCAGTTTCGCAAGAAGTTTCAGTTTCAAACCTAGAGGGAATACGTTTTATCTCTACTTTAATGTGATTTTGCTGTTATTTAACAAAAAAAAACTTCCAAAAGAAATCCCGGGATTGGTAGCACTAATCCCGGGATTTTCGAGACTGCAAAAAAAGGTCGAATCCCGGGATCCCGGAACTGAAATCCCTAGTGAGTAAGTACGAATAACACAAGACCACAAAAAAAAAAAAGTCCTGTAGTAGAAAATTGAGGTACAATACGGTATGGTTTTCAATGTGCTAAAAACGAATCCGAGGTCAAAATTTAGCCATCACCCTCAGATTTTGAGATATCCCTGCTTAAAGTTGCAGGAAGCGCTATTTTCAGGCTTATGGTGCAGTTCCAAAAAATTTGGTAGTTCCATTTTTTCAATGACATCGAATAGCCACTATCTTCCTTATAAAACTATGCCTTCAAACTTTTCCGATTGGACTCTTACTTTCAGAGTAATCATACTTTGAAGTAAAGGGTTATCATTTTTATATGTTAAATGGATTTGACGCTACAAATATAATGTAGTGCTTTGTATGGGGGTTGAGATATGTCCGTCAAGTTAGCCCCGCCATTTTTGATTTTTCAAAAACAAATTGTTGTGCTGTAATGTGCTACACTTGTGCTATTATGTGCCGTTAATAAAATTTTTTTATTTCAAGTAGTTTGCTTTTTATAGCCAAAACTAATTTTTGGTGTAAAGTAAGCCCCGCCATTTTTGATTTTAAAAAAAAAAATTGTTGTGCTGTAATGTGCTACACTTGTGCTATTATGTGCCGCTAATAAAATTTTTCTATTTTAATTAGTTTGGTTTTTATAGCCAAAATTAAATTTTTTGGTGTCAAGTTAGCCCCGCCATTTTCGATTTTTCAAAAACAAATTGTTGTGCTGTAATGTGCTCCACTTGTGCTATTATGTGCCGCTAATAAAATTTTTCTATTTCAATTAGTTTGGTTTTATAGCCAAATTTCCCTTTTTTGGTGTCAAGTTAGCCCCGCCATTTTCGATTTTTCAAAAAAAAATTATTGTGCTGTAATGTGCTCCACTTGTGCTATTGTGTGCCGCTAATAAAATTTTTGTATTTTAATTAGTTTGGTTTTTATAGCCAAAATTCCCTTTTTTGGTGTCAAGTTAGCCCCGCCATTTTCGATTTTTCAAAAAAAAAAAATTATTGTGCTGTAATGTGCTCCACTTGTGCTATTATGTGCCGCTAATAAAATTTTTCTATTTGTATTGGTTTGGTTTTTATAGCCAAAATTTCCTTTTTTGGTGTCAAGTTAGCCCCGCCATTTTCGATTTTTCAAAAACAAATTGTTGTGCTGTAATGTGCTCCACTTGTGCTATTATGTGCCGCTAATAAAATTTTTCTATTTCAATTAGTTTGGTTTCATAGCCAAATTTCCCTTTTTTGGTGTCAAGTTAGCCCCGCCATTTTCGATTTTTCAAAAAAAACTTGTTGTGCTGTAATGTGCTAGGCTTGTGCTATCATGTGCCGCTAATAACATTTTTCTATTTCAATTAGTTTGGTTTTATAGCCAAATTTCCCTTTTTTTTAAATAAAGTTAGTCCCGCCATTTTCGATTATTCAAAAAAAAAATTATTGTGCTGTAATGTGCTCCACTTGTGCTATCATGTGCCGCTAATAAAATTTTTCTATTTTAATTAGATTGGTTTTTATAGCCAAAATTCCCTTTTTTGGTGTCAAGTTAGCCCCGCCATTTTCAATTTTTAAAAAAAAAAATTGTTGTGCTGTAATGTGCTAGGCTTGTGCTATCATGTGCCGCTAATAACATTTTTCTATTTCAATTAGTTTGGGTTTATAGCCAAATTTCCCTTTTTTTTTGAAACAAAGTTAGTCCCGCCATTTTCGATTTTTCAAAAAAAAAAAAATTGATGTGCTGTAATGTGCTCCACTTGTGCTGTCATGTGCCGCTAATAAAATTTTTGTATTTTAATTAGTTTGGTTTTTATAGCCAAAATTCCCTTTTATGGTGTCAAGTTAGCCCCGCCATTTTTGATTTTTCAAAAAAAAAAAGTTGTGCTGTAATGTGCTACGCTTGTGCTATCATGTACCGCTAATAAAATTTTTCTATTTCGATTAGTTTGGTTTTATAGCCAAATTTCCCTTTTTTCGAAATAATCTTTGTCCCGCCATTTTTGATTATTCAAAAAAAAAAAAGTTGTGTTGTAATGAGCTACTTTTGTGCTATTATATGCAGTTGAAAAATTTTTTCTATTTTAATTAGTTTGATTTTTAGGGCCAAACTTCCCTTTTTCCGAAATAAAGTTAGCCACGAAATTTTCGATTTTTCAACAAAAAAAAATATGGGTCTATTAAAATTTTTTTATTTCAATTCGTTTTGTTATTACAGATAAAATTCCCTTTTTTATAATACATATATATATTTTTTTTAATAATTTCCTTCTAAAAGCTCAGTACGAAATATGAAAAACAGGATGTTTCAAAAACGAATGTCGCCCGTTAAGATTATGGAATATTTTTTTTTTTTAACATTTGACATTCCAAACAGCATGCAAACAAATAAAAAAAATAAAAAAAAAAAAATATTGCATAGTCTTAAGGAGCGATATTCGTTTTTGAAACATCCTGTTTTTCATATTTTGTACCGAGTTTTTAGATTCGCTATAACTTCTTCAATTTCAACAATTTGAGGAAACTTTGTAGGGATGAGTTTTATGATTTTTTGTGCTCTTCAATTCTATAACGTGTCCTTGGCACGTTAGGGTGGTGGAAACTGAGATAATGAGTACAACTAGTCGAAAAAAAAATCTGAGATAAATGACTTCTTTGAATGAAATATAATCTATGTTGACACATTTACAACAATATACTATAGTTGTTGATCGGCCGTCAAAAGACGGAGACATAAAAAAAACAAATCCACATCGAATTTAGAGGCCGGAAAAAGAAATTTTTTTTTTCTTAAAATTCTTCCAATGTTAGCTTTCAAACTGGTGGTGGTCATTCGAACTTTTTTTTGTGATACTATCTAATGTACATTGTACATATAGTAGGTCGACCCAATAATAGCAGTTCGGTGATTGGATTAATTATGACGTCACTCAGAGTTCGAATAATCGAAAACAAACTTTAAATCTATAACGAATTTAATTCAAATTATCCTTTACTGAATGAAATGGGTTCGCGCTCGCTTAGTTTACACTTTTTCCTTCATTTCTTTTTTGTGGTTTTGATCTTCGTTCATATGTTTATGAGGGAATCCGCAATCAGTGATGCAAACTTTTCAGTTTCAAAATCCATTGAAATGAATAAAAAAACGCATTTTCCCCACAAAAAAAAAAAAAAATAAAGCAATAAAGGAAAACCCCTTTTCCAAATAATGTCCGACAAAGTTCGAATTCAAACTTTAACCCTCTAACGAATTTAATTCAAAATTATCTTCTACGGAATAAAATGGGTTCGCGCACACGCAGTTTACCCTTTTTCCTTCATTTCTTTTTTGTGGTTTTGATCTTCGTTCATATGTTTATGAGGGAATCCGCAATCAGTGATGCAAACTTTTCAGTTTCAAAATCCATTGAAATGAATAAAAAAACGCATTTTCCCCACAAAAAACAAATAAAGCAATTAATTTCAAGCGGGTTGTGAGTTTTGGCGCTATGCTCCTCCTAGGAGTTAAAGGATAATACATACATAAATAAATTTCAAGCAAATTAAAGTATCCGTTCTGTGAAAAATGAAAGCTTTTTTTTCTTCAAAAACGGGCCTTAGCGAAAATCAAAAGCGCTCTATTCGTGTTTCTCTAAAGGAAAACATATGATGCAAATATCGTTTTTAAAAATCCTTTTAATTTTGTGAATATAAATTTCAACCCGTTATAATGTACACATATCGTCGCCTCAATTCTCTTTTGCCCCATGCGCATGTTAGTGTATTTCGAGAAAATCGAAAAAGAAAGTTTGAACTTAAAACAAACAAAATTGGTCAGAAAAAGTACCATCGAAATTTAAACAAAAGAATTTGTTGATTAATTAGCTAACTCAGTGCAAAATTTCAAAAATGGGACTAAAGTACTTTTCGCGATATTTGATATTTTATCAGATAAGTCAAATGGACACTTTGCTCCATACAATACAAATAAATTAAAAACTGTTTTTTTCATGCATATAGAGCAAACTGGCCTTTAGAAACTATGACAATGGAGCAAATAAGAACGTTAGTTTTTTAACTAAACATACATAACAGTGTAAATAGGGCAAAATTAAAACATTATTATTAAGAACACGTAGTAGATATTACTAGTTTCTTTAAATAAAAATTAATAACAAATAGTATGGGTGCTAACATTGACCTGGCCAAATATTAAATGCCCTACACTGCAAAATTTGAAATTTTCGATCGCATGGGAGGTGCCATTCCTCGTCCGTGTTCGACTAGCTTTTGCTCAGAGCTTTTACTAACTATTCCTGGTAATTGTGCGAAATTTTATTACATTTCTTTAAATAACGCTTTCTACAGCGTTTTGAAAACTTTGTGTGTATGTTAGGTGCCACCCCGTCTTGTCCAAATCAACCAATTTTTTTATCAGATCTTGCATTTTTTATCATTGGTGGATGAGTTAAATTTGGATTGTTTATATCAAAAAACGCATTCAGTTAAGTATTTTAAAATTTTTGCTTTTATAGGAGGTACCACATCCTGTTGCCCGAATTCACCTAATTTTTGCTCAAAGCTTGTAACTATTATCCCCTGTAACTGTGTGTATTTTGGTTGCGTTATCTCTAAAAGGGCTCTTACTATTGAGTTGTGAATATTTTTTTTGTATGGCCAGTAGGCGTGTCCGTTGACCGATTTTGCTCATTTTCAATCCCACGAACTAACTTTGACGATGGAGGTAATGTACTAATTTTCATCGAGTTATCTTTCTTAGTTCATAGGAAATTTTTAAAAGAAAAACGATAATGAATGTTTTCTATGTCTATAGAGCAAATAAGAATTAAGAATTTAAAACTTCTTTTTTTCATAAATATAAAACTTGCTCCATAAACCAAAAATTGGCTTTTGGAGCAAATAAGAAATAAAAAAATAAAAAATCATGGCGTATGGAGCAAAGTGGACACTGCATATCTCAGAAACTAAAGGAGATAGATGCATTCTGACAACAGCGTTAGAAAGATCATGTTTCAAAACCTATGGAACAAGTCTTAACTCAAAATGTCAAAAAGTGTCGATGGGGCAGAAGAGAACTCAGGCGACGATATGTGTCTATGTAAGATATATTGTATTGTTAGGCACTAAATAGATTTGTAGATTGTATTCGAACTTTGTCGGACATTATTTGGAAAAGGGGTTTTCCTTTATTGCTTTATTTTTTATTTTTTTTGTGGGGAAAATGCGTTTTTTTATTCATTTCAATGGATTTTGAAACTGAAAAGTTTGCATCACTGATTGCGGATTCCCTCATAAACATATGAACGAAGATCAAAACCACAAAAAAAGAAATGAAGGAAAAAGGGTAAACTGCGCGAGCGCGAACCCATTTCATTCAGTAAAGGATAATTTGAATTAAATTCGTTATAGAATTAAAGTTTGTTTTCGATTATTCGAACTTTGAGTGACGTCATAATTAATCCAATCACCGAACTGCTATTATTGGGTCGACCTACTATATGTACAATGTACATTAGATAGTATCACAAAAAAAAAGTTCGAATGACCACCACCAGTTTGAAAGCTAACATTGGAAGAATTTTAAGAAAAAAAAAATTTCTTTTTCCGGCCTCTAAATTCGATGTGGTTTTGTTTTTTTTATGTCTCCGTCTTTTGACGGCCGATCAACAACTATAGTATATTGTTGTAAATGTGTCAACATACAATATATTTCATTCAAAGAAGTCATTTATCTCAGATTTTTTTTTTCGACTAGTTGTACTCATTATCTCAGTTTCCACCACCCTAATGTGCCAAGGACACCTTATAGAATTGAAGACCACAAAAAATCATAAAACTCATCCCTACAAAGTTTCCTCAAATTGTTGGAATTGAAGAAGTTATAGCGAATCTAAAAACTCGGTACAAAATATGAAAAACAGGATGTTTCAAAAACGAATATCGCTCCTTAAGACTACGCAATATTTTTTTTTTATTTTTTTTATTTGTTTGCATGCTGTTTGGAATGTCAAATGTTTAAAAAAAAAAAAAATATTCCATAATCTTAAGGGGCGATATTCGTTTTTGAAACATCCTGTTTTTCATATATCGTACTGAGCTTTTAGAAGGAAATTATTAAAAAAAATATATATATGTACATATTATAAAAAAGGGAATTTTATCTGTAATAACAAAACAAATTGAAATAAAAAAATTTTAATAGACTCATATTTTTTTTTTGTTGAAAAATCGAAAATTTCGTGGCTAACTTTATTTCGGAAAAAGGGAAGTTTGGCCCTAAAAATCAAACTAATTAAAATAGAAAAATTTTTTCAACTATATATATGGGTGATTCTTAGATAACTGTGCTTTTTCGAGTTGTAAAATTGGCAGATAATTTTTTTGGATTTTTGCAAGTTTCTTCATGCTATCTTGTGTAAACACACTCTTAAAACTCACCTTTTAAGTAGATCAACAACAAGTGTGAATTTACGGCTTTGAGGTCGAAATTAAGAAATTTTGCTGCCACGTTTGTGACCAAATTGCCACTTTTGTTACATTTTAGCCACAGTATGGAAAAATTATGGTTTTGAAGCGTTTTGATGAGAGATTATATTGCATATAATGACAAATTTACACTTCAAGACTAATTTTGCAACGGTGTCATGTCTCCGGTGGTCCATTTTTTTATACCCTACCGCCCTAAAGATCAACTATGGTTCCCTGTCCTCTGTTTTAATAGCTGTTTATGATGGATTAGGATCTCCTAATTACGAATCTGATCTTGATTTTTTTCTATTACATCAGTATCCTTAGTTATCCTTGCTCAAAAGTGAAAAAATCACAGTTTTGACATCTACTTAACTAAAACAGCAACAAGTAAAATTAATTTTTGTCAATGGATTCAGACAGCCGAATTTATTATCAACAAGACAAAATTTACCGTTTTTCAATTGAATTCCCAGTTTCCGAGTTATAAGCCTTTAAAAAAAGGATACCTCTCAATAACACACAAAGGACCGAAAAATTAACAAAAATGGTAAGTTTTATTATTTTTACCAGAAACATATTTTATAACGAAAATTTTAAGCCCTTGCAGACTAAAATCGGATGAAAAAATAAGGCTCTATTGTAGATTTAGTGAATGAACAGATGAAATTTTGATTCTGTGAATTTGCAAAGTAGTAGTTTAGTAGGCTTATTCACTAAATCTAGAATAGAGCTGTCATTTTTCATGCGATTATAGTCTGCAAGGTCACGAAATTTTTGTAATTAAATATGTTATTGATAAAAATAATAAAACTTGATTTTTTATAACTTTTCGGTCTCAAAAAATCCTTTGTATGTTATCGAAAAATGTCCTTACTTTAAACGCTTATAAATCGGAAGTTGGGAATCCAATTGAAAAACGGTAAATTATGTCTTGTTGACAATAAATTTGGCTGTCTGAATCCATTGACAAAAATTATTTTTACTTGTTTTTGTTCTATAGCTTTAAGTAGAAGTCAAAACAGTGATTTTTTCACTTTTGAGCAAGGATAACTCAGGATTCTGATGGTGTAGAAAAATTTTTCTATTAAAAACATAATTAATAGCCTTCAACTAAACATCTGTACACTCAAACTTTATATGAAATATGTTTTTTTGCAGACTGATAAAAAGTGCCACGTTTGTGACATTTTTGATGCGCCACGTTTGTGACATTTTTGCAGTTTATCGCTCATTGTAAAGTACGCTTTTGAGTTCAAGATTTTTCCGAAAGAATTTGGGGTCATGTCTGCAAATCCTACAAAAAAATTGTTTCATGCATAAAATAAAATGTCCTACCTGGGAGTGCCGAGTGCCACGTTTGTGACCATAATTTTTAGAAAAAACTGTTTTTGTTTATAAAATGCCCTATAAAACGCAAACAGATTTCTTTTTGGACGCGTTCGGACATGATGACCTTTGGGTGATGGATAGTGATCAGAATTAATGCATGTGTATTGCAATCTATTGACTGAAACAGTAGTACCATGCAGTAGTAGCATAATGCTTTTAAGAAATTTTTTTTTTCCAAAACTAGGGGACAGTTTTCAATTCGAAATTGTGCCCTCTAAAAATTATTTAAAACTGCAGATGAGCTCAGAATATTGTAGCCTTAAGTATTTACTTAATATGTGTAGTAACTTGTTTTCTGTTCTATTTCCGTTTTTGGGTCGTTTTTCATCGTTTTGTTTATAAAAAGTAGGGGTAGGACATGCCACGTTTGTGACATTTGGGGTATATTTGCAAACTTTCTCAATAGACCCATAATTATATGGTGGTAAAATTGATCCGCTCTATTAGAAAAACATAGTTTCTAACTTATAGCGTAATTTTTTGTGAAAAAAGCCTACTATATAGGTGAAATCGCCAGAGGACACAAAAAGTACAGTTATCTGAGAATCACCCATATACCAAACTAATTAAAATACAAAAATTTTATTAGCGGCACATAATAGCACAAGTGGAGCACATTACAGCACAATAATTTTTTTTTGAAAAATCGAAAATGGCGGGGTTAACTTGACACCAAAAAAGGGAATTTTGGCTATAAAAACCAAACCAATTAAAATAGAAAAATTTTATTAGCGGCACATGATAGCACAAGTGTAGCACATTACAGAACAACAATTTTTTTTTTTTAAATCAAAAATGGCGGGGCTAACTTTACACCAAAAATTAGTTTTGGCTATAAAAACCAAACTACTTGAAATAGAAAAATTTTATTACCGGCACATAATAGCACAAGTGTAGCACATTACAGCACAACAATTTGTTTTTGAAAAATCAAACTAACTTGACGGACATGGTTGAGATACGTTTACTTCAAACGGTGATATCTCGGGAAGTAAAAGTCCAATCGAAAAATAAGAATGCATAGTCTTATAAGATTATGGCTATTCGATTCCATTGAAAATATATAACTAAATTGTTTCCTGGAACTGCACCATAAGCCTGAAAACAGTGCTTCCTGCAACTTAAAGCAAGGATATCTCAAAATCTGAAGGTGATGGCTAAACTCTCAGGACATTTTTTTTTTTTGTGGTCCTGTGTAATTTATTAAAATATTTCATTGAAGCCCGGGAAAATAAACTAATGTAGAAATGAGTTTTTTGTAATTTTTAAATGGCGGAATATTTGTTTTGAAATTCTGTATTTTATAGATTTAATTAGATTAATTTGAGAATCAAATTTATTTAAAACTATTAATCTCAAAGGTATGAAGCCGATCGCAAATTTAGGTAGAAATAATTTATGTTTTAATTTTTTCCTTAACTGCTAATTTATTAAGTAAACATTTTTTGAGTCATATTTTCTAACTGATTTGGGGTCACTGAACATGAAAATAGCATTTATTTATACCATACCTGCAGATGTAGTCGAATATTATGATTTTTGAGCACTGTAAATATTTTAGAAAAAAAATTTTCAAATATCTTAAATTTTATTAGTACGTAGATATATAATTGATTCCTGATGAAAAATTCGTTGGATTCAAAATCCTATCTGTTCCTTTTGCAAAGTTATGCTTGTTTTTCATTTTTACGCGCCTGTTTTAATGTAGAGATATTACACTAGTTTACAGCCAAAATTCCCAGTGAATGCATTATTTTTTTTTTCTTTCGTGTTGTTTTCGAGATATCGGTCATTTTCGGTTTTTGGACCAAAAAAAAAAAAATAGTTCCATTTAAATACAAACATCTCAAGTACCAATATTTGCATTTAAACGTATTATATTTCATATTAAAGATAATTAAATTACCTACAAATAACGTTCAAATCACTTTTTGGTTGGTTTGTTAGTTTGTTAGTTTTGAATCCAACGAATTTTTCATCAGGAATCAATAATATATCGACTTACGTATTCAGTTTCCCTTGAGATTAAACCCGCACCTGTAACTTATTGAGGCCCAGTGTGTCCATCTTCACGCTGCAAAAATACCGCTTAACTAATTCTTTTTGGTACACACTATCAGTCAAAAACAAATATGGCCGCTGACTGTCACTCAACCACAAACAGTTTTGTGATTGACTGATGAGTAACTTGATGACTAACTTGAAATTGCGGCCACACACGCAAAAATGCTCAAATTGAGCCAAACTGACGAACATGTTCTAATTTTTTCAATTACTTTTTTTTTTCAATCTTTGTAAATAAAGTGTTCGCTTGTGCAAAAATACAGCAAAGCATATTTTTATAATGTCATTCAATGTTGTACGCTGTTTTAGTTTAGACGCTGTCAGAAAACTTTTTGTGAACATTGTGTACATAGGTTTAGGAAGCCTAACTGTCTCAGATTTTTTCTTTAACACATTATTATTATAATTGGTTTCGTTTTATTACATATATTGTAAAATATATGTCAAAAAGTTGCGAGTACTTGCTTTATATTCGGTTACGTGCAGATTCAGCAAGAAAAAATATGCATCACTAAAAACTTTTGTTTGAAAAATGTCAAATTTATTTAAAAAATAATTTAAATAAAAAACAAATATCAATTCAGTTCGACTCCAACAAAACGGTATAGCCCAGGAAAATAAGACATTTTCTGCGAAAAAATTCCCAGTGGAAATTTTTCACCGGAACTATCTTTATTTATGCATGATGCACAAACTGTGAAAAGTCCATTGCAAAGTCGTGTGCGCATAAAAAGTTATTAAAGCTCAAAGGTCGATAAAATCAGTTTTTTGCAAATATCTCGCTAATGCTAACATTTACAGAAAAGTGTTGGTCTCCAATTTTGTAGCACAGGAAATTTCCTACAAAAGTACGTTAAAAGTATTTGCGTACGACTTCTAGTTTAGGAGATCACCTAATTTAAAAAGTTGTTAATAGTTATGATATGAAATACTACCTATGAGTTCATATTAAAATATCTTACTTTTTAAATTCCAATGACTCTTCAACGAGAAGTTGTACAAACAAAATTAAAATGCCGTTTGAAAGATAATTTAATTTTCTATATACCGTATAAAATTTTTTTTTCAAACGGCTCATGACCTTAAAAATATTCTTGGATAACCGTTAAGGCTTCGAAATTACTGGTTTTTTAAGGATATCTGCGAATTGGTAAGTACTAAGATAAAAAGTAATGGGACCAAATTTGTAGAGAATTAGAAAATCTACAAAAAGTAAGCGATATGTGTACACATAGAAAAAAAAAAACAAAAAATTAGAACATACATTTGCTGAATTTTTTGCTGTGATTCTCATCTAGTCTATGCAAAAAATTAATAAAGCGTGCTTGGTCGAGTTCTTCGGTTTGCAGGTAAATTTGACTGAAGATTCCATATGGTTATGGATGAAACGTATCGAAAACCAACCTACCAATTTTTTGGTATTTTTCCTTGTGACAATTCACCTAAGAATCGAGTATAATTTGCCTAAAAACTTAAGGCTATATGCTCTAGTTAAGTTATTAGGTAATATAACAAAGAAAACTTAGGGTAAACTAAGGTAAATTTTACCTAGGCAATTTACATAAAATTATTAAGTAAAATGCCAAAGCTATTTAGATAACATGCCGTAATTAACTTAGGCAATATGACAAATATTGGCCGAAGTTTCTTAGTTGCTTAATTTTTCTTAGTTTTTTAATAAAAATCGAAAATCTTTTTGTTTTTAATTTTTAGGTTTTTATTTAATTTTTGTTGTCGGCTGCTGATATATCAACATTTTCAAAAAGCGTGGCCCCACCCCCTTTCCCAATGAATGACTGAATATCATTTATTCTTATAATTTTAACATATGAATCGAATCAACTCCATCGGGTTCAAATGAATTCAGAGATATGACTAATAATATAATGTGAGTTGTTTGTCTCTGTGCCCTAATGAATCCCATTCATCTGCGTCAAAAAATTTCAAAGATCGGACACATTTATATTTTGAAAGACGTAACATCGAATTTTGCAGTGCTTTTTGTACGTATGCCACGTATCCTTTGCATCAGTATCAAACCATAGTCATCTGCTTCAAATTCAGAAATTGTATGTATGTTGAATTAATATGTCGTCGCATGCTTACTTCCGTAAAAATCTGTGCAGCTTTTAAAATTACATCCGCAAATGCAGCTCTGCATCTTCAGATTTTAATCTAGTTTAAATAAAAGTAAGTACGTAAAGTAGTAAAATATTAAATAAAAAATAACTTACGACAGAAGAATTCTGAACAATTTTTGAATTCAAAGAAAAAATAATTGACACATACATATATGTATGTATGTGTGAAATGATGAAATAGAAAAAAAAAAAAAAAAGAATTTTTAAAACTGCCAAAGTTTTTAGTTAATAGCTTTGTTCGCGTTCAAAAAATTGTTAACAATTGTTAACAAGAAAATTTCAGAGATTAAGTAGAATTTACTCTCAAAAAAACAAAAAACTACAAAAGTACGAAAACGAAAAATTGTTAAAAATTGTTAGAAATTAAGGGGCTAACTGCCTTTGGAATACTCGTATATTCAATATAATTATTATTATTATTTTTTTATTTTTTTTTTTTCAATCACTGATAACAACAGAGTCATATATGTGGCAGGAAGAAAAAACTTCTTAACCCGATTTTTGACTAGAAAACAAAGCAGTTTAATTTTGGTTTTATATGAATAGAATTTATGTTGCTTTGATATTTATCGAACATCGACTTAGCTGTTTTTCCTTATTGCCACAGATATAATCGAACGAAATGTTCAAAAGGTCTGTTGAAGAATCCGATCGGTTACTTTTCATTTTGAAAGTTTTTTTTATGATCGGAAGTAAGTATTTAGAACAGTTTGATTCGAAATCTTATACTCCATAAAAATTAACCATATTTGTTAGCCAAAAAGTAACCAACTAGAAGAAAAAAGAAAAGACACAATGCCCAAGATCAAGACCAATACCAAGACTCAATATCAAAACTAAGACCAAGACATAATATCCGAGACCAAGATCAAGAGATATTGATACTTTTTGTCGTGTGAGTAACCGTTTCAAAACGAAAAGTAATTGAAATTGCAGGGATTCCGGAACAGGCCTGTATCTTTAGGATTTTTTGAACGAGATAAACTGGAATAAAAGTGAATCGCCAGTTTAATTTTGCACAGAAGCCATTTTATCTCAAAAAATCATAATATTAAACAAACCCAGATTAGTTCTTTAAGTGCCTCTCATTAAATTATATGATCGTACACCTCCTGAATTTATGCCTCTGATATAAGTTTGTGCGGATTTCAAATTAATTCTTTTATGGAGACAAAGGAGTTTCGAAAAAATGTGCGCTTATGTAAAATATGGAAGCGGGCCAAGCAAGATAATCTCCATAAAAAAATACTGAAATGGTAAAGGACCACCGCATTTTTTGTGTATTATTATTTTTGTGTCAGTAGTTTTAGATCTGACACAATAGTACGGATTCATAAATCCGTTCAAAAAGCACAAACTCTTAATCAAAGTCTTTAATAAGATATTACTGGGACAACATGGTAAATCCTTCCGAAATATTTCATTACTGAAACTAGTACAAAATAAAGGAATTAAAACTTTCAAGTTGAGTTAAAATTATTTCTAAACACCACCAGCTTGTTAATTTCGTTATTATTCCCATTGGTTTTATATTAAAATGAACAAAAAAAATCTATAATATTACAGATAAATCAGTCCTGTAAAAATAGCATTTATTTGATAATTTCCTATACTGTTTCCCCTTAAGACACAGAATTGCTGCCGGCCCAGAATTCTTGTTTTATTAAAACCAATTTTTTCAGCGAACGTTTAGGTCAATTTGAGCAAAATGCATAACATTTGGAAGATAATTTTATAAGCTACATATTGCTGTACAAAAATTCCAAAACCATTCATTAGAATTTAAAATATTTCAAGTCTTCCAATTTTTCTTCAGATTTTTGAAATATTTTTGAAATTCAATTTATTTTAATTTAATTTACTTGACACTTGGAACAATTTTTGCCTCATGAAATTTTGTTGTTAAAATTTGTTAAAAATCGTTTGGAGGGGAAATGGGAAGCCATATTTGTTTTGCTCTCATTTAAAAATTTTTTGTGTACATAAACGCTTTTAAGGCAAAAATTGTTAACAATAGTTGACAATTTTTTGAACGCGAACAAAGCTATTACTTACGTTCTTTGGCAAATTGCCTTATAAAACTTAGGCAAATCACCCAAGTTTTTTTAGGCAAGTTGCCGAAATTCTACTAAACTAAGTCATGTATAAATTAGCAAAGAACTTCTCAAGTTAGTTTAAAACAAATGTCAAATATTTTTAATTTTGAGTTGTATTAACTTTTTTTGCTTAAATAACACTGTTCAACGACAAAAAATTATCTGAGTTCAGACCATGAAATTATTATTCCTTGCTATTGACATAATAGAACTGCATTTACAAAATTTTTCCATCACGTCTCAATTTTCAGATAAATTGACAAATCCAAAATCACGACTTACATCCGCGCGAAGACAAATTAAAAAATTTTTAACCGTCAGAATTTTTTAAGAAAAATGTCAGACGATTAAGAAAATAGCAATAATTTCAAATCTGAAAAGATTTTGAAATCGGTCCGGCAGATTTTCTTGTATGCCCGTTTAATTGAGAAAATGTACTGAAAAAACCGAAAACCAACCATCTCTAACTACATAAATCTTGCCTTAATCAATACAAAATTTAAAAAAACTCTTTGCGAGCTTGTGCATCATTCATTTTGATACCAAAAACTTAAGGATTGGACCATGAATGACCAACTTGCGTCCTTTTGAACAAAAAATGTTCTTACAGAAAGTCATACAAAAGCTATTGAATTTTTGTATCGTAACTACTTGGAAATAAAAGTACTTGTATGACTTCCTGTATGTACATGTTTTGTTCAAAAGGAAATAAGTTGGTTGTTCATGGTCTAATCCTTAAGTTTTTGGTATCAAAATAAAGTTAAAATAATGACCCACAAGCTCAAGAAGAGTTTTTTTTTAATTTTGTATTGATTTAGGCAAGATTTATGTAATTAAAGATGGTTGACTTTTGGTTTTTTCAGTACATTTCCTCTATTAAACGGGCATACAAAAAAAACTGCCGGACCGATTTCAAAATTTTTTTCAGATTTGAAATTATTGCTATTTTCTGAATCGTTTGATCTTTTTCTTAAAAAATTCTGACGGTTAAAAATTTTTTAATTTGTTTTCGCGCGGATGTAAGTCTTGATTTTAGATTGGTCAATTTATCTGAAAATTGAGACGTGATGGAAAAATTTTGCAAATGCAGTTCTATTATGTCAGTAGCAAAAAATAATAATTTTATGGTCTGAACTCAGATAAAAACAAAAACCTGAAATTCGTTGAACAGTGTAATTAATAATTCAATAGCACAAAAAAATTTTTGGTAAACTTTGCTTTATACAGCATAGAACAAAATCCCACCTCGACCGTATAAATACATGCACTGTACCGAAACTTCTAGGCTAAAACCTCAGGCAGTCCACTATAACGATTTTTCCTCATTTTTGGTGCTTAAAATGGACGCCACTTTCAATTTTTCCATTTTCCAACATCATATTTGGATTCAGCAACCTAGAGAACCCCTTGAGTACCATAATTTTCCATTTTTAATCATTTTGAACAGTTTTATTGAATTTATCCGATTTTGGGGGTGCACGGGGGATTAAAAAAGTTTTGGGGTAAAGCCGCAAAAAAATTTTGACCCCCCACATTTAGGTCAAAATGACCCACATGTGGGGGTTTTAGAGGGTTAAAATTGTCTACAAAAATATTCCTCGTAATATCCTGCATGAGTTTACTGAACACATAATACCCCTCAAATGTAAGGATCATATAGTTGAATTCATCGATTTAACACAAGAATGCGCTATTTTTGTATTTTTCATGTACAGTGGATTAAAAACTTCAAAAATCGATTAAAAAAAAATCTGACGTGCTGGAGGAAAAAGAACAGACGCGGGTGTTTTTTTTTTACGCCTACTTTAAGAATTTTTTGGATTTTCTCATGTGTTTTACAAAAAGTTTTAATTATCGAACAGTTTATTACAAAAAAACGAAAAAAATAGGGAAAAACGCATTTTGGTAACTTTTCAATGAATTGTATACAACTTTTGCATCGATTTTTTTAAGTGGTATCTTATTTTCTTCACAAATATTTGGTCTATGATACAAAAAAAAATTATAAAAAAGTTATTTCTTCTTGTATAAATCTGCAGTTGATTTTGATTTTTTGTTAATTTTTTCGAAAAAAAAAATGTTTTTTTGGAAATCAATTTATTTCGCCGAAACTAACAAACCAACCAAAAAGTGATGCAAATGTCGTTATAGGTAATTTAATTACCTTTAATATGACGTACAATACGTTTGAATACAAATATTAGTTCTTGAGATATTTGTATTTAAATGAAACTATCTTTTTTTTTTGGTCCAAAAACCGAAAATGACCGATATCTCGAAAACGACACGAAATAAAAAAAAAAATGCGATTTTCGGAATCAGCAGCCCATTTTACATATAAAATGAATAATGGCATTCCCTGGGGAAAAAATTTTTACTCATTTGTTGCATAGTGCAATTGATCCGAAGTGAGGTTTTTGATGTCATGCCAAATGACCTTTTCATTTCAGCAATAGCACAGCAGAGTGAGTGAGACGGCAACACCGCACATGTAGAAGTCAATACATATTTTAACGAATACGAATTCGCCGTGCGAGTGGGTAGGGTTGCCGTTCACCAAGTAATTACAATTAAGTTTGGGGATTTAGAGTTTACGCATTTCCCGCGTAAACAAAGATTCTTTTGAATTCTTTCAATTCTGGTGACCAACCTTGACTAGCGTACTCTTAGTGAGGACTCACAATGGTGTTATATAAAGTCACCGTTACTAAAGGGCTATTAAATTCTTTTGCCCATCGTTTAATAAAGCCAAACAGTGATGAAGATTTTTTACAAATTTCATTAATATGTACATTGAACGTTAGTTTAGCATCAAAATGTATATCAAGGCCTTTGACTGAATCGACACGACAGATTTTTTTGTCATTAAATTTATAATTAAACTCTACAATAATTAGCTACCAACAAATCACGTGTCAAGTGGTTCTGTGGTGTGAGCTTACTGTTCTGTGTTTTTGAGTAAAAACAACAACATTACAAAAACAAGGCAAAATGCATAGGTAAAAAAACCAAAAAAATATTGGTAGGTTGGTTTTCGATACGTTTCACCCATAACCATATGGGACCTTCAGTCGAATTCACCTACAAACCAAGAACTCGACCAAGCATGCTTCATTAATTTTTTGCATAGATTAGACGAGAATCACAGCAAAAAATTCAATGCAGCGTATGCAAGTTCTAATTTTTTGTTTTTCCCTGTTATGCATTGCCCCGCTGTTTGTAAGTCGTTGATATTATAATTTTCTTGCAAAGCGCCTTCGGATGCAAGCTTTTTTGGAGAGTTTCAAACGAAGTAGCAAGCGCGATCGAATGTTCATCACCAAGAAAAGTATAATATGAACGACTTACAAACAGCGGGTTAAACGGCAGCGTTGCCTCTCTTGTACCTTAACGCAAAGTCATAGATCCTAGCACAGATTATTTTTCTTCTTTGCAAGAGTAATATCCCTGCAGTTAAATTTGGATCTAGTCCCAAAGAGTGACTAGTTCGGCAACTGTTCAATAAGGTACTAGCGTTGTTCTAGTTACCACGTAGTGCACATATCGTCAGTTGACAGAAAAAATACAAAGTTTTCATGTTTTTCTTTGTCTTTGTTTGCTCTTTTATTAACTGAGAAGTGCCGCTGATTGAGATAATGTAGTATAGTGAGAAAGTAATATGTACGAACAGTCACGTTTTTTGGTGTTCCGTTTTTTTAATAAATTTTCATGGAAATATGTTACTTTAAAGTAAAAAAAAATGTTTTGATATCAAAACCGACGCGCTGTTTCACATCTACATATATTGGATTATCTGAAATTGTGTTAATTTATTGATTATTTGAAAAAAATTGTAAATTTTTCATTCGCCATTTAAATTGCGCATCAGCTAATCCGTCAGTGTTCGCTCATTCTTCTTCTAATTACATCTCTCAATTTTAAGATACTCGTTCGCTCAATTTTTAGATACTCGAAATCGAGTCTCGAAGCTCTCAAAATTTTCAACTGTCCCTCGACTGGTGAATAGGTAATGCAGAGGGAGACAATTATCTCTCGGCTAGCGAAAAGGTAATGCAGAGGGAGCCAATTGACGATTCGTAGGACATCAACATTGAAAAATCGTCAGTCCATTATATGAAAATTCGTTAGTTGTGGAACTAGTACTAGTCCTGTTTGGAAGTAGTCAAAGACTAGTCATGCACTAGTCCGATTAACTGCAGGGATTGAATGCGTGTTTCTTTTGACGCGTATATTTAATTGTATTTATATGTGTGACAAAAAAAAAAATGGGCATCTGCAATTAAATATAACAATTGAAAGTCTGGTAGCACTGAAAAAAATTTGACAGCTGACGAAAAACAAATTTGAATTGAATTGAATTCTTTATTGAGACTTTAATTATAATCGATTGTACATAAATTTGACATTTCTCTTATACTTGTACATTGGCGGCTGTAAGTGTATGGCCTGCTCTGACATTTGCTACATTCTACTGAACATATTGACTACCACACGGTAAAACAAACATTTTTATACGACTAATTTGGTCTTGCTCACGGAGCAATATAACTTTCTTTTTTAACTTTGAGTAAATTATATACAATTACTTAAAAATAAACCCTAAACAGAACGAGAACGACAGCACAACACGGAAAAAATTACGTATACACACATATACGGAACGATCCAGGGTATGCTGTCACTCTGACAGAAACGAAGTGCCTTAAGCATAAATGAATTCAAATGTATCATTCGCTGTTACATATTATAATAGTTTTGTTACAAAATATGTGAATTTTTCTTTTGTTTATAATAACAAAATAGTACAGCTTATTATTTAAAAGCTTAATTTCTTACTTTATAGGAAAGTGAAGTCGATATTTTTAAAATACACTGATAGCTTACAAAAAAATGTTCTTATATGCAGGCTTATAATTGTCGATTTGGTATTCCTTAGATATATTAGTGTCTCAAATAAATAATGTTACAAAGCAAAATAAAAGCGATTCTTATATAGGTAATATACAATATAATTTTGCACACTGACTATAAGTTATATACATTTCCTTTATCTTAACTACTTTTCGGTGTTCTAAATCGTAAGGCATGTTGAAAAGTAATGCAATAATAAATAAAACTAAATAAGGTTAAGTTTTGTTCTCCAATTACTGTGCATACATATACATAAGTGTCATTTAATATTCAGCTCGAAGGAAATAACTATTGAACGAAGGGAGTTAAAAGCTAGCCGCGATTATGTCCCGAGATAGATTTCGTATAATAGGGTATTGACGATTCAACAGGGAGCTCATCGAGAACCTCGTGGATAACCCCTACTGGAGAATGATAATCAGAGTTATTCCAATTGATATTGAGTTGAGATTCTCGAATTTCATTAACCAGATCATTATTTGTATTCTGAAGGTTGAGAATGGTTTTTTTCATCATTAATAGAGTGATATTTGCCTCCTTGTAAACTGTCACATTCGAAAAACGTTTCGTTCTTGTTTCATAATTCTTATCGATACACAACCTTAAGACCTTCCTTTCAAATCGTTCTATTTCAAGTGCTACCCATGGTGATATGGTGAACCATATAGGAAAAGCGTATAAGAGAATGGGCCTAATAAGTGTTTTATAAAGTAGCAACTTTTTTCTTTTAATCATTTCTTTATTGCACAGCAATGACATCAGAGCATTGGTGGCTTTTCATGCCTTCTGCAAATTGGTTCTTGCGTGATGATTAAACTTAAACAGTTTGCCAAAATTAACACCCAAATATTTAATACTATCTTTAAACGCAACTTCGGTGTTGCCCACCCTTAGCTTCAAATTATGACTTTCTCTTACTACCCCTGCCTTGCACTTACCACTGACATTACGGAAGCATATGCAGTCTGTTTTAAGATGATTTACCTTGACACCCCACTTTTGGTAATAGGCTAATATTTTATTCGTATGATTCTGAAGATTCCTTATCGCATTTTGCGGGTAATGGTCACTTGAATATACAAAAGTATCATCGGCAAAGAGTAAGCCGGTAGACGTTGAGCCATTTGCTTGCTCGAAGTGGGAAAAATCGTGTAATAGCAAATTGAAGAGCCTTGGCCCCAACACTGATCCCTGCACTACAACGCTTAGCGATTCACAACAGTTTGATTCACTTCCATTGATTTGGATGTAGAAGGTTCTATCTTTCAAAAAACTGTCCAACAGGAAGAAGATGGACGGAGGAAAGTCTAGCTGAGATATTTTAAATAAAAGCCCCTCTCTCCATACACTATCAAAAGCATTTGCCAAATCAAGCGAGCAAGCTACTGTGCATTTTTTCTCTCTTAGGCTGTTTGTGACATCATTTTGAACCCTTAATAGTGCGTGCACTGTAGAGTGCTTTTTCTTAAATCCAAATTGATAGTCAGATATATAGTCTATAGGAATTGCTTGTGGAGAATCCATTTTATTTAGTATTATCTTTTCAAGTACCTTGCCAAGATTTGAAAGCAGGGAAATGGGTCGAAAATTATTAACAGATGTATTATTTGGTTTTTTCATAATTGGAATTATTTTGGCCATTTTCCAGTCTTTCGGAAAATATCCGATATTAATACAATTGTTAAATAGAATAGTTAAAAATTGGATCGCAATTCCTGAGATTTTTTTAATGGCAAAGTTAGAAATGACGTCTGAACCACAAGAATTCTTGGGTTTCAGGCCACTTAAAATATCCATAATTTCAACCTCGGACGTAAAGCTTTCCGTGTCTATTGGTGCTACTGCATTATAACCTCTTTCAAATCTGAAAATATGTTCTGGTTTGTTAAGCCTGATCTCCTGTAATGTATTATGCACTTCACTTACTAGACTTTGGTCATTACTTGGCGTATGGTCGCTAAACAATTTCTTGAAATGATTTTCAAAAGCCATAGCTATATCAAGTTCACTAGTTAGGGCAACATCGTCAACTGTGACTTCGTTGCAAGCAAATTTCTTTTTCACTCCGATGATCCTAAAAACTTCCTTGAAAGCCCATGGGCCAGGTTTTATCTTTTTTAGCCTGTCACTGAATTGTTTGTTTATCCATATCCTAACCCTATCCTTGATTATTTTCTAAAGCAGAGAAATTTTGGCCGATAATTCGGTATACTCCCTATTTATCCTATTATAAGAGTTGTGGTATATGCGCTTTAGTTGTTTCTGCCATACATGTTTTGTTTTGAAAAGTTTTTCAATATCATGTGGGAGGTTTTTGTATTTCCTAAAAGAGGCCGTTACATTATCGGCGAACTTGTCAAGGGTTTCTACCACAACTCTTGAATAAAGGTTGCTATAGGTGTCAATTTCAGCATTAGATAAAGTGTTGGTATCGGAAGGAAGATGTAAGCTTAAGACTGAATCTAGTTCATCCCTAAATGCAGTCCAGTCCGTGTTTTTAAAAGTTTTGAAATACGTTTGTTGGATTGCTGGTAACTCTGCTTCAAGAAAATTCAACTGTAGTGAGACTGGGCAGTGATCAGAGAACGTTGGCAATGTCGTAATACTGTAATTAATATTTATAAAATCAATTAAATGAGATGACACCAGGAAGTGATCAATAAATGAAGAGCTTCTTGGGAAGGTTGGGGTGGCAGGTGTTACATTGATCAAAGATGGTAGCTGATTTTGTTGCCATTTTTTAAAAGTAGTTCCGTTAATGTTATTAAATTTATCTCCCCATGTGATATTCCGTGCATTGAGGTCTCCTCCAACAACAGCACCATCAAAATTCAAGGCTAAAGAATTTATCCTTTCTAACTCACCTGTTAAAACTTCGGTTTTGCTATTGGTTGGGATGTAAACTGAACCAAGTAAGATATTTTTGGTAGCTCCCTTTAATTTCACCGAAATTGAGATAAAAACAGATGGAAATTTACTGTTTTCCAATTTAATAACCTTGTATTTTATTTGTTTTTTAATGGCTAAAGCTACCCCCTGCTCAGCATCATTTCTAATAAGATTGTAATTATCTACAAAAACTTTATGCTTACTTTTTAAATGCGTTTCCTGTAGAAAAGCTACAGTGGTATTGTTACCAACAAGAATTTTTTGTAACTCAATTCTTCTAGCATGCTCTATCAATGACGATAGATTGAAAGTTAAAAATTTAAAACACATTATTTATCAGTGAGAATGATCTGATTAAGGAGTTCGAGATAATTCATCCTTTTTTCTTGCAACGATGTGTTATGTGTCCAGTTTGACCTTTGGTGTAGCACTTGTTGGCGTTGGCATGGTGGCTGGCCCGTACTACTCGTCGGCTAAGGGAAGGTTCTTGCCACTTAATGCTCACCACTGACACACAACATGATGAATTCGTGCCATGTAATTCATATAAATAAAAAAAAACAGAAACAGGAAAGAGAAAGAAGAAAAGAAAACACACCCGCAATCATTCTAGTGCTAACCTTCTGCCACGCCCACATCACTCCTCCTAACTGACTATATAGTCATCCCAGGCATTCACTCAAACTCGCGCCACATTATCATGCATACCAATGGAACCCCAAAGTAATGAAACTCTACAAATGATTTTATCAAAAAAGCAACCAAACGCCCGAAAACATGCTAAAATCGATCTGAAGCGTCATTTTTGTGACCACACCTGTCAAGAACTGTAGCTAGGTATACCCTGTGAATCACTAACTAGCAAATATAAAAATGAAACCCTACAAATGTTTTTAAAAAGTTGCAAAATCTCACCATAAAATCCAACTATCTACATTAAAAATCCATAAAATTTATAACGAAGACCACTATGGCACCTAAGGAACCAAAGCAGAGAAAGTTCAACCAAGGAAAAACCACAAATAAACTCAAAGTCATATACCTACATACCAGCACAAACCCTAGGCACTCGCATACATACTCTAAAAGAAACCACAGTTTTCATTCACACAATTTTTAAAGTTCTGTCCAAAGTAAGTCAAAAGTCCAGTTACTGTCCACGTCCGTCAGCTAGAGCTTTCCCACCCCACCGATTTTTAACAATTGGTATTATATAATATATTTCATGCATATGTGCAGGTAAGTATGTGGCGAATGGTTTTTTTTTTCAAATTTTTCTTTGAATTTATGAAAATTTTAAATTACTTTATTTTATCTTATTTATATTTTTTTTCTTTTCAGTTCTTAGTCAAGGTAAGTAATTTTTTTTTCTCATTTAAAATGGTATGTATTTATTATATAATTTTTTTTTTCCAGCACTAGTAGGTATACAAAACTAAAGCAATTTTTTTAATTAAAAAAAAAAAAAACAAATGAGCACCAGATATTTTATACAGGTAAGTCTAAGTATGAGTATTAACTTTTAAATATATTGCTTGAATTTTGTATCTTTAATTTACTTTACTAAATCCTCTCAATTTTGTTTTTTCTTACACTGTATCTTTAAATCAAATCACTGAGCAATTTTTTTCTAGTTAGGTCATTGACCTCAATTTCTTTAAATGGAAAAGCAATAAGAGAATTATAAAAAACTCACCAACTCTCTCTGCTGCGATGATGGCGCCAGCAACCGCATCCAGGGTGTACCTTTTTCTTTAATGATTAACTGTTATACTAAACAAAATGGAGAGTTACAATAAAATACAGTGCTTCACAAAAGTTTTAACCTTTCTTCGAAAACCAAATTTTACAAAATGTATGAAATTTGAAATTACTTGTTAAAATGGCACATACGTACATACAAATGCATGAACTTCTTTTTTTTTTGTTTAACAATTTTCAGTTTAAGTTTTTTTTTTTTTCTTCTATTGAGCAAAATTTATTTTTTTGTTCTATACCTGTTTTTTATATAAATCAATTCTGGCAAATCAGAAGGAATAGAAAAAGTTTTAAAGAATTTTACCATGCATAATGCATGTATATATGTATATATATATATAAAAAAAAAAAAATGGCTCCTATATTCTTCAATGCCCTTGATGTGACATTGGTTTGGCAATTTCCCGCTTTGGTTCTTAACTGCTGGTTTTCTGCAAAATCTTTCTGGTTTCGAAAGCACTACCTTTTGCTTTTTTAACTGCAAATCTTTGAGGCCCCCGGGAGCCAAGGACCTATTCGAAAAAAATTAAATTGTTCAGAGAAACTTGCTCTTTCTACGGTCACTTATAAATACCAAATTTACCTCAAATTTTATTCTGTAATATTCTGCATACTCTGCTTAGTTGCCCTCGATCGTGAAGGAAAAAAATCCCAATTTAGTCAACACGTTAATAAACGTAGTGCATATATAGTTAGGCACCTTGGTATATATATATTGCGGCGCTCGTTGGAAAAAAAAACTACGTATCTATATATTGCGGCACTTGTGACAAAAAAACCACGAATATATATATATTACGGCACTTATTAAAACAACCACGGACTTAAAAACCTTAATCACGACCGAACACTTTTATTTGCTAAGCTCAACTGACTTTGCCGCCGTTTCTCATTACCCCATATACCCCACAAGTCATCTGCCTTCATTTTATCCCATCTTCTATTTATCCGCTGAATACGTCAGCAGTTTTGACGTAAGAGGTGCCACTTTTATAATATCTATTGTCTACATTTCACATACATTCAGTTCTTTCATACATTTCTACGGACTTTTCAAAACCACTAACTTGCACTATACCATTCACCCTATTTTATTTTCACTCCCTCCAATTGCGACACATTCACTCCAAACGTCCCTAATTTCCATGCACCATGTATGCAACTACGTGTAGACATTGAGTTGGGAACAGTAACCATTCACAATGGTAAGTCCCCACCACCGGTAGACCTAACTAACTAAAAAGTGGAGACTTTTCCCAATTGAAAGTGTCAAAACCAAGCAAGGGAGACAAAAAAAAAACATTGAAAAGAAGCAAAACAAACAGTTGTACAAAATAAAGAAAAAATTAAAAGAAACCAATCACCTAAGATTAAAAACAAACTTAAAGAATAAGAAAACAAATTATGCGGGTGAGAAAACTTGATTGTAGGCTTATTAAAATTGATTCTAAACAAAAGTAAAATTTCGTCTACCACTAGGAAAGGGAAACTTCATGCGACTTGATATTTCGCATCACCAGTTGGTGTAGCATTGGCAGTGGTGAAGTTAGTGGACAGGCTGCCGTAACAAGCTCGAATCCGCCGATGCCGCCTATGGTATGGAGCGTGTTCGAAAAAAAAACACTGAGGCAAAAGCTGTCCACTTGAAAACAACGTGTGGCCTCGACCCACGCCTCATGCTCATCTTGCCGGGCATCAACCTAACCTGACCTCTTAAAATTTTCTTTGCCTAATGGTAACAAAATGCGATGAAAAACTTCGTTATTGTTTTTATGTATGAAAAGACAAATGCTGTACACATAACCTTTTTGCTTTATTCGGATATATTGTAAGAAGATATTGAATTTTCAAACTAGTGCAAAACAACAGGATATCTCTATGTTTGCAAAGTTGTAGCCAATATCTAATTGCTTATTTCAATACAAGCTATTATAATGTATAACACGTCGTATGTGTAAGGCCAAAAAAAAACAAAATAAAATAAATAACAAGCTTAATTTTAATTTTGGCACTGTTGATTAAAAGCCCTAAAAACTTTCGTATGTGTGTGTTCAGGCCATAAACACTTTACTGCAGGTAAGAAGCTACTGTTCTGGTGAGATGTTAGGCTAATAACGTTTCTAGAGAAAGCATTTGATTTATTCGATTAGCGCAACTTTTTTTTATTACGTCAGGTTCAACACTGGAAAATTATTGTAGCCTTTTGCTTTAAATTTACTGTCAGTGCTTACCCTATGCAACGAACAAATCCTTAGCATGATATGTGCCAATATTTTTTCCTGACATATTTGCCAATTCATAAAGTGAGTTGCCTTTCTTCTTCAAAACTATGAACTTCAAATGAGTGGGAGCTAACTTAGCATTATAGCCTTCGATCTGATTACTTTGTTTAAAGTTTTTGCGATACACCATCTGCCCCTCTTTAAAAACCACGTCTTTACTTCTTGTATTGTATATCTTTTTGCTCTTTTCATGTGCTAACTTTAATTCTTTGAAAATATGGTTTCTTAGTACCTGTTGCCTATCTGCAATGTCAATTAAATCTTCAGAATTTCTAACTTTACCAAGCCTTCGTGCAATTTCATAAGAATCCCCATGTTGCATCATATGCATACCAAAAGCTGCATAATAAGGGGGAACGCCTATCGCACTGTGAACTGCACTCCTCAATGAAAATGCAGCATCACTTACATGTTGATCCCAGTTGCGCTGATTTTCACCCACAAATGCTCTAATTATTTGGAGCACTGATCGGTTTACTCTTTCCGATGCATTTGCTTGGGGTGAATAAAAACCTGTTTTTGTATGCCTGACCCCATATTTTCTTAGAAAAGTCTTGAACATTTCGGAGACAAACTGCCTGCCATTATCAGAATGGATAAATTCCGGGATTCCAAAGACGTGAAAAACATCTCTTTCTAGGAACTTAACAACTTCAGACGCTGTTGCATTACGCATTGGTCGAAGGAATACGAACTTCGAAAAGTGATCAAGACATACAAAAATGAAACAATTACCGTCTTTTGTGCGAGGATAAGGCCCCATGAAATCTATATACAGACGTTGAAATGGCCTTTCTGTAATATGTTGATCGCCCATAGGTGGACGACGTGTTACACTTAACGTTTTTGTCACCTTACAAATCTCGCACTCCTTCACCAAAGCCTGAACATCAGACACCATTCCTGGCCAAAAATATTTTTCTTTTAATCTGGAGAGTGTTTTATGTATGCCTCCATGACCAGCAGAAGGAGTGTAATGCGCTGCCCTCAACAATCCCCCACGCAACCCAGACGGTACCCACAGCTTCCAGGATGTATCATCAAGTGTCATATCCCCAGTGCTGAAATTCGTCCGTTTATAAACAAAACCGTCCGATATAATGAGGTCAGGTAATTTGTCAGTATTTTGCGTAATGGCGTTTTTCAGTTCGTCATTCTCCTCGGACTTAAAATGAGGGGAATCAAATTCAATATCAATTTTTCTATCCTCCAGCAAAATTTCGTCCATGTGCATGCGAGAGAGTGCATCTGGAACCACATTTTGGGAACCTTTCCGGTGCTCTATGTTAAAGTTGTAACCTTGAAGCTTCAAACTCCATCTTATAAGTCTTCCGGAAAGGTCTTTTTGGCTCATGAGCCACTTTAAGCTAGCGTGGTCAGTGATGATGGTGAACGGCAAACCCTCGACGTATGGACGAAACCTTTTGACACTTAATATAGCGGCGTAGCATTCGAGCTCCGTCACGCTATAGTTTCTTTGAGCTTTATTAAGCTTGGAAGAAATATATGCAATTGGACGTTCGTTCCCATCATCATCAATTTGGAAGAGCACTCCACCCACTCCCTGAGTAGAAGCATCGCACTGAATATAAAAATGTCTTTTAAAGTCAGGGTTTGTCAATAGAGGTGCCGAGGCAAGGCTGTGTTTTAATTTTTCGAATGCCAACATAGCTTCTTCAGTCATGTAAAACCTTTTAATTTTGTCCTTCGTCAGGCAGTCATGCAATGGGGCCGCTATTGTCGCATAATCTTTTATAAAACGTCGATACCATCCTGACATGCCTAGGAACCGCCTGAGTTGTTTAGGGGACTTTGGAATCGGAAATTCACTTATCGCAGTCACTTTCCCCGCATCTGTCCTGATGCTCCCATCGCCAACAACAAAACCTAGATACCTAAGCTCCTTGTAGCAGAACTTGCTCTTCTCCACATTGATGGTAAGTTTAGCATCCCGCAAGCACTTGGCAACCTTTTCAAGAAGCAAAATATGGGACTTGAAATCGGCAGAACACACTAGAAGGTCATCGAGATAAACAAAAACGTTCTCGCGGAGAGCTGCAGGAATCACTTTGTCCATCAGCCGACACATTCTCTGGGCGGCGTTGCACAATCCAAACGGCATTACCGTGAAGTGATACAACGGCCGTCCTGTGACTGTGAAGGCTGTTTTCTCACTCGATTTCCTATCTAGCGGTATCTGCCAAAATGCATCTTTTAAATCAATTGCTGAAATATATCGTGTCTCTTGCAATCTGCTAAGAATTCCATCAATGTGAGGAAGAGGATATGCATCTTTCACGGTGCGTTCGTTAACCTTGCGAGCATCAAGACAGAGCCTATTTTTAGTTTCTTTTCTAACAAGGGACACTGGCGAACTCCAACTGCTGTTGCTCTCCTCAATTACCCCTAGGCTAAGCATTCGATCCAGTTCAGCATAGATATAACCTTGTATCACCGGTGAAATGGGGTAATGTCTTTGCTTTACTGGAACGTTTTCATCCAATACCTCAATGACATGCTCCTCCATATCAGTACGTCCCAAGCCCAGAGTTGCGAAACAAGGAAATATGGCCTTAACTTTTTTCAACTCTGCCAACTGCTCTGAGTTAAGAACGTGCTGATTTGGGTCTAAAACAAGGTCAGAAGATGCTGACGATAACTCCGAAATTGTAGTCACTGTTTTAAAATTTGCTTCACTGATTATACTGCAGGGTCTATTTATCACTTCCAAACTAAATGTTCGCCAAAAATCAACCCCAAAATACACCTCTTGTTGTAAGGCTGGTACAATTAAAAACTCCATATTTTTGGTTACTCCATCCCACAATACTGGTAGTGTGATTACCCCTATCACTGGAGTTTCTCCTCCATCAGCAATCTTTACGTTTTGACCAGATAGAGAAATAATTTGGTGGTCTTTGTTTTTTAAAAATCCCATAGCTCCTTTCCCAATACAATTAGCCATAGCTCCTGAATCAAGCAGTGCCACAACCTCCACACCATCTACCTTAGTTTTTGCAAAAAACCTGTTATCCCCTTTTAAAGTAACTATCGTTGATATTATTTTAATTTTTATCCTTTTCAGCTGACGCTGCTTCTCCCTCATGGCCTGAATCTTTTTATAATTTTGAGTACGAACTAATACCCCTTCTTCCATAAAAATTCTGCTACGCACTTTTTCATATTCAATTTTCCTTTGATGCAAGCTTTTTAGCTTAGTGTTACATTGTGGCTTTCCTAACTGGACATCACTACACTTATCTCTACTCAAAATAGTTACTGGGCCTGATGATCCGGGGAGTGCTCTATCTGGACAGAGCCCCCGGTCATCTTTGCCACATTCCGATTTAAAGGAGTCGTTGTTGACGTTTGGTTATAAACGCAGAACGCCTCATCACGTCCACAAACGAAACATTTCATTTCGTGAAAGGCAGACTTACACCTAATCTCTTTCTGAGCCTCCGCCGGATTCTTTTTGAAATAGTCTCCAGGCATGCCGCAGCTATAGCATAGGTTCAGATGGAACGGAGACGGACAAAATACTTGGCCTGAAGGATTAGCCAAAGCAGTATTAAAAAACTGTTGTGGCGTAGCTGAATTTCTTTGCGAAGACACTGGCCTATTAAGTGGGGCTGCTGGTAACCTAGAGCCACGGCTATTATTATTAAATCCTGGCGCCGAATTACTGCCTCTGGGTGCACTGTGCCCTATTGCTTCTACCTTTGCAAGTACATTCAAAGGATCTTCGTCCTCAAAATCTTCCTTCAAAAAATTCAACTCACTTACTGCTTTTGCCCTAGATCGATTCTCTTTAACGAGTTTTTCTGCCTTTCTACATTCTCTCTTCAAATCTGCTACTGATTCCATGGTGGAAGCAAAAGTCAGGCTAGCTAAATTCCCTTTCAAGTTGCCTCTTATAATACTAACTAGCTCACGTTCGGCGATTTTCTTTCGCAGCCTAAACGTTAAATTGTGGACATCAGGATAAAAATCTTCAAAAGATTCACCAGGCTGCTGTTTTCTGTCCATGATTTCTCTTATTATTTCATAGTCCGAATCTGCAGATTTATATTGTGCAAGCAATTCTTTCTTTAGGGCAAAGTAGCCAAAACAAGGATCATCTTCATGATCCTCCCGGACTTGCCAATACCACTTGGCCGCATTCCCTGAAACTAGGCAATAAAAATCCGTGAACAGTTGATGATACGTTATATCATACTGTTCACGCATTTTCTCAATTCGGAAAACGAAGCTTTCTACCGTCATTTCTCGACATGACCCATCAAATTTGACGTGCCATCTATCCAAATCAACTTTTTTCCTTGTTTCCGCTAAAGAATATGATTCTACGGTACTGACTTGCCGTCGATTACCTGCATTTTCAGTTCGCGCTTCGCTTACCCTTCTACTTCCGCCTCCATTACCTATCTCATTAACCCCTGGCTCTCTTCTTTCATTTTCAACCTGCGGAGTAGACGATGACGCAGGATTGTTCGGCCGCATGGAAGCTTCAACCCCTGACACCCGATTTCCTAAGCCGTTAACTTCTCCTCGCATACCCCGGACTACTTTCATGCATTCGTTCATCATCTCATTTTGCTGCATCAACATTGCAAACAATTGGCTGATATCGGGGGCTGCAGGAGCTGCTATGGCAGCTGCACCACCAACAGCACCTTCTTCCTCCGGTTCAGTTCCGTTCTCTACCCCGGCATCACCCTCTTGGTCCCCTTCCTATCCATGTTGAAAATCCTATCAACTTTGCTTCCAAAACTTAAAGAATTATTTAGTTGATTGGCTTCTAATGATTTTGATAGTCTTAATTTTGCTTCGGCTGCTTTCCTACCAAAAACTAGGTCAGTGCAACGATTGTGGTAATCAGTTGGGACAAAGTCAACTTCTTTTTCTATCCCTGTATCTATCTGGGTTAAGATGGAGCCAACTATTTGGTTTTCTAATGCTAAGGCTCTACTTCGAGTAATACGCCCTTCCGCAGGTATCACACTCTCAAATGTGCTCTGGGGTCTTCGGTATGAACCTGGACCCTCCATACATTCGCCAAGAAACACTCCAAAACTACACTGCTTTAAGCCAGGCTGTGACGTAGCAGATAAAATATTAGCCCAAGCTTGAACGTCGACTTAGATTTGTAACCCAAAACAAAAATCAATGAAAATTTCAAAAATCAAAACTAGAAATTAAAAATAAAAATATTTTATATAAAATGGTTGCAGGAATTCAATAAAGAGCTTCAAATGTAACTTATTAGCAAATAAAATACATACCCATATGTATTTACAATATAAATTAATTCAAAAAATAAACAAAAGCTAAAAAGAATTGTTTAGCATCTGATGAATATCTCAAAAAAAAAAAAAAACAAAAAAAAATAAGAAATTAAAACTCTAAATAAAAAAAACATTATCGAAAGAAAGGGAAAACTGAAAGTTGTAATAATTCATTAACAGCTCGCTAGAATCAAATTAAAATCAAAAGTAATTTTGAAAAGAAAAAAAATTGGTTTTGCTATAGAAAACAATTTCAGTAAATTAAATCAAAAAAGAAAAAAATAAAAAATTATCGAATAAACAAGTTGGTCGGTGTGCTTTAATTTAGTTCCTGGCTTTAGGTTAATTAATGTAAGATGGTTAAAGTTAGTTAAAGTAAAGGTCACCGTCCTCTATTTACCCCACGCCCCCCTTTTATTTGTCAAAATGTGAAGGAAGGTTAGGTTAGCACTACATAGGTATCAGTACGACTAAACCCCATGGCTACCACCCTAACTGTTCCCCACAGCCCCCACCCTAACTGTTCCCCACAGCCCCCACCCCAACCAAAACTGCAAAAGATCTGCCTCACTTACACGCATATCGAAACTTAAGTTTAGGTAGCTTAGATCCCCTACAGTTCAACCTGTCCAACACATGCACACCCACACTTTGTGTCTGACTTGAAGAAGTACCACCTAAAACCAAAAACACTGATCTTGAAGGACCTCCTTCAAATCATTCACCCTCATACACACCTTAGCAAGACCTATCAGTTACCTCAAGGTTGCTGGGGTACATGCCTTAGCATAACTGTGGCCACCACAGATCCTGCTAACCACTCACACGCAAGATCAGAAATGAGAAAAGAAAAAAAAAAAAAAAAAAGAAGAAGAAGAAGCAGGTGATGAAAAGTTAAAGAAATAATAAAAAAAACTTCGAAGAAAATTATCGTTGGGCGCCAATGTTATGTGTCCAGTTTGACCTTTGGTGTAGCACTTGTTGGCGTTGGCATGGTGGCTGGCCCGTACTACTCGTCGGCTAAGGGAAGGTTCTTGCCACTTAATGCTCACCACTGACACACAACATGATGAATTCATGCCATGTAATTCATATAAATAAAAAAAAACAGAAACAGGAAAGAGAAAGAAGAAAAGAAAACACACCCGCAATCATTCTAGTGCCTAACCTTAGTGCCCACAAACACGCACACCCACTATATCTGCCACGCCCACATCACTAGCTAACACTCCTCCTAACTGACTATATAGTCATCCCAGGCATTCACTCAAACTCGCGCCACATTATCATGCATACCAATGGAACCCCAAAGTAATGAAACTCTTCAAATGATTTTATCAAAAAAGCAACCAAACGCCCGAAAACATGCTTAAATCGATCTGAAGCGTCATTTTTGTGACCACACCTGTCAAGAACTGTAGCTAGGTATACCCTGTGAATCACTAACTAGCAAATATAAAAATGAAACCCTACAAATGTTTTTAAAAAGTTGCAAAATCTCACCATAAAATCCAACTATCTACATTAAAAATCCATAAAATTTATAACGAAGACCACTATGGCACCTAAGGAACCAAAGCAGAGAAAGTTCAACCAAGGAAAAACCACAAATAAACTCAAAGTCATATACCTACATACCAGCACAAACCCTAGGCACTCGCATACATACTCCAAAAGAAACCACAGTTTTCATTCACACAATTTTTAAAGTTCTGTCCAAAGTAAGTCAAAAGTCCAGTTACTGTCCACGTCCGTCAGCTAGAGCTTTCCCACCCCACCGATTTTTAACAATTGGTATTATATAATATATTTCATGCATATGTGCAGGTAAGTATGTGGCGAATGGTTTTTTTTTTCAAATTTTTCTTTGAATTTATGAAAAGTTTAAGTTACTTTATTTTATCTTATTTATATTTTTTTTCTTTTCAGTCCTTAGTCAAGGTAAGTAATTTTTTTTTTTCTCATTTAAAATGGTATGTATTTATTATTTAATTTTTTTTTTCCAGCACTAGTAGGTATACAAAACTAAAGCAATTTTTTTAATTAAAAAAAAAAAAAACAAATGAGCACCAGATATTTTATACAGGTAAGTCTAAGTATGAGTATTAACTTGTTAATATATTGCTTGAATTTTGTATCTTTAATTTACTTTACTAAATCCTCTCAATTTTGTTTTTTCTTACACTGTATCTTTAAATCAAATCACTGAGCAATTTTTTTCTAGTTAGGTCATTGACCTCAATTTCTTTAAATGGAAAAGCAATAAGAGAATTATAAAAAAACTCACCAACTCTCTCTGCTGCGATGATGGCGCCAGCAACCGCATCCAGGGTGTACCTTTTTCTTTAATGATTAACTGTTATACTAAACAAAATGGAGAGTAACAATAAAATACAGTGCTTCACAAAAGTTTTAACCTTTCTTCGAAAACCAAATTTTACAAAATGTATGAAATTTGAAATTACTTGTTAAAATGGCACATACGTACATACAAATGCATGAACTTCTTTTTTTTTTGTTTAACAATTTTCAGTTTAAGTTTTTTTTTTTTCTTCTATTGAGCAAAATTTATTTTTTTGTTCTATACCTGTTTTTTATATAAATCAATTCTGGCAAATCAGAAGGAATAGAAAAAGTTTTAAAGAATTTTACCATGCATAATGCATGTATATATGTATATATATATATAAAAAAAAAAAATGGCTCCTATATTCTTCAATGCCCTTGATGTGACATTGGTTTGGCAATTTCCCGCTTTGGTTCTTAACTGCTGGTTTTCTGCAAAATCTTTCTGGTTTCGAAAGCACTACCTTTTGCTTTTTTAACTGCAAATCTTTGAGGCCCCCGGGAGCCAAGGACCTATTCGAAAAAAATTAAATTGTTCAGAGAAACTTGCTCTTTCTACGGTCACTTATAAATACCAAATTTACCTCAAATTTTATTCTGTAATAGTCTGCATACTGTGCTTAGTTGCCCTCGATCGTGAAAGAAAAAAATCCCAATTTAGTCAACACGTTAATAAACGTAGTGCATATATAGTTAGGCACCTTGGTATATATATATTGCGGCGCTCGTTGGAAAAAAAAACTACGTATCTATATATTGCGGCACTTGTGACAAAAAAACCACGAATATATATATATTACGGCACTTATTAAAACAACCACGGACTTAAAAACCTTAATCACGACCGAACACTTTTATTTGCTAAGCTCAACTGACTTTGCCGCCGTTTCTCATTACCCCATATACCCCACAAGTCATCTGCCTTCATTTTATCCCATCTTCTATTTATCCGCTGAATACGTCAGCAGTTTTGACGTAAGAGGTGCCACTTTTATAATATCTATTGTCTACATTTCACATACATTCAGTTCTTTCATACATTTCTACGGACTTTTCAAAACCACTAACTTGCACCATACCATTCACCCTATTTTATTTTCACTCCCTCCAATTGCGACACATTCACTCCAAACGTCCCTAATTTCCATGCACCATGTATGCAACTACGTGTAGACATTGAGTTGGGAACAGTAACCATTCACAATGGTAAGTCCCCACCACCGGTAGACCTAACTAACTAGAAAGTGGAGACTTTTCCCAATTGAAAGTGTCAAAACCAAGCAAGGGAGACAAAAAAAAAACATTGAAAAGAAGCAAAACAAACAGTTGTGCAAAATAAAGAAAAAATTAAAAGAAACCAATCACCTAAAATTAAAAACAAACTTAAAGAATAAGAAAACAAATTATGCGGGTGAGAAAATTTGATTGTAGGCTTATTAAAATTGATTCTAAACAAAAGTAAAATTTCGTCTACCACTAGGAAAGGGAAACTTCATGCGACTTGATATTTCGCATCACCAGTTGGTGTAGCATTGGCAGTGGTGAAGTTAGTGGACAGGCTGCCGTTACAGATGTACAATCGTTAATATTGATCAAGAAGGTTTCTATTTTCTTAATTAACCCTTGCACATCGATGCCAAACAGACTCTTTGACATATCAAAGAATTGGCCCAACACGTTACTTTTGGAGTTTTCTGAGCACATGTTAACTGCGGGGGAATCATTCCGCTGACCAAAGAGGCTGGCATATGAATTAGTTAGTGGGGGTGGTGGCTTAGCCGGGACAAAAACTAGGTTTTTCTTTACCCTTTCTTCTTTTGCAGTTCTGAATTTTTCTTTTCGGTTCCTCACATAGTCTTTATATTTTTCACAACCACGATAGTTGGCGGGATGATCCCCACCACAGTTAACGCATTTGGCTTTAACACCAGAAACTTTGGTAAAAGTGCAAGCGCCAGGCTGATGGTCACCATTGCATTTTACGCACCTATATGTACTGGCACAGTTCTTCGCGATGTGTCCGAACTGCTGACATCCTTTACATTGCGGAGGAACGGTATTCCTTTTAGGTTTTTCCCAGCGAATCACAGTGTTAAAAAGGTATTTGATCTTCACCAAATCTTTAACTTCCTTGCCCGGCTGTAGGCTTACAATGAAGAGGCCGTGATTGAAGCCCTCCTTAAGCGATCTTGGTGGACGAAAAACAAATAATACATAAAATAAATGAATATCAACAAACTAAAAAGAATCCAACAAGATATCAGCTGAGGAAAATATTTGCATACTATTTATTTAAAAATAGAATATTCAACAGACGAAGTGGTAAAAAATTAACACATAATTCATAATTTTTTATACATATACTTATGAATTCTTTTCTAGTTTTTCAATCTTTTGACCGCAAGCCATTTCATTCTTAATTTTCGTTAAATAAATTAAAGGCCAGTTTTTCAGTGCAAGTTTAACTCAATTTCTGGTTTAAACTAAATTTAAACTCAGGAATGAGTTTTTCAGTGAATGTTAAACGTAGTTTAAACTAAGTTTAACTGAACGATATTGGCCGTTATATTTTATAATAAAAAAACAAATAAATAAATAAAAAAAATCCATATTTGAAAAAGAAGAATTTATTGGAAAATAAAAAATTCACAAACTTCACTTTTGACCACTATTTAATAAAATCACGTTCTGCATATGATTTCCAATCATTATTACCATAAAACTGCTTAAACATTGTAGCAACCAAGATGCCTTTAAGCAAAGCTTTGACACTGGCTCCGTATACCAGGTACCAACCTCCCAACTGGGTACATTTATCATTCAATCAGCTTCTTCATCGCGATTGCGACGCAATTGCTTTAGTAATTCCCGATCAACGTTTTCATGACATTTATCGCGGACCGCATTTCGACTTGATCACAATGCACTTGCTAAGCGTTGATGTAATCCTACCGTTGTGGTGGCCAAACGCCAATAATTGAAAGCCTGCAATTAAAATTTTTTTGTAGCCACCCGCTATTAAACTCGCACTGAAAAAGTAATTTCATAGTTAAACGAGTTTAACAATTTAAACGAGTTAAATATAACTTAGTTTAAACGAAGTTTCAACTTGTACTGAAAAACTGGCCCTAAAAATTGTAATTTACAAATTTTTTTTTTTTGGAACAGATGATGATTTACATTATTAGCTACCAACAATGAAAATACTTTGATGATTGGAGCTTACTTTTCAGTGTTTTTGAGTAAAACAACAATAAAAACAAGGCAAAAATACACATAAATAAAAAAAGCAAAAAAATGAATCGGAAGGCTGGTTTGCGTTACTAGTTTCGGGACCCACCACAGGTCAAAATTGTCTATAATAAGTCAATTCCTCATCAGACGCTTTGCCGACATCTTTTAGAATTCTGCAAGCATACTTTATTTAACTTTTAGCATAGATTAGACGAGAATCACAGCTACAAGAAAAACACAGCGCATGCAAAAATTCAAATTTCTTTGTTTTTCCCTTTATATGCATTGCCAAGCCGTTGTGAGTCATTGATATTATACTATTTTTGCATAGCGCTTCGTTTGTAAGGTTTTTTGCCGAGACAAAACGAAGTAGCAAGCGCATTCGTATGTGTATCAGTTGGCTCTCTGAGATTTTCTAAATTTTTTTGTTTTTGGAACAGATGATGATTTACATTATTAGCTACCAACAATGAAAATACATTGATGGTTGGAGCTTACTGTTCAGTGTTTTTGAGTAAAACAACAATAAAAACACAAAAAACAAGGCAAAATTCAGAATTCTAAAAGATGTCGGCAAAGCGTCTGATGAGGAATTGACTTATTATAGACAATTTTGACCTGTGGTGGGTCCCGAAACTAGTAACGCAAATCAGCCTTCCGATTAATTTTTTTGCTTTTTTTATTTATGTGTATTTTTGCCTTGTTTTTTGTGTTTTTATTGTTGTTTTACTCAAAAACACTGAACAGTAAGCTCCAACCATCAATGTATTTTCACTGTTGGTAGCTAATAATGTAAATTGTAATTTACCTTTTATCTTGCTCTGCCATTTTTAGGATCAATTTTTTTGACGTTTTGTTTGTTTTTTTTTTTTGGTATTTTTGTTTGAAATTTATCGATAAATACTCATCTTTGATGGGCAGCACTGGCTTTTATCCTCAATTATGATCTAAGCCACGCTTGCTATCGCCGACTATAGCTTGATACATATATTTTGCTAATTATATATACGCGTCAAAAGAAACACAGCTAATGTTAAAAACGTCATTGGATAGTATGGAGGACACCCCCCAGGTACGTAAATAATAATAATCGATACTAAACTAGAAAATATTAGTAGCTTTTTGAATACATGATGTAAGGTTAGCTGCGAAAGATACAAATTGAAGAGTCATAGAGCTACAAAAAAAGTTCCACCAGACGCCAGCTACAAAATAACAATATTTGACAACAAAAACAACGACAATACTTTTTTCTTTTAATTTTATCGCAACGCTCGCTACATATATTTTCAATTGTCACAAATTTGAAAATTTTTATAAATGACATGTTTTTCTTTCCAAATGTTTTAGTTCGAAAGATTCGGAAATGTTCAAATGAGAGGCAGTGGCAGTGAATTTAGAAATAGAGAAAACTTGCACAGCGCTGTGTACTGCCGCTGCTCTATTGTAGTTACTTTCATATAAAGCAGTGCGTTCTAAAATGACAACTATTTTCGAACACTGCCACTGCCGACGCGCTATTGGAGTTTGGGCTTTACAATAAACGAAAACTTCGAAAACAACGTGGGATCCGCAGTCACCACATCTGATCTGAAGAACACGTCTACAACCATAGTAATCACCATAATAGTAATAATTGTAATAATTTTTGTATTTCACAGAATAAGTAAATACTACAAAGAATATGTTTTAAAACTTATTAACCGGACACAAACAGCCGTATTTATTAGATTTTTTTAAACCGTAGCTATTCTCCGGTTTAGTTGAACCAGGTATAAATTTTTAATTCGAAGCTAAGCCACTGCTGATTTATAACCAATTTTCACTAAACCAGCCTTATGTCAAATATCTATGATTCTATTACAATCGTCAATCAAACGTCTTTTCCTGACTTTTTAAAAAAATAAATACAGAAACTCAAAACAAAAAATTTGTTTTCAAAATTTTTCAGAAATTCCAAATTGCAGAAAATTATGTTTTCAAACAATATACTTCCAAGATTTTTTTTCAAACGCATCAATAGCCACAATCTTTCATAAAAATAACTTAACTATATAGTTGTATTTAAAAGTAGGTTTTTATTTTTATTGACACAATCACCCCTATTCCCGTTGGCGTTTTAATAGTCGTTTTTAAGGCGTTTTAGTTTTTATCGTCGTATCATTTCTAAATTTGGAGTCTGGAAATATATTGGATCGACGAGGAGTGTTTATCGAGGGGTTAGGAAAATGAAGGAAACACACTTATCATTATTTTCCTTACACTTCGATAAACACTCCTTGTCGTTCCAATATACTTACGGGTATTCCAATAAATAGGAACGACGCGGAGTTTATATCAAAGGGTTAGGAAAACGAAGCAATCAAACTAGTTATATGTGTTCCTGATCCCTCGGTAAACACTTTTCGTCATTTTAATATGTTTCCAGACTACAAATTTAGAAACGAGACGACGATAAAAACTAAAACGCCTTAAAAACGACTATTAAAACGCCAACGGGAATAGGGGTGATTATTCCGCACAAAGTACAAATAACAAAACTTTTTAAATTTCGATGAGGACTCAAGTTTATGCCCTTGGCGCTTTCAGCGCAATGTCCCAAAAGTGCTGTAGGGGCAGAACAAATCGCTGTAATGATGCGTCCTTCGGATAAGTGCTTGCAATCCGCCGGATAAAACAATAGCATCATATTGGTTGCACTTGACAGCTTCTACGGTTGCATCAGGATTGATTTGCACACCTCGGGAGCATTTGATAACTATATTTTAACGATAACATTCAAACCACCTCTCGCAGTACATCTGCTGAAATCACTGCGTCCATTTCTTCGGCACCTGAGTCCAACGTATTGGAAGCATATCCAGAACATCAATTTGTAAAATTAAAGTTGATTGTAGTTGACAGAAAGGCGGTTTTTCATATATTCGATGAGAATAGTGCGATACAGCTAAATTTTGTCTTTTCATAAAATTGTTTATAAATCAGAATATCATGTTAAACTTCGGAATAGCCTTTTCCATGATTTCACTTTTATTATAAATACTGCTGAAAATGTTTCAATAAAAAAAAGAATATTTTTTTTTAAATAAAATCTATGCATAAATTAACAGAGATTTATGAAACGGTTAAGGATATAAAAATTAATGCAAAAAAGACAGTAAATAGAGTTTACACTAGGATAACAATAGAATCAAAGTTAGGCCAAATAAATAATTGCAAAAAAGAATTTGACATTCACAAAAATACATTAAAATCAAATCACGAATTAGAACTATTAACGGAAGAATTTTACATTTTAATAAGAGAAACAAAATCACTTTTAACACAAATGGTAGATAAAACCAACGGTAGCACACAAGAAACCGAAGAAAATACAGAACCCACAATGGCCGGTTTCAATTTAGAATTAATTTTGGAAACCATCCCCATTTTTTCAGGTGGCCAGAAAGAGTTAAATGCATTTTTGACAATTGTTGAAATAAGTCACGTCACATAATTTGCAGAAGATAAGAAAAAATTGTTGAATTTAGTACTCAATGTAAAACTAAGCGCAAATGTTAGAACTACGAGGGGCCTAACAAAAGTTTGCTTAGTAGAATTGAAAAAACTGGATACAAAATTTTTTAAATTTATAACTTTATTCTTCATCTATTTGCATTTTTTCAACGTAAGCGCCATTATTTTGAAACATTTTTGAAGTCGATAAATCCATCTTGAAAAACAGTCTTCAAACTCGGCTTTTTGCAGTTTTACAATTTCATCATTAACCGCATTTATTATTTCCTCATTGCTGTTGATGACCCACCCTCTCAAATTTTTTTTTTTATTTTTGGAAACAACCAGGCGTAAGACCTGCAGAATAAGGTGCTGGACAGATTTCTTCGATGCCTGAAAGCGCACTAAAACTAGTCGTTTTTTCAGCAGTGCGCGCTGGCGCATTATGTTGATGTAGAAAGTAGCGGCGTAGCTCCTTTTTTGGCGTTTTCCCAATAAATTTTGGAAATTTTTTGGTTAACAGTATACCACTCAGCAGTAACCGTCTGACCTTTTTCCAAAGGAATGGCAGCTACAACTTTCTCTCTGGTGAAATAAGCTGACATCATTACTTTTGTTGCTGACTTCTGTTGCTTTGCTTTAACAGGTGGATTTGTACTTTGTGGGCTCCATACTATGGATTTTTGTTTTGTTTTAGGGTCGTACTTCTAAAGCCTGTTACTATTTTCTTGAAACTGTTAGACTCTCCATTTTTGTATTTTTCAAGAAAATACTGAGCAAAACGCTCACCTGCCTCTTTTTGAGCATCACTTAAAATTCTAGGAATCCATCGTGCAGATTTCTTCGTGTATCCAAGATCATTTTTTAATATTCGCGATACAGCCATGGCATTCAAGCCCAGTTCCTCAGCAATGATTTTCCGGGCCAATCTTGGATCTTCGTCAATTTTAGACTTCACCAGCGCTACACTTGCATAATCAGTCGAAGATTTTGTGCGGCCTTCTCGGGGTTCGTCCTTCACAGAAAAATTACCTGTCTGGAATCTTCGGAACTACTTTGAAATAGTCACTAGGGATGGCGCATTAACTTCAAATGCTATTTGACATTTACTAAATATTTCCACAAGCTTGAGCTTAAGTCGAAATCTAAAAAGAATAGCAAACCGAATCTCTTTTAATTAAAATTTGTTAATTTGTGCTGCCTTTCAAAACGGATTCTAATAAGTTTAAGACAAATCGAATTATATTTTACAAAAAAACGGCGATTTTCTTTTGTACGTAATTTGGTGCATAAATTTGTATGAGTGAACGTAACTCCGTGCCTATCACGCAGTTTGGAAAATTCAGAGACATTTTGTTTTCGAAATTTAAATTATAATCGGTGTTAAATTGATTAATTAGGGCCGGTTTCACAATGTCCAGTTAAGATATTTTTAAACTAAAGTTTACTAACGAAAGCTATTGGTATAAACTTTCCGTTAAATTATTTGGATTTCAATAAATTCCATTTTTTAACTTATGGTTAAATATGTATATTAGGGCGTTTCACGAAAACAACTTTTTTGATTTTTTTCAAACCTTAAAGCGGATTTGGGTGTATTATGGGATAAAAATAACCCACGAATTTTTTCAGATTTTTTATTGGTCATTTAGAGGTCGCGATATCAACTTCTTAAAAAAATGTTTCCAAACTGTAAAAATAAATTGTTTAATACCTGTTTTATTGTTTTTAAATAACTCTGACTAACTAAATCACTCACTTTTGAGTCGCTTGGACCCGTAGAATACGAAAAAAGTCATGAAGATGAAAAAACTAGCAACGCCCTACTGGATAGACCCGTGTATTCAACATAATATCATTGATTTTTTGATATTTTTGTCAATTAATTGCCTAATTTTGGTAAAAAAACGTTTTTATTAATTGTGAAAAAGAAACGTCAAAACATATTTAAGAACATATGAAAAGGTAAGTAAATTAAATGAGTCATATTCTAAAACAGACAGGGTAATTTGCCTGGCACAGTGATGTCTTAAGCTTAAAATTACGATAACTCATGAACGGTGAGTCAAACGTTTAAAGTAAAAATATTTGTTTATAGGGAATTACTTGCACTACAATCTACATATGACTTTTTTCAGATGACTTATAGTTTAGCAGATATTTTTATAACAAACCAGAAATTTTGAAACAAACCGTTTTTTCAAAAAATATCCAAAACGGTTAGTCCTAGAAAAAAACATTTTCTCGCATTTTATAGAACGTTTAATTCCCTATAAGAATCTCTCCGAACTGTTTTTTCGTCCGACTTACCGTTCATGAGATATCGAGTCTTGAAATCATTCAAAATTGAACATTGTACTATGCATTGTACTGTACAATGTTCAATTTTGAATGATTCCAAGACGCGATATTTCATGAACGGTAAGTCGGACGAAAAAACAGTTCGGAGAGATTCTTATAGGGAATTAAACGTTCTATAAAATGCGAGAAAATGTTTTTTTCTAGGACTAACCGTTTTGGATATTTTTTGAAAAAACGGTTTGTTTCCAAATTTCTGGTTTGTTATAAAAATATCTGCTAAACTATAAGTCTTCTGAAAAAAGTCATATGTAGATTGTAGTGCAAGTAATTCCCTATAAACAAATATTTTTACTTTAAACGTGTGACTCACCGTTCATGAGTTATCGTAATTTTAAGCTTAAGACATCACTGTGCCAGGCAAATTACCCTGTCTGTTTTAGAATATGACTCATTTAATTTACTTACCTTTTCATATGTTCTTAAATATGTTTTGACGTTTCTTTTCCACAATTAATAAAAACGTTTTTTTTACCAAAATTAGGCAATTAATTGACAAAAATATCAAAAAATCAGTGGTATTATGTTGAATACACGGGTCTATGCAGTAGGGCGTTGCTAGTTTTTTCATCTTCATGACTTTTTTCGTATTCTACGGGTCCAAGCGACTCAAAAGTGAGTGATTTAGTTAGTCAGAGTTATTTAAAAACAATAAAACAGGTATTAAACAATTTATTTTTACAGTTTGGAAACATTTTTTTAAAAAGTTGATATCGCGACCTCTAAATGACCAATAAAAAATCTGAAAAAATTCGTGGGTTATTTTTATCCCATAATACACCCAAATCCGCTTTAAGGTTTGAAAAAAATCAAAAAAGTTGTTTTCGTGAAACGCCCTAATGTATATATTGTGAATAAATAACAAATTTCCCCTTAAAATGTTTTCAAAAAATGTAAACATTTCAAATTTTTTCATATAAATTTCAAAAAATATTTGAATTTATTTCAATCTGCCAGTTAAATTTTACCTGAAAAAATTGTGCCTGTTCGCGTTGCAGTCAGAAAGTTGCATGCGACACTTTGGCTGCAATGCGACCAAAAAGTTGCATGCGACACTTTGGCTGCAACGCGACTTTCACACTACTGTGAACGCGCCCTGCGGTGCTGCCAACAATAACACGTGAAATGGCAAATACGTGACAATGGACTTTTCCATTGCCACGTCATTCCGTGTGCAATTCTTTTGCTTATACACATTGTTTTCTGACAGCAGCAAGCTCGGGTCTTTTTCTTGTCTCTTAAAAAATACTTAAAACTTAATATATAAAAATAACTTAAAAGTAATTTCGCGTTAACTTAGATATAAAGTAAATACAATTAAAAGAAATAAAAGTATATAACGGCAGCAAAAAAATCATCTCGTCTTATCATTTCTTGGCCCTGAGAAAACCACGGGACATCATTTTGCGCACGGTGTGGCGGAGCACCCTTTGGTAAGAAGTATACTTGGGCGCTCGGAAGGCGACTTCGGTGCAGATAAAGCGTAAGGCGTCAACATAATTTGGTCCTATCGAACCTTAAGAAGCGGCGCGTGGAGTAGCGATTTTTGGCATGCGGAAGGCAAGGTGCGTAAAATAAAATTTCATCTATACGCGTTTTTCTCAACTTTATTTTTATTGAAAAATTCATGCGTTTTGTGTCTCGGGTGTTAAATTATATAAATCGAAACCTCGTGGCTCTGATTTTTTTTGATTGTTTGGCTCTTTTTTGTACACCGTTTTGGGTACCGTTATTGGAATAACGGCTAGTCATATAGCGTGAGTGTGAGTCGTTATCGTATTAACCTTGACCGTGACATTCAATAACAGCAAGGTTAGTGAGGTTACACGGTGCGCCATATAAAAAAATTTTTTCAAATAAATTTGTCTCGCTTTTCTGGAAATTCAATTCAGTCTAAAGCAACGTTTTTCTGACCGTTCTTTGCGAGTGAATTTTTTTTTTCTTTTTTTGCGAATTGAATATTTTTGAGGTTGTGAATAAAAATCTTTTTCCGATTTTTGCATTTTTTCCTCATTTTTTAATTTGAGAGCGGCTCATAAGCAGTACAACTGCACAACTTTTTTTTTTTACAAATTTCAAAATTTTGACTGCGACAATTCTATAAAATATTGTAATAATGTCTGATCTTGATTCCTTTATACGGACAGCAGACCGTATGGCGAAATATGAGGTATATTTTAATGCGATAAAGCCTGTCGAGTATTCCATATTTGCTTTGGAGCTTGAGCAAGGTGAACTCAAAGAGCTGTGGGCCAAGTTTAAGAACACTTATGAAGTATGTCTCGACTCTGACGAGGTTAAACGAGATATTGCTACAATAGAGGTCAAGTACGTTGAGTCACACAAATGTTACATCAGATGTATGACGGTAATCAATCAAGCTCTAGCTGAATTATTAGCAAATAAACCAAGCACCTCAAATCAAGTTGTCCCAGCCATTATTTCTACAAATTTCAAAGTGCCTCTGTTTACGCGGAAACGTAAACTCATACTTCTTCAAACATTTCAAAAATATTTTTGATGTTTACCCGGATACAGCACACGACCCTTTCAAAAGTCTAAAAATATTTCCCAAGTGATTACTAAACGACGGCAACCCTACCCATGCACACGGCGAATTCGTGAATCTGAATTGACTTTGACATGGGAAATATAACCGTCTCGCTCACTCTAGAGGAAATTCATGGCCATGAAATGTCACTTTAGCATGACATTAATTTTTTGGCACTTGAATTTTTATCGTCATCCAAAGCAGCAGCAGGTGGTTTTCTTCGCGACTAAAAGACTTATTACTATTCTTAAAATACATTAAAACTAATTAAAGCTAACAGTGAATACCTAGAAATAACTTACAACTAAAATTAAAAATAGCTTAACGCGGTAGTTTCTGTATTTATCCTGCTTACCAATAAAGGCAACCTAACCTAAAAATAAAAGAGGTGCTTTCACTCCGGGATTCCGGGATTTTTCTTTTTTGGAACAGCCTGCAGCCATCGTGACAGCATTTGTCATCAAAGCCAGTGCCAGTGGCATCAACTGGTTGTTTCACCACGTCATCGAAGAGGAGTTGTAGCCGTGACCTTCAGCGACAGCGTGTGCTTCCAGACCTTCAGTGACAGCGTGTGCTTCCAGCCCAGCTCATCAAGGTAACACTTTGGCATTGAACTACTTATATTGAAAGATATAAAATTTGGTCCCTGACCAAACATTTGGTCCTTCGGCCTTCTTTTGTGGCCAGAAATATCTATATATATATTGTAAAATAAAATTATTTAATTTTTCACGGCATCGGCCATTTTTGTTCCCACGTGACTTTTACGTGTGTTTAACCTTTGCAAGTGTGCAAGGTTAACACAGACCCTCGTGTGTATTAAGGAAATTTTTTTCCCGCGAAAATTTGAACTTGTGCTTAACCTTTGTAGTGTTCAAGGTTAACACATACCCTTTCTTTTTTTTATATACTAACGTACTTTGGCATATGTGTTTAGCCCTTGAGACTGATCAAGGCTAAACAAACACTCGTGTATTTTATAAACGAATTTTGAGTTTTTTTTGGTTTAACCTTAAATTCGATAAAGGTTAAAAATAAAGACTCGTGTTTTGTCGTTTGACCCGTAAATTGTTCAAGGGCAAATAAAATTGACCACTGTTGAGTAATATTAATATTACGTGGAAAATTAAACAGAAAAACTACGTGCATAATTTGACACAAGTGAACAAAGTTTTTGAAATTTCGGTTGGTAAATTGGGTTTTAAATTCAAACATCAATTTTTGAGTTGGCTCTGCGCAAAGTTTCTCGTGAAACTTTTCTTGTTTTTTCTTCGGAAGTTTTTTCTTATAGTCGTGGTTACGTTTTTTTGATCACGTACACAGTGCTTCACCCATTGAAAGTTTTTGATCGTTTTTTTTTGGATTTGAATTTCACTTTGAAACAATATGGATACTTTATTGAAAAAATTGGCTTTCCAAAAAGTTTTAATTTTAAACTTCAAAGCAAATACGCGCAAATTAGGGCAAGCAAATTTAGGAAAAGGCACTCTAGAATCGCGTCAGGATCTCCTCAATCAGTATTGGTTAAAATACGAGACGCTGTTCGGGGAGCTTTCAATGACCCATACGGATGAAACTGAGGTAAAAGCTTTGATAGCTGGTGGTGAATACTATTCTGTGGAGGGTGTCTATACTGACACCATGGGTGAATTAAGAGACATGCTTGCAGCGCTTGAACCACCACAAGTACCACCACGTTTATCCTGTGCGAACTCGTCACAATTAGAACAAAGTACAATTATTCCTATGTTAACAAATTTGCCGAGAATAAAAATTCCGCCATTTAATGGCACGTATTCTCAGTGGTATCCTTTCAAGGATCTCTTTGTCTCGATAGTCACCTCTAATAGTTCTTTAACTAATACCCAACGACTTCAATATTTGAAAGACAGTCTTACGGGAGACGCTCGTCATGCATTGGACAATATCACAACCACAGAATCTAATTTTAAAACCGCGTGGGATCTGCTAGAACGTAAATACGATAATAAGCGGATAATAATAAATGCTTATCTCACAGAGATTATGAACTTAGCCCCAATTTCAAAAGAATGTGCATCGAGTTTAAGAAAACTTATTGATGGGATTTCATCTGCAGTCCGTGCTTTAGAGCAACTTCAGCGTCCAGTTGAGCACTGGGATGATTGGCTAATTTTCATTACGGTTCAAAAACTGGATCCGTCTACGCGAAAAGCTTGGGAGCTTTCACTTAAGACAGACTCTGATGTTCCGACTTTTAAAGAATTAACTCGTTTTTTGGAAAATCGCACTCAATCCCTTGAAGTCTTGCAATGTTTTGGAGATGCCAAGTCGGATAAAAAGGCACATTCAGAAGTAACTCCTAAGCGCGAAAACCCATTCCGATCGTTTCACAATAACGTTGAAGTCCCTAAATGCGTGTTATGTAATTATACACATCCACTACGTTTTTGTTCCAAATTCCTTAAACTTAGTGTTCAAGATCGATTTTCCTTAGTGAAAAAACACCAGTTCTGTGTAAATTGTTTAGCTTTTTCTCACGAGTTGAAGGATTGTAAAAGTTCATACACCTGTTCTAAATGTCAAAAGAAACACAATACACTGTTGCATAAAGAAAATGCATCAATGAGTCAAAATGTAGCAAACAATAAAAGTTTTTCAAATAATAAAAGTTTTTCTAATAAACCCGCTTTTCAAAATAAAGGTGACAATGCACACAGTTCTGCTGTCACTTATACCTCTACCATACAGTCCACTACAGAAAAACCGACTGCGTCGGAAAAATTGTCTATAACTACAACCCCTACGGGTACAGTAAATACCCACTTTACGTCAGCCACTAAAAAGGTTATCCTTGGAACGGCTTTGATTGATATTTATCATTTGGGTTCAACTTATAAGGCTCGCGCCTTGATTGATCCCGCTTCTGAATGCAGCTTCGTGTCAGAACGCATTCAACGCTTGCTTAAGCTTTCGACGAAACCCATTTCAGCCCAAGTAACGGGACTGAATGGGACAGTCAATACTCTACCAAATATGATGGCTTCTTTCCATATTGGTTCTAAGTTATATCGAAAAAATCCAATCGAAATCATTGCTCTCGTTGTCCCAAAAGTGACAGAAAATTTACCATCGCTTAATTTTGACGTCTCTAATTTTTCAGAGATGCCTAACTTTACGTTCGCTGATCCGAACTTCAATCGAAGTTCAGTTGTGGATCTACTCATCGGTGGCGATTTATACCCTTCAATACTTCTTGGTGGGGTTCAAAAAGACGTTTTTGGATCTCTAATAGGCCAAGAGACCATATTTGGATGGATCCTTACAGGACCAGTGCCAGTACAGCATCAAATGCTCCCTTTGAAAGTTGCTTCACATTTCACAGAGATCTCTCTGAATGAACAACTTAAAAAATTTTGGGAAATTGAAGAAATCCCACAAAAATCGTTAATTTCCAAAGCCGATGAAATTTGCGAGCAAATTTATGTCAACACAACAAAACGGAATTCGGATGGTCGATACGTTGTTGATTTACCCTTCAAGTTAGAATTTCCAAACTCTAAATATTTAGGACAAACGAAATTTATTGCTAAAAGACAGTTTCTTCGAAACGAAAAGCAACTCCTCAAGAAACCTGAACTCAAGTCTCAGTATGACAATGTTATATTAGAGTATTTAGACCTTGACCACATGGTTGAAATTGATCCTAATAGTTTTCAAGAAAATGTTTCTTACTATTTACCTCATCATGCTGTGCTAAGGCCAGACAGTGCTAGCACAAAACTTCGTATTGTTTTCAACGCGTCGTGTCCCTCTTCAAACTCAAGTAGTTTAAATGATGTCCTATACACAGGACCAATACTTCAAAATGATTTGGTCGCACTTATTCTTAAGTGGCGACTATTCGAATTTGTCTTTAATGCTGACATTCAAAAAATGTACAGACAAATTTTGGTTAACCCTGATCAAACGGCTTTTCAAAGGATTATATTTCGATCAGATCCAAACGAAGAACTAAGAGAATTCGAATTAAAAACTGTGACGTTTGGTGTGAACTGTGCACCCTACTTAGCGATTCGTACGTTACTAAAGTTAGCTGATGATGAACAGCATAGGTTCCCTTTGGGCTCAGAAATTTTACGTGAGCACATGTACGTTGATGACGTGTTGGCTGGGTCTCACGATCTCGTGTCCGCAAAAAATTGCCGTGATCAACTGAATAATATTTTGCTCTCAGCAGGGTTTGAATTAAGAAAATGGACTTCGAATACAAAAGAATTGCTTTCTGATCTTCCTCAAGATTATTTATTAAACACTGAATTTCTTTCTTTGGAGGACAAAAGTTTAGCGAAAACCCTTGGAATTCGCTGGAATGCAAAGCATGACTTCTTCTATTTTAATGTTCAGCCCCTTGAATATAAACCGAACTATACTAAACGCGAAGTTTTGTCTACAATCGCAAAATTGTTTGACCCGGTAGGTTGGCTTTCGCCAATTATTATCACAGCAAAGATAATTATGCAGCAGCTCTGGCTGGAAAAAACTGATTGGGACGAATGTATAAAAGTCCAGTCGCTGCAAAAGTGGCACTCTTTTATCGAAAGTTATGATAAAATTAATGGTATTTCGTTACCACGATGGGTACATTTTTCACCCTCAAGTAAAATTGAATTTCATGCTTTCTCAGATGCTTCTGAAAAAGCATATGCAGCAGCAGTCTATATTCGAGTGGAAACTCAAAACTGCATTTTTACTCATTTGCTAACTTCAAAATCGAAGGTATCACCAGTCAAAACTATATCTCTGCCCAGACTGGAGCTTTGTGGAGCAGTTTTGTTGGCAAAACTGGTCAGCTCTGTGGTCCCACAATTCAAGCTTGATGGTTTTTCAATATTTAAATGGACGGACTCGACAATTGTTCTTTCATGGTTGCAGAAACCTCCATGTACATGGAAAACTTTTGTTGCAAACAGAGTCACTACCATAATTGATAAGTTGGGCATTGAAAATTGGGCTCATGTTGATACCCGTGACAATCCCGCCGATCTAGCAACCCGGGGGCTATCTCCTTCGGATCTTAAAAGTAATGAACTCTGGTGGAATGGTCCTTCTTGGCTAAAACTCCAAAAATCTGACTGGCCAAAACCTTCACTGGTGGTTAAAAATGACACTAATCTCGAAATCAAACTCGTTAAGTCTTTCATTACTAGCTCGGCGGTAAAAGAAGATATTTTGAATCGTTTTTCTTCTTTGCCTAGAGCAATTCGAGTTATAGCATATATGTTCCGATTTTTTAATCGCACTCGTCGAACTGTGAATTCATACTCCTCCGATAAAATTTCTTCCGAGGAACTCAAGTTTGTAAAAATGAGACTCATAAAAGTATCTCAGCAAATTTACTTTCACAATGATTACTTTAATTTACTTTATAAAAAACCCATTGAATCTAAAAGTTCTTTGCTAACTTTAACTCCGTTTCTGGATCGAGAAAATATCTTAAGGGCAAATGGTCGCCTAGCATCTTCTCCTGCTCTAAGTTACAATGAAAGGCATCCTATGATACTCGCATACGAGAGCCGTTTTTCCCGTTTACTCGTGGAATCTCTTCATAATATGACTCTTCATGGTGAAAATCAGCTAGTTCTTCGCCTAGTACGTCGCGATTTTTGGATACTTAAGTTAAAGAATCTGATAAAAACTTGTATCCATAACTGCAAGACATGTGTCGTCAACAAAAAGCGTTATCATGGTCAAATTATGGCTGCTTTGCCTCCTGAACGGGTAACCATATCACGTCCTTTCACTAACACAGGCGTTGACTTTGCGGGACCCTTTGACATTAAAAGTTTTACTGGTAGATACTGTAAAATCACCAAAGGGTATACTTGCCTCTTTGTCTGCTTTTCTACGAAGGCCATCCATCTTGAGCCTGTAAGTGATCTGACGTCCCAGGCGTTTTTAGCAGCTTTTTCAAAATTCGTGTCCAGAAGAGGTTGTCCTGATAATCTATATTCAGATAATGGCACAAATTTCGTGGGTGCAGCTGGGATGCTTAAAAAAGACTTTAAGCAGTTTCTGCAGGCTGTAAAGGACGATACCGTCGCAAAATACGGTTATCACCAACTTTCATGGCATTTTTTACCGGCCTCGGCACCCCACATGGGCGGATTATGGGAAGCCGGAGTAAAATCATTCAAGCAGCACTTCAGGAAAATCACTGGACACCTGAAGTACACCTTTGAGGAATTCGCAACGATACTCGCAAGGATTGAAGCTTGTCTCAATTCGAGACCACTCAACGCTGCATCTGAGAACGCAGCTGACTTAGCTGTGCTGACGCCCGGACATTTTCTAATTGGAGCTCCATTGTTGTCTCCAGCAGAACCAGAAGACACCACTTCAACTATAAGCATTCTGAACCGCTGGCAGAAAGTCAAGGCCACGGCTCAAGAATTTTGTCGTCGTTGGAAGGATGAGTACCTAAAAGAGTTACACAAGCGCACCAAGTGGAAGGTCCCAACAGCTGACATAAAAATCGGAGACCTCGTCGTCATACGAAGTGAATCACTCTGTCCTTCAGAGTGGAAACTCGGCCGCGTCACAAAAATCTTCCATGGCTGCGATGGAAAGGTTCGCGTGGCAAGTTTATTTACTAGCTCGGGTGAAATCACTCGACCAATACATAAACTCGTAGTGATTCCCCAATAATTTGTATATCTTTATATTGTTACTTATGAATGTTCGTCTTTGTTGAAAATAAATGCTATGTAACCCATAATCACTCTTTTTTTTGAACTATACGAAAATAATTTATTGTTTTAAAGTCACACAAAAACACACTCAACAGAATAAAATATATAACAGGTGGACGTGAGAATCATCATCGTTGGACTCTCCATCAGATTATCGCAGTTAAATCATACGACCATTCATTCATCTTACAATTGTCATGGCTCCAGTTGCTAAAAAATGTTCTTCGGCTTCTTGCCATTGTTGTCGCAACCAAAACACAAGCGACCACAGGACCCGTGTCTCCTACATTGAGCGTAAGACCACAAAACATACAGTTCGACATGTTGCATGTGGCATTTGCAAAAGGGATCATCGTCTCTCAACATGTTACAAATACCGTGAGATGAATTTGACCAAGAAATACGAAACGGTCATAAGCATGCATTACTGCATCAACTGCTTGGCTCGGTCTCACAGCATCAAAAACTGTACCAGCCACGACAAGTGCGCAATCTGTCATGAAAAACATCACACTAGCTTGCATGGTCATCCCCGCGTGCTTGCGGCTGCACAGCAAGGTTTACGGGAGATCCGGTCTAACAACGAAACAACAATACTGTGTTCAAAACAGACCCTGTTACCAACGGCAACCGTAAAGTTGTACTTTGATGGTGAATATCAGCTTCTAAGAGTGCTGATAAACCCTGCAGAAGCGGTAACCACGATTGCCTATGAGACTGCTAAGAAACTGAAGATAAAACTAATCTACCTTGGATCCAAGAGATTCTGTAATACTGTAGTTGGCTCAAAAATCAATCCAAAACTCAAATTGGAAATAAGAGCTCTAGTCAGCGATGAGCTTCCAAAGAGGATCTACCGAGAAGATCTCCCTGATAGCGCCAAAAAAGCTTACAACAACATTATGTTAGCGGACCAAAACTATACATCATCTTCTAAAATTGCAATGATTCTTGGAGCCGATATATACCCGCAGATAATGAAATCTGGATGTATGCCGTCTGAAAATGGAAGAATGTTGGCGCAAAACACTGTATTCGGCTGGATTGTATCTGGTCCATGTGGACTATGAAATGTATTTTCTTATATATGAATTAAAATGTATATGACCCAAATTGAGTTCTAGCACTTTGACCCTTAGAAAACTTCATATCAAAATATACACATATATCTATATGTCAACAAAAAAAAGAATAAACTTTATAGCGAAATATATATATATATCAACAAATAAATGAATTAACATAATAAAAAAATTGAATTTTATTGACCCTTATATACACAGATGGATGTTTTAAACCCTTCTAATTCACTCATCAAGCAATTTTTAGACTAACCCCTTTTTTTTATCTAAATCTAGTATGTTCCAAAGGAAATGGCGCCACTCCCTAGCATGCCCTATGTGTGGGCAATATTACGGCTTGCGATCTTGCCATCGTTTCCTACTGCTGTCCGTCGAGGATCGGTTGCGTATAGTGCACATTAACGACATATGCGGAAATTGCCTAGCGTTGACGCACACGAAGGAGCGGTGCCCCAGTCAAAGCGCATGTTCTATTTGCCAACTAAGGCACCATACCTTGCTGCACAGCAAACTAGCCATTGCGCACCAGTCAGAAGCACTTATGGATGCCAGATCCGTGACGCTAAAAATGACCGCATACGTCACTGTTAACGATGGTCCCGTATTGCGAGCTCTGATAAATCCACAACAAGAAAGTTCAACCATAACATGGGTAAAGGCAAAGTCATTGGGCGTCCCTCTGATTTACACCGTAACGGGTAGTGCACCAACATGTCACCTCCGTGTAGCGTCATATATCAACCCCTTAAAGGGTCTTACAGCGTGTTTCATCGTGATTCACGGCTCTCACGGAATGCTGCCACCAACACGTGCTGACAAGACTTTCATCACCGAGTGCTACCCTAAGTTGTGGCTTGCAGATCGTGACTACTACAAGCCACTCGAAGTTGACTTAATTCTCGGCAGACAACTCTATGCCAAGGTGGTCGAAGATGGACTAAAAAGATTTCCGGGAGCGCCGACCGCAAAAAATACTATCTTCGGATGGACATTCCGTGGACCTTGCCCTCGAGCAAATTAGGTACCTCTTCATTTTTCACTTCCATGACAATTTGTATTTTTGATAGCCTAAATGGCAAATTAAAGTAGTATTTACTTTTTTTTTTTTTGATGGCCTAAGTGGCATATAAAAATTTTGAAATCCTTATAAGGATAAATTATATTTAAGATATTTGAATTTGGATCATACCGTTATTACATGAACTTGAACTTCTATTTTTTGTAATTTGTGTCCAATTAAATTACATCTATTTGAAACATACTTCTTTTTTATAACTTGTACCACATTACAAACACTTAAAGTGAAAACTTTCTTGATTACATCTATATTTTTTCTTTATATATTAATATACTGTCATAAGTAAACATGTAAATAAACTTTCATATACTTTTGTTTAAGTAAAAAAAAAAAAAAAACAAAAAAAAAAAACCTATTTCACTCATAAAAAAGAAACGTAACTCACCTTGTTGCAGACACTGCAAGGCGGGCAGCATGTTTACGCGGAAACGTAAACTCATACTTCTTCAAACATTTCAAAAATATTTTTGATGTTTACCCGGATACAGCACACGACCCTTTCAAAAGTCTAAAAATATTTCCCAAGTGATTACTAAACGACGGCAACCCTACCCATGCACACGGCGAGTTCGTGAATCTGAATTGACTTTGACATGGGAAATATAACCGTCTCGCTCACTCTAGGGGAAATTCATGGCCATGAAATGTCACTTTAGCATGACATTAATTTTTTGGCACTTGAATTTTTATCGTCATCCAAAGCAGCAGCAGGTGGTTTTCTTCGCGACTAAAAGACTTATTACTATTCTTAAAATACATTAAAACTAATTAAAGCTAACAGTGAATACCTAGAAATAACTTACAACTATAATTAAAAATAGCTTAACGCGGTAGTTTCTGTATTTATCCTGCTTACCAATAAAGGCAAACTAACCTAAAAATAAAAGAGGTGCTTTCACTCCGGGATTCCGGGATTTTTCTTTTTTGGAACAGCCTGCAGCCATCGTGACAGCATTTGTCATCAAAGCCAGTGCCAGTGGCATCAACTGGTTGTTTCACCACGTCATCGAAGAGGAGTTGTAGCCGTGACCTTCAGCGACAGCGTGTGCTTCCAGACCTTCAGCGACAGCGTGTGCTTCCAGACCTTCAGCGACAGCGTGTGCTTCCAGACCTTCAGTGACAGCGTGTGCTTCCAGCCCAGCTCATCAAGGTAACACTTTGGCATTGAACTACTTATATTGAAAGATATAAAATTTGGTCCCTGACCAAACAGCCTCCATGTGACACAGACGTATTTCACGGAAGTTATTTAACGTGGCCGACATTTAGAGATATGTTTACGGCAATTTATGTAAATAATTTGTCTCTCAGTCCAGTCGAAAAGCTTTATTACTTGCTTCAGAAAACAAGTGGTGAAGCAAAAGAAATTGTTCAAAAGGCCCCTCTTACAAATCTCGGTTTTCCCATTGCGTGGGAAAGCCTTAGCGCTCAGTACGAGAATAAGAGGATTTTAATAAATAATCAACTCAAAATTTTGTTCAATTTGCCAACGTGCAGTCAAGAATCGGGTAATAATATCAAGCATCTCCAACGCGAAATAAACAACTGTATTTCAACACTAAGCCTGTATAAAATTGATATTACTAATTGGGATGCAATTTTTGTCTTTTTATGCTCGTCTCGTCTCCCAGAACATAGCCTGTCTCTCTGGGAACAATCAATTAAAAATAAGACTGAAATTCCGAAATGGAGTGAGTTAGATAATTTTCTTATTGACAGATTTCAAACTCTTGAAACTGTCTCAGACTTTCGTTGTTCCGCTGCTGCAAAACCTTCTTCTTCTAAAACTCAAAATATTGTTCCGAAGTCCAAGTCCTACAACAATTGTCATAATAAAATTGATTTTTCTCTATGTAGGCTGTGCAAGAGTTCTCATCCTTTGAAATCTTGTTCAAAGTTTCTCAATATGAACTTTCAAGATCGATTCTCCACAGTTAAGCAGCACCATTACTGCCTTAATTGTCTCTCTGCGTCTCATGAACTAAGGGATTGCAAGAGTATTCATACTTGCCAGAAATGTAAAAAGCAACATCATTCGCTTTTACATAGAGACTCTACAAATGCACAGCAATCTACCTCAACACAAAGAGTTGAATATTCTAAAAACGCCACCGGTGCTAAACCAAAGCAACTAGCTCTTCTGTGTCTCATGCTACAACAATACAGTCCACTAATTCGAATGAAAATCCTATAGAAACGGTACAAACTTGTTTCAATTCTGTCACCAAAAAAGTTTTCCTTGGTACAGCAGAAATAAATGTTTTTCACCTTGGGATAACATACAAAGCTCGGGCTCTTATTGACCCAGCGTCTGAAGGAACGTTCGTGTCAGAACGTCTCCGAAATTTACTAAAACTCCCCACCAAAGCAATCTCGGCTCAAGTGTCTGGATTAAATGGCGCTATCAGCTCTAAACCTACTCAGGTTTCATCATTTTATATTGGATCAATATCTCAGCACTTATTGTACCACAGGTCACTGGAAATTTGCCTTCACATTCCTTTAACCCATCTTCATATCCAGAGCTACCAAAGCTCAACTTTGCTGATGCCAGTTTTTTCCAAAGCTCAACCATAGATCTTCTTATTGGTGGTGATTTGTACCCACTTATCATACTTGGTGGTATTCAAAAAGGAGTTTTAGGCTCTCTTGTGGCTCAAGAGACCGTTTTCGGTTGGATCCTCACAGGACCCATTCCTAATGTGCAGTGTATCAACCAAAATCAAATCATTGTTTCTTACGCTACTGAAGTTTCGTTAAACGAGCTACTAAGCAAATTTTGGGAGGTCGAAGAAATTTCACGAAAAAAGGTTATATCACAATCAGATACCTTATGTGAAGAAATTTTTTGCAAAACAGTGTCAAGAGTCTCAGATGGTCGCTATATGGTAGATTTACCATTTAAATCAGCTGTTCCAAATGATCTGGGTGCCTCAAGACATATAGCCCTTTGTCAGTTCTTAAGGAATGAAAAGTCGTTGATTCGAAAGCCTGACTACAAGGCAGATTATGATAAGGTCATAAATGAATACTTAGAGCTTGATCATATGAAAACTGTAAATTTTCAAAGTTTTGAACAAAATCCTTGTCATTTTTACCTTCCTCACCATGCTGTCATCAAGCCTGAAAGTACAACAACAAAAGTACGAGTGGTTTTTAATGCCTCGAGCAAAACTTCAAATGGCACCTGTCTCAACGACATTCTTCACACGGGCCCTGTATTACAAAGTGATCTTACGCTTTTAATCCTTAAATGGAGATTTTTTGCCTACGTCTTTAACGCCGACATACAAAAAATGTATAGGCAAATTCTGGTTAACCCTGCGCACACTCCTTTTCAGAGGATTGTGTTTCGTGACTCTATCCATGATAAAGTTCAGGATTTCGAACTTAAAACAGTCACTTTTGGCGTAAATTGCGCCCCATTTCTTGCAATCAGAACGCTGCTTCAGCTCGCCGAAGATGAAAAATTAAATTTTCCACTTGGGTCAGAAATAATTAAAGGCTCAATGTACGTTGATGACGTTTTGGCGGGTTCGCATGACTGCGCAAGCGCAGTTGAAGCTCGAAATCAGCTAATTGACATTCTGAAAACTGCTGGTTTCGATTTGAGAAAATGGACATCGAATTCTAAAAATATTTTGCAAGAGTTACCTGTTGACCATTTGCTTAATGAAAATTTTTTGTCCCTTGAAGACAAAAGTACGGCTAAAACTCTTGGTATTTTGTGGAATGCCACTTCTGACTCATTTTGCTTTCAAGCACTACCTTTTGAGCTCAAACAATCTTACACGAAGAGAGAAGTTCTCAGTATGATAGCAAAATTATTCGATCCAGCTGGCTGGCTTTCTCCGGTTGTTATAACAGCAAAAATAATCATGCAGCAGCTGTGGCTCGATAAAATTGACTGGGACGATATTTTAAAACCTTTAGCTCTTCAAAAATGGCAAAATTTCGTGTCAAACTATACAAAAGTCAAACTTATATCAATACCACGCTGGGTTCAGTATTGCCCTACAAGCGATATTGAATTTCACGGCTTTTGCGACGCCTCAGAAAAGGCATATGCCGCAGCACTTTACGTGCGAATAATAATTGACAATAAAATTAGTTGCAATCTTCTTGTGGCGAAAACAAAAGTGGCTCCTATAAAAACTTTATCTTTACCTCGCTTAGAGCTGTGTGGTGCTGTGTTACTCGCTAACATGATAGATTCAATAGCACCACAGTTAAATGTGGATTCGAGTTCATTATTTTTATGGTCTGACTCAACCATTGTTCTATCGTGGCTCAAAAAACCACCATGCACTTGGGCGACATTTGTCGCGAATAGGATATCAACAATTGGTGAGAAAGTCGGTAGCGGTAATTGGTCACATATTGACACACATTCAAATCCCGCCGATCTAGCAACCCGGGGGGCATACCCTGCGGATCTGATATCTAACGAATTGTGGTGGCATGGACCTTCTTGGCTCCAATTGCTTAAGAGTCAATGGCCAGATAGTAAATTTAGTCAAGAATTAGATACCACTATTGAAATGAGAAAAATTAAAACTCATTTTACTAGCTCGTCGTTATTCGAAGACATTCTTGATCGGTTTTCATCGCTACCAAAGGCCTTGAGAATTGTCTCATATATGTTTCGTTTTTTCAAAAGAACACACCCAACGACTAGAGCCAATGCCATTTTTCCCACAGAAGCAATTTCAGCTGTGGAAATAAACGCTGTCAAAATACGCCTTATTATTATTTCCCAGCAGCACCATTTCCCAAACGAATACTTCAATTTAACGAATAATAAAGCGATTTCTTCTAAAAGTGCAGTCCTCACGTTGACTCCTTTTTTGGATACGCATAAAGTAATCAGAGCAAACGGACGCTTAGCTGCTTCGTTGTCTCTTACGTACAATGAACGTCATCCAATCATTCTTGCGCACAAAAGCCGATTAGCTCGATTATACGTTGAATATATACACGAACTGTCTCTTCATGGTGGAAATCAGCTCGTTCTTCGACTTATACGCCAAGAGTTTTGGGTTCCAAGAATTAAAAATCTTATAAAAACTTGCATTCACAACTGCAAAATATGTGTTGTGCATCGCAAAAAGCTTCATGGCCAAATGATGGCTGCCTTGCCACCTTCAAGGACATTTTTAGACCGACCGTTTACTAACACAGGGCTCGATTTCGCTGGGCCATTCGAAATTAAAAGTTTCACTGGCCGTTATTGTCGCATCACAAAAGGATATGCATGTCTCTTTGTCTGTTTTGCTACAAAAGCCATCCACTTAGAACCAGTTAGCGATTTGTCAAGCCCTGCATTCTTAGCTGCATTGTCACGGTTTGTCTCTAGGCGAGGTTGTCCCAGTAATATTTACTCCGACAACGGCCGAAATTTCGTTGGTGCGTCGAAAGAATTAGCTAGAGATTTAGAAAACTTCATAAAATGCGTACGCGAAGAATCAGTCTCAAAATACGGCATACAAAAACTTTCGTGGCACTTTATACCAGCATCGGCACCTCACATGGGAGGACTTTGGGAGGCCGGCGTGAAAAGTTTCAAACTACACTTCAGGAAAATTGCAGGTCACATCAAATATACTTTTGAAGAGTTTGCAACTTTACTGTCGCGTATCGAAGCCTGCTTGAATTCACGTCCGCTATGTCCCGAATCTGAAAATGTCTCAAATTTAGCCGTACTGACTCCAGGTCATTTCCTCATCGGGTCACCTCTTTTGGCTACTGCTGAACCTGAAGAAACCGCTTCAATAAGCATAAATAATCGTTGGCGACGTTTGAAAGTGATCCAGCAGGAGTTGTCTCGTCGATGGAAGGACAAGTATCTAAAAGAGTTGCATAAACGAAACAAATGGAAAGACCCACAGAGAAACCTTCAAATTGATGACCTAGTCATTGTACGGAATGAACTTGTTGGCCCGCTTGAATGGCGCCTAGGTCTCATAACAAAAGTTTATTATGGCTCTGATAACCGTGTTCGCGTAGCTGACGTTAAAACCCAAAACGGTGTACTTACGCGACCAGTTCATAAGCTTGTCATTTTGCCTCAACGTCAAAATGAATAAACTGTCAACTTAATTTTCTATAAAATGTCCCCTACTGCATGACTCCATGTATCGAGTTTCCAGTAAACTTTATTCTTTCATCCCTTATATCTATGAATTTCGTAATCTATCAACTTTCTATCTACTTAACAGGATGAGCCGACGTTTGTATAATCGGGAGTATCAATGCCCTATTTGTCACATTGACCATTCCCTGAACTACTGCCGCCGATTCGAGGCCTTGAGTGTTGCAGAACGGTTGCGGCTGGTTAATAGTGTTTCAGCCTGCTCCAATTGTCTCGCCTTGTCCCACGAATTGGACCGCTGTAGGAGTTCTTCGTCGTGCCGTAAGTGCAAAAAACAACATAACACGTTGCTGCACCTTGATGTGCCTGACCCTACCACTAAATTGACTCTACCTCAGCCACCAATAAATCCACATAACACCATCCTCACAATGACGGTGTTCGTTGAGATCGATAGTTCATACGGCACCCGTGAAGTTCGCGGTTTAATCAGCCCGGGTCAAGATCGTACAACTATCATGTTTTCCGAAGTGCAGAAATTGGGATTGGATATAAACGGCGATGACAAGCATCCTACTTGTCAATTGGTTATACGCTCTCGACATGATCTCAACACCATCGTGCGATGCACCGCGTTAGTAGATAATGGTGACTATGGAAAACATCCTGTCCACCAGGAAGACAAAGAGGCTATTACAAAAAATTATCCTTTGTTGATGGTAGCAGACAAATACTTTTGGGGCTCTTACCAGATTCGGTTCATTATTGGCGCCGATTTGTTCCCAAAAATTTTATGTGGCGCACCACGCACAGCCGAAGGAGCACCAGCAGCACTGCCGGCTATTTTCGGTTGGGTTTTTTGCGGCGAAATAAAAAAGGGCAACAGCTGACACATACTAGGCGGGTTGTATCGTATTGCATATATCGTATATTTTTGATAAACTTTACACATGTAAGTCTTCTGCAACTCCTTTCCAATAACTTTCATTTGATCTTATATGTCTCTTGGCATTCTTTTTTCTTCCCTGCCTTTTTGGGCTTTTGTAATATTTAAAAAAAAAAAAGGTGTGAAAAGTAGTCCACTCGTGGCTCGCCTTAATGCTCTAAAGTAAAACCTATCTTCCCTTTAGTTGCAAAAGAACTTAAAGTTTGTCTAATATAAGGAACATGCTTTGAATTCTCAGTTTTTTTTTGAATACATATATTTTTTTTTATATATATATTCATTTTCAATTTCTGTCTATTAACTTTTCTACCATTGTCAAACTCCTACTTGAGCTTCTCTCTCGTAAACATAAGTGACAAGATGTATCCTTTCCAATGAACTTCTTCAAATACTTAGCTTAAGATTTTTTTATAAAAAGGTTGCAAACATAATTTTAGTTTATATTTTCAACCTAGGTGGCAACCCCACTTCACAATTTCTATGTACATAATTACTCACGTTCTTTAAAGCCATAAAACTTTAGTCAAAACAAAAATTATAACACATTGAACATACATATATATACTGAATTATCGATTTAAGACTACTGTTCCATCAAATATACTATAATTTTAGCATAAGTTTCATAAGTTTAAATGCTTAAACTTTATAATTGAATTTTCCTTTTTTTCTTTCCTTTTTCCACATTTCGTCACCTTTCAAAGCTTGCTGCCTCATATTCAAACTTTTTCTTTCCGTTGCAGTGCCCTGCAAGGCGGGCGGCATGTTCGCGTTGCAGTCAGAAAGTTGCATGCGACACTTTGGCTGCAATGCGACCAAAAAATTGCATGCGACACTTTGGCTGCAACGCGACTTTTACACTACTGTGAACGCGCCCAGCGGTGCTGCCAACAATAACACGTGAAATGGCAAATAAGTGACAATGGACTTTTCCATTGCCACGTCATTCCGTGTGCAATTCTTTTGCTTATACACATTGTTTTCTGACAGCAGCAAGCTCGGGTCTTTTTCTTGTCTCTTAAAAAATACTTAAAACTAAATATATAAAAATAACTTAAAAGTAATTTCGCGTTAACTTAGATATAAAGTAAATACAATTAAAAGAAATAAAAGTATATAACGGCAGCAAAAAAATCATCTCGTCTTATCATTTCTTGGCCCTGAGAAAACCACGGGACATCATTTTGCGCACGGTGTGGCGGAGCACCCTTTGGTAAGAAGTATACTTGGGCGCTCGGAAGGCGACTTCGGTGCAGATAAAGCGTAAGGCGTCAACAGTGCCAGTTCAAGTTAACTGAACGTTAGAGTTTATTTTTCGTCAGTTAATAAATAACTTCACATTGAGAAAACAATTTTATTCAAACTTACAGTTAAAGTTTCAGTTTAACGTTAACTGGACATTGTGAAAACGGTCCTTATTCATTTGTCATGAAATAAGTAAACTTTTGCGAATGTAGTGACGTAATTACGGACTAATGTTTTCCCTTTGAAAACCCTAAATAATTGCGAACAATTATAGAAAAATTCTTATGTTTTATTTATGTATTTACTAGCTGTTTTACCCGGCGCTACACGGGTTTTAATAAAAAGCCAGATTGCACTAAAAAGCTAATAACGAAAACTTTTTTTTCACTTTTTAAAACAATGTACCACAAACAGATGCTCCGATATATGTATTTATTTTATCGGTAAGATTCTAAAAGTATCGCAAAACATTAAAATATGTATTGAAGAAATCGCTAAGAGTTCAAATTTATGGCAAAACGTCCAAAATATCGGTAAATGTTCAAAAGTATCGAAATACACCGAAGAAATCGGTAAAAGCCCAAATGTATCGAAAAAAATCTAAAATATCGGCAAAAGTCTAAAAGTATAGAAGAACATCTAAAGTATAGGTAAAAGTCCATATATAACGAAAAACATCCAAAATATCGGTACAAGTCCAAAAGTTTCGAAAAATATTGAAAAAATATCGGTAAATTTCCAAAAATATCGAAAAACATCCTAAAATCCGTAAAAGTCCAAAAGTATTGGAAAACATCGAAGAAATAATAATAATAATACTTGATTAATATTATTATGAAAAAGTGGCATGTTAAAGACTAAGTTCTTCTATGTGAACGATTGAAATCAATAAATAGTATATATAGAAAAATCAGTAAAAGACCAAATATAGCAAAAAAGATCCAATGTATCGAAAAAGGTCTAAATGCTTCTACAAACATTAAAACACATCGAAGAAATCGGATAAAGTCCAAGTTTATTAAAAAAAAACATCCTATATATTGGTAACAGTTCAAATACATATATCGAAAAACATCCAATACATATATCGACAGAAGTTCAAAAGTTTCGAAGAATAGTGAAATAAAAAAAATAAAAAATTTTCGAAAAACGTACAAAATATTGGCAAAAGTCCAAAAATGTCGAAAAACATCCTACATATCGGTAAAAGTCCAAAATTATTGGAAAACATTGAAGAAATCGGTGAAAGTCCAAATACATACTTATATCGAAAAATATTCAATATATCGAAAAGGGTCCAAAAGTTTCGGAAAACATTGAAACACAACGAAGAAATCGGTAAAGTCCAAGTTTATAGAAAAACATCCAAAAAATATCGGTTAAAGTCCAAAAATGTCGAAAAGCATCCTATATATCGGTACAAGTCTGAAAGTTTTAAAAAATATTGAAACACATCGAAGAAATCGGCAAAAGTCTAAGTTTATCGGTAAAATTACAAAAAAGAAATCTAAAAACATCCTATATATCGGTAAAAGCCCAAAAGTTTTGAAAAATATTGAAACACATTGAAGAAATAGGTAAAAGTCTAAAAAAAACATCCAATATATCGAAAGAAAATCAAGAGTTTCGAAAAAATGTGAAATATGTGCATCGTAGAAATCGGTCAAAGTCCAAGTGTTTCAAAAAACATCCAAAATATCGAAAAAAGTCAAAAACAATTGAAAAATATTGAAGAAACATGTTAAACATCGTTAAAAGTCCAAAAATATTGAAAATATTAAGTTGGCAATACTGACGAAATCACTCTCATTTTTGCTCTCATCAACAACACATCAAGAATAAAAAAAAAAAATAAATGAAAGAGACGGAAAAGACAACAACAACACATAACTCATGGCGCAGCAAGCTATAACGACTGACATGAAAACGATCACTTTTATGCAAGCATTGAATTTTTTTTTCCAACAACTTCATACTGAAAAAAAAAAGGTTTATCTTATAGTCTAAGATACGAATAAGGAGAGATTTGCACCCATCTGTTTAATGGATGAGACCTATTTTTTATGAAAGTAAATACGTTTAGAAACATATTGTGAGTGGGTTGCCTAAAAAAATCCTGGCAAGGCTATGGTTCATTCCATATTGAAAAGTGAATTTTTTCAAAAAATGCACTCATCTGTTTAATGAAAAAATGTTATACCATTCGTAAGTTTAGAGCCTCTACAATGTGTTAAAGTAGGGTTGCCTATATTTTTCCTGGCAAGGCATAGGGTTGCCAGGCTTTAAAAGGTCTGCCAAAACCACAAATTTGCACTCATCTGTTTAATGAAAAAATTATATACCATTCGAAAGCTTAGAGCCTCTACAATATGTTAAAGTAGGGTTGCTTATTTTTTTCCTGGCAAGGCATAGGGTTGCCAGGCTTTAAAAGGTAGGCCAATACCACAAATTTGCACTATTTGTTTTAAAAAAAAAAAATGTGTTTAATGAAAAAATTATATACCAATTGAAAGTTTAAAGCCTCTACAATATCTTAAAGTAGAGTTGCCTATTTTTTTTCTGGCAAGGCATAGGGTTGCCAGTCCTTAAAAGGTCAGTCAATACCACAAATTTACACTCATCTGTTTAATAAATACATTTTGTGTTAAAATAAAGATAATTTCATTGCGAACACGGTGATACAGGTTTGCTTGTGAAAAACCTGTTTTAAGCCAGGGTTGCCGAGCTTTAAGAAGTGAAATATTGATACAAATGAAAATCTGCGGCAGAGAGATCCGAGCGAACTATTTGGTTAGGATGTATACTAGAGCGCCCACAAGATATATGAAATGTGCAAAGTTGAGAATTTGTTTGCTCCCCGTCCATTTCCTGAAATTAGAGGTCAAAAAAATAAGATCTCACAAAAAAATTTGGAATCGGTAGTGGAAAAAACCCAGCCGGTTTTCGATCAAAGGTCGAAAAATTGACTAAAACAAGGCTTAAAAACTAAAAAGAAAAAGATAAAAAAATACATTTTTCCTTAACTTTGAAACGTGCTCTATTTCTTAAAAACTAATATTTTTTAGTAGTTTTTCTTTTAAATGAATCAATATTTAATTCCCAATAATATAGAAATTCCAGAACAAATATTTTACCCTTTGAAAATTACAAAAAACCATTTTATAGAAAAAAGTCAAGTTTTTGTACCGAAACAACAACAAATTGAATTTTTGGACCAAAACTTTTTACGAAGATAATGTTGACCTAGTCATGCCCTGTAAAAGTTGTCCTGAACATGTTATGAAAATTGAATAGTTTTGAAGTAACGGGCAGTCAAAGCGACTTGCTTGTTTTTAGTCAATTTTTCGACCTTTGATTGAAAACCGGCTGGGTTTTTTCAATTACCGATTCCAAATTTTTTTGTGAGATCTTATTTTTTTGACCTCTTATTTCAGCAAATGGACGGGGAGCAAACAAATTCTCAACTTTGCACATTTCATATATCTTGTGGGCGCTCTAGTATAAATTCTAACCAAATAGTTCGCTCGGATCTCTCTGTCGCACATTTTTATTTGTACCAATATCTCACTTCTTAAAGCTTGGCAACCCTGGCTTAAAACAGGTTTTTCACAAGCAAACCTGTATCACCGTGTTCGCAATGAAATTATATTTATTTTAACACAAAATTTATTTATTAAACAGATGAGTGCAAATTTGTGGTATTGACTGACCTTTTAAAGCCTGGCAACCCTATGCCTTGCCAGGAAAAAAATAGGCAACCCTACTTTAACACATTGTAGAGGCTCTAAACTTTCGAATGGTATATCATTTTTTCATTAAACAGATGAGTGCAAATTTGTGGTTTTGGCCGACCTTTTAAAGCCTGGCAACCCTATGCCTTGCCAGGAAAAAAATAGGCAACCCTACTTTAACACATTGTAGAGGCTCTAAACTTTCGAATGGTATATCATTTTTTCATTAAACAGATGAGTGCAAATTTGTGGTTTTGGCCGACCTTTTAAAGCCTGGCAACCCTATGCCTTGCCAGGAAAAAAATAGGCAACCCTACTTTAACACATTGTAGAGGCTCTAAACTTTCGATTGGTATATAATTTTTTCATTAAACACATTTTTTTTTAAAACACATAGTGCAAATTTGTGGTATTGGCCTACCTTTTAAAGCCTGGCAACCCTATGCCTTGCCAGGAAAAAATAAGCAACCCTACTTTAACATATTGTAGAGGCTCTAAGCTTTCGAATGGTATATAATTTTTCATTAAACAGATGAGTGCAAATTTGTGGTTTTGGCCGACCTTTTAAAGCCTGGCAACCCTATGCCTTGCCATGAAAAAAATAGGCAACCCTACTTTAACACATTGTAGAGGCTCTAGACTTTCGAATGGTATATCATTTTTTCATTAAACAGATGAGTGCATTTTTTGAAAAATATGCACTTTTCAATATGGAGTGAACCATAGCCTTGCCAGGATTTTTTTAGGCAACCCGCTCACAATATGTTTCTAAACGTATTTACTTTCATAAAAAATAGGTCTCATCCATTAAACAGATGGGTGCAAATCTCTCCTTATTCGTATCTCCTACTATTATAAAAACCAAAAAATAAGTACACAATCCTGTTCCTTATTACACGCAAAACGTTTTAAAAATAAAATTATTAAAATCGGTTCGGTATATTTTGCACCAAATCGTTACATAGGGTCTTCATAGAAGCAATCTATACTATTTATATAAAATTGCTTCTATGAAAACCCTATGTAACGATTTGGTGCAAAATATACCGAACCGATTTTAATAATTTTATTTTTAAAACGTTTTGCGTGTAATATGGAACAGGATTGTATACTTATTTTTTGGTTTTTATAAGATAACCCAATGTGCACAAAAACGGATAAGGATCCGTTTCGAATCCGTTACGAGTTCATTAAGGTATAAAAAACGTAATCCGCGGTAACGGATCCATTTCGAACCCGTAACGTACATCAAAAACGAATTCAAAACGCTTTGTTTAGATAAAAAAAAAAAACATTTTGAAGCGCTTATTAGCGAATAAAAAAAAATTAAATTCCGCAGTGCGGGCCCGTTTCGAATCCGAAACTTATGTAAAAACGAATTCAAAACGGATTTGCTTTTAAATATGTTAATGCTGTATATTTACAGAAAAAAACCGTTTTGATGCGCCTATTAGCAATTACAAAATAATAAAAAGAAAAAAAAGGAAGAAAAATAAAGGGTAAAAATCCACCTCTGGTAGGATTCGAACCTGGGCAAATCCGTTTCGATTCCGTAAATACTTCAAATACGAACTCAAAACAGATTTGCTTTATTTAATTTTTATGATGATAAAAAAAATTTTTGATTTGTTTTTTTTTTCTTCTTTTTATTTTATTGCGTATGATTTTTTGTAAACTTTTCAAACTCTGTTTGAAAAAATGTTTTTGATTCCAAATTTGAGTATATAACATTTTTTATCAAAAGAGGGAAGAAAAACAACACAGAATACTTCCCAATGTGCACAAAAACGGATGAGGATCCGTTTCGAATCCATTACGAGTTCATAAAGGTATAAAAAACGTAATCCGCGGTAACGGATCCATTTCGAACCCGTAACGTCCCAATGTGCACAAAAACGGATGAGGATCCGTTTCGAATCCATTACGAGTTCATAAAGGTATAAAAAACGTAATCCGCGGTAACGGATCCATTTCGAACCCGTAACGTACATCAAAAACGAATTCAAAACGCTTTGTTTAGATAAAAAAAAAAACATTTTGAAGCGCTTATTAGCGAATAAAAAAAAATTAAATTCCGCAGTGCGGGCCCGTTTCGAATCCGAAACTAATGTAAAAACGAATTCAAAACGATTTGCTTTTAAATATGTTAATGCTGTATATTTACAGAAAAAAACCGTTTTGATGCGCCTATTAGCAATTACAAAATAATAAAAAGAAAAAAAAGGAAGAAAAATAAAGGGTAAAAATCCACCTCTGGTAGGATTCAAACCTGGGCAAATCCGTTTTGATTCCGTAAATACTTCAAATACGAACTCAAAACAGATTTGCTTTATTTAAGTTTTATGATGATAAAAAAAATTTTTGATTTGTTTTCTTTTTTTCATTTTATTTTATTGCGTATGATTTTTTGTAAACTTTTCAAACTCTGTTTGAAAAAATGTTTTTGATTCCAAATTTGAGTATATAACATTTTTTATCAAAAGAGGGAAGAAAAACAACACAGAATACTTCCCAATGTGCACAAAAACAGATGAGGATCCGTTTCGAATCCATTACGAGTTCATAAAGAGTAGTATAGCTATGCCGATTCCGCCGCAAAAAAGTGACTTTTTGTATGAAAATCTCCATACAAAATTTTAAGGTCAAAATTCTCAAAACTGACTAAAAACAGTGTTGCCAGACTTCTGTTTTACTGTAAAGTGTACTATTGGTATACCGTATTTTGTTTAGGATTTATTGTGAATGGACCATATTATTTTGTTTAGGATTTATTGTGAATGGACCATGTTGTTTTGTTTAGGATTTATTGTGACTGGAGTATATTGTTTTGATAACATTGTTGTTGTAGGTGTTATTATTGTTACCTTTTTTTCTATTCTGCTTCTTACTCATCTTCCGGGTGGTCAATTTTTGTTCTTGCTGTTGTTGTTATTGTTCTTTTTTTTCTATTCTGCTTCTTTCTCATCATCTGGGTGGTCAATTTTAGTTCTAGCTTTTATTGTTATTGTTTTCTTTTTTCTCCTATTCTTCTTTGTACTGATATTTGTGTCTACATATGTTGTGCTATGTCTTGACAGTCAATTGCTATTGCTGCTGTTGCATTCATTTATTTAAGGATAATAGCAATTTTTTGATTATTTCACTAGCAGACCAACTGTTGGTTTAACCAACGGAACGACAGTCAGATTTTTAGACTTTGTTTAGATAATTTATCATATATCTTAGCTTAGGAGTTCATTTTATATTATAAGACTTGTAATTTTAATTAGAGGCATAACATTTAGCTGTTTTTTTACAAAATTTGAAATCCATTTTTTTCTCTATTGCAGTCAAAGTATTGGTCTGTGCGTATGAATATGTATTTAATTGAAATTGAAACTTTATGTTCAAATTTTTAAAGTTCCAAATTTTGCAAACTTTAAAGATCACCAGACGGGCATTTATTTTCATTATTGTTTCCTTTTTCATTCTCTTCTTGTACTTACATATACATATATAAACATATGAATATATGTATATATGTTGTAGAAGGTTTGAACTGAATCACTTGCTTCGATTGTTTACATTGAAAGCGATTAACATTTTTTTTTTTATTTATATATCCTAATGAATCACATATTTTATGTGTCAACCAATTTTTAATAAGCAAATATATATGTGTGTGTGTGTGTGTGTACGTAGTATGCTGCAATTTGTTTATTGATCATATTTTTCCCTCTTGCTTTGTTGAAGCTAAACTATACGTATAATATTGGCAGCTTCACTATACATATTGAGTATTAAATTTCAGTCTAAATAAACAATCAAACAAAAGACCCTTTAATTCATAATTTGTATCCAGTATGTGTCTGAACTTGAAATTTTGCAAGTTCTTGACCTAAATATATTAAATAAGAACAAAAGTAAAGTTTTCTGTTTTTTGTATTTTTTTAATAGCTTATTAATATTTCGTTACATTTTTCTTAGGAGTTATACAATTTTTTAACATTATTTTTTTTCTTAATTAACTAAGATTATTTTATAGAATATTTAAAAACAAAGTTTATGTAATATGTATCATATTATATATAGTTTCTTACTAAATAACTTATGAATATAACTAATTCATATCCATAATACTATAATGACCCCACGGTAGCGTTTCATAACTATCGGCCAACAGAAATCTTTTACTATCGTGAGGACTCAAAGCTATTTTTTTTTGCGTGATAGTGCTCACCTCATGTTTTTTTGATTTTATCAAATTTTGATCCATTGTTTTTATGAAGCCGTCATTCAAACAAAGAACATAGTCATCAAACTTTATTTTATTTTTGACTATGTCCTTCTTCACACCTTTTAGATTTTTTATCCTTGTCTTTTCCCTCTACCCTATCTGCATACATCTTTGATCGAAGGCCAACGAATTCACTCATGACACGACCTTTATACTCATCTTTCATAACGCCCAGAACTTTTTTATTCACAGAGGGAATATCCCAAATGTTAGGTTGAGGATAATCACTCGTATCAAAATATTTATGACAATCACGTTTTATAAATTCATACAACTCATGCCCAGTTATCTCATAAATAAGGGAATCAGTGTCAGTGTAACATACGGAACAATCATGACCAAACTCGGGAACCATATAACCATAATGGAAATCGTATATAGTTGTTTTGGACAAGTCAAGGAATGTCATGCCTATATAAATAGGCTTATTGAAAAATATTTCTGTTTTATTAAGCTCAATAGCAGACAGGCTTTCACTGAATATAGTCCTCCCCTTAAACTCTGGCTTGGCTATATATGCTTCAGCGCCATATCGACCTAACCACCTTGTTATAAGCTTAACAATGGAGTGTTTTCGGATGTTTTCCATTGTTTTGCCATAGACAGCATTATTCATGAGTTTGTAAAGATCTTTATCGAATTCATTTTCAGCTGCTGTTCTGAGATAAGTGTTTAAGTCGATATAGGATTTGAGCCAAGGAGATTGTTTGAACTCAAGAATTTTATGAATCTTTTTCAATTTTAGGCCATATTTTAAGGCTTGCTTTAAGGCTCGATAATGGATTATATATTTTTCTTTATTATCCACTTTAGCTAACAATTTCTTTTGTTTTGACCCTGGTGGTGACGCATGGTCAGGACAAAAAGGCAGATCTTTATGATGATCGTGTAGATCATTTGGATATTCCAAGTCAACTTCAAGGATGTAACCAATATCCGAATCATCAGCTACATTCTCAAGTTTAAAATTTTGTAGATCTTCTACCCAACTGAAACCACCGTGGGGGAGATATTGGGACATTGACCAACCATACTGATTATTAATATCGAAGTATGCTAAATACTTGGAGGGTTGATTTGCATCATATTTAGGTAAGTATTTATTGTTGGCCTTAGCATACCTCTTGGTACATTGACTAAGACCACCTCGAATACCACGCTCCACGAACATGAGCATATCAACATCTGTTAATAGCTCAAGAGTTACATCAGTATGCTTAAGCATAGCATCCCAAGTATATCCAGGTAGTGTAAAATAGTGGGCAGGGTCCAAGCCGTAAGTTTTATGACAACTGGATCGAAATTGCTCAAAAACATCGGCTAAAAGAAGAACATCCGTCTTCAAATATAAGTCGGAATATTCCCCCAAATTTGATATATTTAATTCCGACCAGACTTTTTGACCATGTACATAGTCCTCTTCCTTGATTTCACAATCATTCAATTTATTGTAAAATTGTGAAATATCAGGCAAACAGGTGTCTTCAAATTTTTCTTCATCATCACAATAATCGTAAGGGAATACACCCTTACGAGTTAGTAACTTTAACTGTGATTCAGATTTATCTAAAAACCCTGATTTTAAGTTTGGGAACATCTTTAGAGCAGAAGCTAATTCGTTTAAGCTCTTATTCATAAATCGAAATGAATCTATAAATCGGTATTTAATGAAGTATTCATCTAAACGCTTTGTGAATGAAATATACCGTTCTTTATTTATAGGCAGCAGATCAACACGGCCTTTTAAATCATTTGCAATATTTTTGATAATAAATTGGGAATCATACCCACTTAAATTATGAAAAATGATAGGGATTGTGTGGGTATCTTTAAAATTAACATTACACCCCTCATGTGCTGGACCCCGATAAGAACCAGTTAAATGGCAATGATCTCGCACTTTTTTATCATCGGTAGTAAATGACTTCTCACATATATGACATGTAGTAGCCGAATTAAATTTTTCAATCTGTATATCGGTCAGTGTATCCATATCCATAGGACAAAGGAATACCGGTTCAACATCCTCAGCGAATTGTTCTAATTCTTTAGTGAACCACTCAATACAATCTGCACCACGATAGCTTTTATAAAAAGAAAGCGTGGGGTCATATGTACACTTAACTTAATAGCCTGCACTATGTGGTATATGCTTCTGATATGCAATTTGAGAAGCTGCTTTCTTTCTAGAATCTGATTATATTGGAGGTGTTAGCTTCATCAAAAGACATTCCAAATCAGCATATATAACAAATGGGGCTGATATCTTATTTTTATAATTTTTAAAACTAAGCAGCTTTTCCTCCTCAGTCGGCATCCGAACCCTGCAGTTGTTTAACTTACTACAATCTACTCCATGTGCATTCAGTTTAGCTGCAGAATGAAAGTAATGCAAACAACGGTCGCAGTAAAATTTTTGATGCTGGTTATTAGATGCTTGGCTCGATAACAGTCTGGATAGATTTTTTATCCAGACATAGTGGTATCGTATGGGCTGGGTATCATCTACATCGTTTTCATCATCATTATCACTATCATCATCATCATAAACATTTTGTACCATTAGAAGATTTACATGACGTTCCTTCTTATCTTTAGTTAAATAAGATGGTAGTACTGTGAACCCCTTCTTTCCTTTTTTGAGGATGTATACGTTGATGGATACATCATTTTGCTTTTCGAAACGGGGGATTTGTCCAACGGTCATCGGTGACTGCATGCCTTTCATATTAAATTTCTTCCGATAATCTGGATATGATGACGTACGTTGAGCAATATGGCAATCTGCTGGATAGAGAGCGGATATCATAGCCCAAGCAAAACAAGCATCATCATTGTTGTTAACATTGATGCATGCATTTTTCTTTTCAATCTGCTTTGGTAATGGAATGTATGAGGAACCTAGCTGGGGTGTAAATTTGTTAATATTGATAGCTAAGTTAATTATAGCTGACAGCGCCCAGCCACTATCTCTTTCCTGGAACTCCTCGAGCTTCATCAAGATTTCATCCTGAATGTTCTCCTTGAACCACTCCTTTAGATCAGTGTTGCGGTAGATGGGAGCGTTTTTGGTATTCATAAATTTATTTTCATATATCTCCTCATCTGCCTTCAGGATATGAAATTCCCCACAAAATATGGCATTTACCTTAAGTGCTTCATTAACTACTAAGGCTTTTTTTATCTGCCTCTGGAAGACGTTGCTGCAATCCTCAAGGAAACTTTTTGGATCTTTATGCAACAAGTTTACAATGATCCCAGTTTGAATTCTATAACCAAAAAAAATTAATAATATTAATAGTAATACTTAATAATAATATACTTAAATAAAAATATTTAATAATACTATATAAAATAGTAATAAAAAATCAACGAAAATCAAACTTACCTTCTATCAAAAGCTGACTCGGCATCCTCCCATTTAACGTTTGAAGAGCTCCAACTTGCACGATTTTTATTACGAAGCCCAGCACCAGTAGTAGAATGAACATTCTTCAACTGGCTGCGGTAGCTTTGTACTAGGATTATAGCTGATATAGCACTTTGCTTAGCACCAACAGTATTTGCACTTCGCAAATGATTATTCTTGAGAGAACGCAAAGCTTTGGAGCACTCCTGGGCAGATTTTTTTAACATTGATGGATCACTCAGACCACGTGTAAGGGCCATCTTAGCGTTTTCAACCAGTTTTTTAATTTGATAAGACATTACTAAAATTTTATAATTTTAAACTTATAAAACACTTTTAATTTTTTAAAACACTATTATTTTTAAACACTAATAGTATGTTGTAGACTGATGCTCCAATCTTTGAACTATGAAGTCCTTGTTTTAGGTAACGCGGCTTTTATACTATTTTTTTATGTGGAAGGAGTCTTTGATATGTGATAATTAAGAAGAAGAAGAAATTTATGTGAAATCAGCATCATATAAACAATTTTTGTTCTCAATTCTGCTTAATTGTAAGCTGATTCCTTGTTTATTTTCCTAAGGATAACGAAAGCGATTTTGCTAAATCAGCATTTCAGCCTTTGGCCTGAGTTGAATTCATGATTTCATCATATGATGAAATCTTCATTGTTAATATAAACAATCGTAAGCATAAACTGATTCCTTGCATATATCCCTAAATCAACATATCAGCCTTTCATGCTTTCATCATATGATGAAATCATTATTGTTTGTATAAACACTCCTTGTCTCAAACGTTGCTTAATACTTAAACATAAACTGATTCCTTGCTTATATCCCTAAATCAACATATCAGCATTTCATGATTTCATCATATGATGAAATCATTATTGTTTATATAAGCGATCCGACAACAACAATTTTTGGCAACCAATTTGTTATTCAATATCAAGTTTTCCATAAATTTTGTTTACATAAGCCTCATCCTGTTTTTAATTATTTTAGTATATAGAAATTCATTTGCGAAAACATGATCAATCATGTTCTTGTGAGCTAGCTTATCCAGATTAATTAAAATTTTTGTTTATATTAATTGTATGAGGCTCACCCAACTTTTGAATTTTGTTTATCTTGATCGCATCCTGTTGATAATCATTTTAACATATTGGAGTTCATCTGCGTAACATGTTTAATCATGAATTACTTAAATGTTTACATAACTCCAGATATCCATTCCAGTAAAATAAATTAAAAAAATTTATAAATAAAGGAACAGGTCAGATAGCTGTTAGCTGTTTATTAGGAACAGGTCAGTTAGCTGTTTAATAGGAACAGGTCAGATAGCTGTTAGCTGTTTAATAGGAACAGGACAGATAGCTGTTAGCTGTTTAATAGGAACAGGTCAGTTAACTGTTAGCTGTTTAATAGGAACAGGTCAGATAGCTGTTAGCTGTTTAACAGGAACAGGTCAGATAGCTGTTAGCTGTTTAATAAGAACAGGTCAGTTAGCTGTTAGCTGTTTAACGGGAACAAATCTATAATTTTACTATTCAATACATTTTGAAATATCAGTATGAAACATCCTCTTTGAGCTAGATAACTTAAAAACATAATGATGTAAACAAAGATATATATGCTCATATGTGAAGATATATGTATATTTTAAAAACATAATAAGAAATGTTGAAGCATGTAGGCTTTATTCAACATAAATTTAATAACAAACATATACGTAATCATCAGCACTTTAACAAAAAAATATGTAGGTAAGAAGAACTAAAACCTTCCTCTATATATAACCTGATTGTCATCTTCTTTATTTAAGAATTCTTATGCTGGTTAGGAATTAAAATTTTACTTTTATAATAAAATGTTAGCTGGGTGTGTTTTGATTTTTGTGATGAATACACTAACAAAGTATTGATGGTCCACCATATGATATGGATTATCATCCATGCAGGTGATGAAGCATATTAATATATTGCTAAGCATACGCATTTGATGGAAAATGTAAATAGGTAAAATAAAATATTGTCATACTCTCAAAATTGCAATAAAATAACACTGTCATACATTTGCTTGTATTAAAAATAGAAACAGCACATCAATTTCATACTCAAGATACATTTCTAATTTAGTTCCTACTAAGAAGCGGAAAATATAAAAAGGCTCCAAAAATACAAACCTGATTGGGAAAAAGAGTATGACTGGATTACGAAAGATCCGCAAAACGGATATAATGTAAAATTTGCGCCATGTAGCGCTACATTTTCTATCGGAAAGTGGCATCGGCCAGGTGAGCTTTTTGGTGATATGTACTTCAATTTCCGTAGCTACTTGATTTGACAATGTTTTCACGTGAAATGACCCAAAATATGTTGAGAAAAATTTTGAAAATCTTTCGCCATCTTGTCTAGTTTTCGTGATATTGAGACTTAAAGCTTTTGGAGTGCAAGTCCAGTCAAATCTAAATGTTATTGAAATTTATTTAATATTCCCCTTTTTTTTTAAGCCTTGGTATTTTATAAACAAAGTAAGATATCGAAAAATTTTATTTAGTTTTTTTGACTTCTCTTGGGTCGATTTATAAAAAAATCATCTTTAAATCGAAGGGCCACAGAAATCGCAGAGAAAGTATAGTTTTTACAAAAATAAATAAGTATCAAATAAATCTTTGTCTAGTTTTCACTCTTTCCATGAAAACTATATTTTTTGTAGCGTACTATATTTTTTTAAGGCTTTTTCTGAAAAATACTATATTTTACTGAAAAAATGTTGGAAACCCTAATGTATATGTTTGTATTTAAATTTATGTTGAATAAAGCCTACATACTTCAACATTTCTTATTATATTTTTAAAATATACATATATCTTCACATATGAGCATATATATCTTTGTTTACATCATTATGTTTTTAAGTTATCTAGCTCAAAGAGGATGTTTCATACTGATATTTCAAAATGTATTGAATAGTAAAATTATAGATTTGTTCCCGTTAAACAGCTAACAGCTAACTGACCTGTTCTTATTAAACAGCTAACAGCTATCTGACCTGTTCCTATTAAACAGCTAACAGCTATCTGACCTGTTCCTATTAAACAGCTAACTGACCTGTTCCTATTAAACAGCTAACAGCTAACTGACCTGTTCCTATTAAACAGCTAACAGCTATCTGACCTGTTCCTTTATTTATAAATTTTTTTAATTTATTTTACTGGAATGGATATCTGGAGTTATGTAAACATTTAAGTAATTCATGATTAAACATGTTACGCAGATGAACTCCAATATGTTAAAATGATTATCAACAGGATGCGATCAAGATAAACAAAATTCAAAAGTTGGGTGAGCCTCATACAATTAATATAAACAAAAAATTTTAATTAATCTGGATAAGCTAGCTCACAAGAACATGATTGATCATGTTTTCGCAAATGAATTTCTATATTCTAAAATAATTAAAAACAGGATGAGGCTTATGTAAACAAAATTTATGGAAAACTTGATATTGAATAACAAATTGGTTGCCAAAAATTGTTGTTGTCGGATCGCTTATATAAACAATAATGATTTCATCATATGATGAAATCATGAATTGCTGATATGTTGATTTAGGGATATAAGCAAGGAATCAGTTTATGTTTAAGTATTAAGCAACGTTTGAGACAAGGAGTGTTTATACAAACAATAACGATTTCATCATATGATGAAAGCATGAAAGGCTGATATGTTGATTTAGGGATATATGCAAGGAATCAGTTTATGCTTACGATTGTTTATATTAACAATGAAGATTTCATCATATGATGAAATCATGAATTCAACTCAGGCCAAAGGCTGAAATGCTGATTTAGCAAAATCGCTTTCGTTATCCTTAGGAAAATAAACAAGGAATCAGCTTACAATTAAGCAGAATTGAGAACAAAAATTGTTTATATGATGCTGATTTCACATAAATTTCTTCTTCTTCTTAATTATCACATATCAAAGACTCCTTCCACATAAAAAAATAGTATAAAAGCCGTGTTACCTAAAACAAGGACGTCATAGTTCAAAGATTGGAGCATCAGTCTACAACATACTATTAGTGTTTAAAAATAATAGTGTTTTAAAAAATTAAAAGTGTTTTATAAGTTTAAAATTATAAAATTTTAGTAATGTCTTATCAAATTAAAAAACTGGTTGAAAACGCTAAGATGGCCCTTACACGTGGTCTGAGTGATCCATCAATGTTAAAAAAATCTGCCCAGGAGTGCTCCAAAGCTTTGCGTTCTCTCAAGAATAATCATTTGCGAAGTGCAAATACTGTTGGTGCTAAGCAAAGTGCTATATCAGCTATAATCCTAGTACAAAGCTACCGCAGCCAGTTGAAGAATGTTCATTCTACTACTGGTGCTGGGATTCGTAATAAAAATCGTGCAAGTTGGAGCTCTTCAAACGTTAAATGGGAGGATGCCGAGTCAGCTTTTGATAGAAGGTAAGTTTAATTTTCGTTGATTTTTTATTACTATTTTATATAGTATTATTAAATATTTTTATTTAAGTATATTACTATTAAGTATTACTATTAATATTATTAATTTTTTTTGGTTATAGAATTCAAACTGGGATCATTGTAAACTTGTTGCAAAAAGATCCAAAAAGTTTCCTTGAGGATTGCAGCAACGTCTTCCAGAGGCAGATAAAAAAAGCCTTAGTAGTTAATGAAGCACTTAAGGTGAATGCTATATTTTGTGGGGAATTTCATATCCTGAAGGCAGATGAGGAGATATATGAAAATAAATTTATGAATACCAAAAACGCTCCCATCTACCGCAACACTGATCTAAAGGAGTGTTTCAAGGAGAACATTCAGGATGAAATCTTGATGAAGCTCGAGGAGTTCCAGGAAAGAGATAGTGGCTGGGCGCTGTCAGCTATAATTAACTTAGCTATCAATATTAACAAATTTACACCCCAGCTAGGTTCCTCATACATTCCATTACCAAAGCAGATTGAAAAGAAAAATGCATGCATCAATGTTAAAAACAATGATGATGCTTGTTTTGCTTGGGCTATGATATCCGCTCTCTATCCAGCAGATTGCCATATTGCTCAACGTACGTCATCATATCCAGATTATCGGAAGAAATTTAATATGAAAGGCATGCAGTCACCGATGACCGTTGGACAAATCCCCCGTTTCGAAAAGCAAAATGATGTATCCATCAACGTATACATCCTCAAAAAAGGAAAGTACTACCATCTTATTTAACTAAAGATAAGAAGGAACGTCATGTAAATCTTCTAATGGTTCAAAATGTTTATGATGATGATGATAGTGATAATGATGATGAAAACGATGTAGATGATACCCAGCCCATTCGATACCACTATGTCTGGATAAAAAATCTATCCAGACTGTTATCGAGCCAAGCATCTAATAACCAGCATCAAAAATTTTACTGCGACCGTTGTTTGCATTACTTTCATTCTGCAGCTAAACTGAATGCACATGGAGTAGATTGTAGTAAGTTAAACAACTGCAGGGTTCGGATGCCGACTGAGGAGGAAAAGCTGCTTAGTTTTAAAAATTATAAAAATAAGATATCAGCCCCATTTGTTATATATGCTGATTTGGAATGTCTTTTGATGAAGCTAACACCTCCAATAGAATCAGATTCTAGAAAGAAAGAAGCTTCTCAAATTGCATATCAGAAGCATATACCACATAGTGCAGGCTATTAAGTTAAGTGTACATATGACCCCACGCTTTCTTTTTATAAAAGCTATCGTGGTGCAGATTGTATTGAGTGGTTCACTAAAGAATTAGAACAATTCGCTGAGGATGTTGAACCGGTATTCCTTTGTCCTATGGATATGGCTACACTGACCGATATACAGATTGAAAAATTTAATTCGGCTACTACATGTCATATATGTGAGAAGTCATTTACTACCGATGATAAAAAAATGCGAGATCATTGCCATTTAACTGGTTCTTATCGGGGTCCAGCACATGAGGGGTGTAATGTTAATTTTAAAGATACCCACACAATCCCTATCATTTTTCATAATTTAAGTGGGTATGATTCCCACTTTATTATCAAAAATATTGCAAATGATTTAAAAGGCCGTGTTGATCTGCTGCCTATAAATAAAGAACGGTATATTTCATTCACAAAGCGTTTAGATGAATACTTCATTAAATACCGATTTATAGATTCATTTCGATTTATGAATAAGAGCTTAAACGAATTAGCTTCTGCTCTAAAGATGTTCCCAAACTTAAAATCAGGGTTTTTAGATAAATCTGAATCACAGTTAAAGTTACTAACTCGTAAGGGTGTATTCCCTTACGATTATTGTGATGATGAAGAAAAATTTGAAGACACCTGTTTGCCTGATATTTCACAATTTTACAATAAATTGAATGATTGTGAAATCAAGGAAGAGGACTATGTACATGGTCAAAAAGTCTGGTCGGAATTAAATATATCAAATTTGGGGGAATATTCCGACTTATATTTGAAGACAGATGTTCTTCTTTTAGCCGATGTTTTTGAGCAATTTCGATCCAGTTGTCATAAAACTTACGGCTTGGACCCTGCCCACTATTTTACACTACCTGGATATACTTGGGATGCTATGCTTAAGCATACTGATGTAACTCTTGAGCTATTAACAGATGTTGATATGCTCATGTTCGTGGAGCGTGGTATTCGAGGTGGTCTTAGTCAATGTACCAAGAGGTATGCTAAGGCCAACAATAAATACTTAACTAAATATGATGCAAATCAACCCTCCAAGTATTTAGCATACTTCGATATTAATAATCAGTATGGTTGGTCAATGTCCCAATATCTCCCCCACGGTGGTTTCAGTTGGGTAGAAGATCTACAAAATTTTAAACTTGAGAATGTAGCTGATGATTCGGATATTGGTTACATCCTTGAAGTTGACTTGGAATATCCAAATGATCTACACGATCATCATAAAGATCTGCCTTTTTGTCCTGACCATGCGTCACCACCAGGGTCAAAACAAAAGAAATTGTTAGCTAAAGTGGATAATAAAGAAAAATATATAATCCATTATCGAGCCTTAAAGCAAGCCTTAAAATATGGCCTAAAATTGAAAAAGATTCATAAAATTCTTGAGTTCAAACAATCTCCTTGGCTCAAATCCTATATCGACTTAAACACTTATCTCAGAACAGCAGCTGAAAATGAATTCGATAAAGATCTTTACAAACTCATGAATAATGCTGTCTATGGCAAAACAATGGAAAACATCCGAAAACACTCCATTGTTAAGCTTATAACAAGGTGGTTAGGTCGATATGGCGCTGAAGCATATATAGCCAAGCCAGAGTTTAAGGGGAGGACTATATTCAGTGAAAGCCTGTCTGCTATTGAGCTTAATAAAACAGAAATATTTTTCAATAAGCCTATTTATATAGGCATGACATTCCTTGACTTGTCCAAAACAACTATATACGATTTCCATTAGCTTCTGCTCTAAACTATATACGATTTCCATTAGCTTCTGCTCTAAAGATGTTCCCAAACTTAAAATCAGGGTTTTTAGATAAATCTGAATCACAGTTAAAGTTACTAACTCGTAAGGGTGTATTCCCTTACGATTATTGTGATGATGAAGAAAAATTTGAAGACACCTGTTTGCCTGATATTTCACAATTTTACAATAAATTGAATGATTGTGAAATCAAGGAAGAGGACTATGTACATGGTCAAAAAGTCTGGTCGGAATTAAATATATCAAATTTGGGGGAATATTCCGACTTATATTTGAAGACAGATGTTCTTCTTTTAGCCGATGTTTTTGAGCAATTTCGATCCAGTTGTCATAAAACTTACGGCTTGGACCCTGCGCACTATTTTACACTACCTGGATATACTTGGGATGCTATTCTTAAGCATACTGATGTAACTCTTGAGCTATTAACAGATGTTGATATGCTCATGTTCGTGGAGCGTGGTATTCGAGGTGGTCTTAGTCAATGTACCAAGAGGTATGCTAAGGCCAACAATAAATACTTAACTAAATATGATGCAAATCAACCCTCCAAGTATTTAGCATACTTCGATATTAATAATCAGTATGGTTGGTCAATGTCCCAATATCTCCCCCACGGTGGTTTCAGTTGGGTAGAAGATCTACAAAATTTTAAACTTGAGAATGTAGCTGATGATTCGGATATTGGTTACATCCTTGAAGTTGACTTGGAATATCCAAATGATCTACACGATCATCATAAAGATCTGCCTTTTTGTCCTGACCATGCGTCACCACCAGGGTCAAAACAAAAGAAATTGTTAGCTAAAGTGGATAATAAAGAAAAATATATAATCCATTATCGAGCCTTAAAGCAAGCCTTAAAATATGGCCTAAAATTGAAAAAGATTCATAAAATTCTTGAGTTCAAACAATCTCCTTGGCTCAAATCCTATATCGACTTAAACACTTATCTCAGAACAGCAGCTGAAAATGAATTCGATAAAGATCTTTACAAACTCATGAATAATGCTGTCTATGGCAAAACAATGGAAAACATCCGAAAACACTCCATTGTTAAGCTTATAACAAGGTGGTTAGGTCGATATGGCGCTGAAGCATATATAGCCAAGCCAGAGTTTAAGGGGAGGACTATATTCAGTGAAAGCCTGTCTGCTATTGAGCTTAATAAAACAGAAATATTTTTCAATAAGCCTATTTATATAGGCATGACATTCCTTGACTTGTCCAAAACAACTATATACGATTTCCATTATGGTTATATGGTTCCCGAGTTTGGTCATGATTGTTCCGTATGTTACACTGACACTGATTCCCTTATTTATGAGATAACTGGGCATGAGTTGTATGAATTTATAAAACGTGATTGTCATAAATATTTTGATACGAGTGATTATCCTCAACCTAACATTTGGGTTATTCCCTCTGTGAATAAAAAAGTTCTGGGCGTTATGAAAGATGAGTATAAAGGTCGTGTCATGAGTGAATTCGTTGGCCTTCGATCAAAGATGTATGCAGATAGGGTAGAGGGAAAAGACAAGGATAAAAAATCTAAAAGGTGTGAAGAAGGACATAGTCAAAAATAAAATAAAGTTTGATGACTATGTTCTTTGTTTGAATGACGGCTTCATAAAAACAATGGATCAAAATTTGATAAAATCAAAAAAACATGAGGTGAGCACTATCACGCAAAAAAAAATAGCTTTGAGTCCTCACGATAGTAAAAGATTTCTGTTGGCCGATAGTTATGAAACGCTACCGTGGGGTCATTATAGTATTATGGATATGAATTAGTTATATTCATAAGTTATTTAGTAAGAAACTATATATAATATGATACATATTACATAAACTTTGTTTTTAAATATTCTATAAAATAATCTTAGTTAATTAAGAAAAAAAATAATGTTAAAAAATTGTATAACTCCTAAGAAAAATTTTGTAACGAAATATTAATAAGCTATTAAAAAATACAAAAAACAGAAAACTTTACTTTTGTTCTTATTTAATATATTTAGGTCAAGAACTTGCAAAATTTCAAGTTCAGACACATACTGGATACAAATTATGAATTAAAGGGTCTTTTGTTTGATTGTTTATTTAGACTGAAATTTAATACTCAATATGTATAGTAGAGAGGATCAATTTGTTCCAAGCCAAATTTTTCCACTTACTTTCATTCAGTTTCGGATTTTCCGACAAAATCTAAGTTAAAAACTCCTCGGGACCATATATCTGCGGTGAATTTCGACTCAGCCAAAAATCGTTTGAAGTTTTGGGTTTCTTTCGCTGTTGCGAGATTGTTTTTGATAATTTATAACTTCCGAACAACTAGTTGTATTGCTATGATTTTAGCACCGTTAGAAAGGTGTTGTTGCTTAGTATCAACGCTTTGGCTAATTTATTGAAAAAAAATATCTGGTTCAAAAGTTATGACCTTTTGAATGAAAATATTTAAAAACTTTATACAAATTATACCAAAAATTTCATCTTTATTTAAAAAAAAATATACTTTTACATTTTTTTTTATAGTGTATAAAAAGAACTATCTAGGGAGGGTCTATTCATTCAGATACGGCTAGTCATTTCAAAGTTATGACCGTTTGAATGAAGACAGATAAAAACTTCATACAAAGTATATTAGAAATTTAATCTTCCTAGAAAAAAAAACCGTTATTTTTGAATTTTTTTCTATAGCTCATCAAAACGCCTTTCCAACGCAGTCCTGTTCTTTAAGATACGGCTAGCAATTCCAAAGTTGTGACATTTTGAATGAGAGCAGATGAGAACTGTTGAGTGAAAAAATATTTAAAACAAAGTTGAACAAAAAAAAAATTTTTTTTTTTTTATGAGTTCTTGTGTAGCACTTTCGATTACCATTAATTAGTAGAAAAAAACCGCCAAAGGATTTTTTGAAGTTGGGTCACTAAGCGGTGCTATAATGGCTCAAAGTTCGAAAAATCAAGTATTATAGAGAAAATGTATGCTTTAATTTAAAATGTCATAATTTTGGAATTTCTTGCCGTATCTTATAGAACAGAACTGTGTTGGAAAAGCCATTTAATTAGGTATAGAAAAAAATTAAAAAAAGCGTTTTTTTTTTTGTTTTTGGAAGATTAAATTTCTAATATACTTTGTATAAAGTTTGTATATGTCTTTATTCAAAAGGTCATAACTTTGAAATGCCTAGCCGTATCTGGATGAATAGACCCTCTCTAGATAGGTCTTTTTATACACTATAAAAAAAATTTAAAAGTATATTTTTTTTAAAAAAAAGATGAAATTTTTGGTACAATTTGTATAAGGTTTTTAAATATTTTCATTCAAAAGGTCATAACTTTTGAACCAGATAACTTTTTTCAATAAATTAGCCAAAGCGTTGATACTACGCAACAATACCTTTCTAACGGTGCTAAAATCATAGCAATACAACAAGTTGTTCGGAAGTTAAAAATTATCAAAGACAATCTCGCAACAGCGAAAGAAACCCAAAACTTCAAACGATTTTTGGCTGAGTCGAAATTCACCGCAGATATATGGTCCCCAGGAGTTTTTAGCTTAGATTTTAACGGAGAATCCGAAACTGAATGAAAGTAAGTGGGAAAAAAATTTGATCCTCTCTAATGTATAGTGAAGCTGCCAATATTATACGTATAGTTTAGCTTCAACAAAGCAAGAGGGAAAAATATGATCAATAAACAAATTGCAGCATACTACGTACACACACACACACACACATATATATTTGCTTATTAAAAATTGGTTGACACATAAAATATGTGATTCATTAGGATATATAAATAAAAAAAAAAATGTTTATCGCTTTCAATGTAAACAATCGAAGCAAGTGATTCAGTTCAAACCTTCTACAACATATATACATATATTCATATGTTTATATATGTATATGTAAGTACAAGAAGAGAATGAAAAAGGAAACAATAATGAAAATAAATGCCCGTCTGGTGATCTTTAAAGTTTGCAAAATTTGGAACTTTAAAAATTTGAACATAAAGTTTCAATTTCAATTAAATACATATTCATACGCACAGACCAATACTTTCACTGCAATAGAGAAAAAAATGAATGAGGATCCGTTTCGAATCCATTACGAGTTCATAAAGGTATAAAAAACGTAATCCGCGGTAACGGATCCATTTCGAACCCGCAACGTACATCAAAAACAAATTCAAAACGCTTCGTTTAGATAAAAAAAAAAAAACATTTTGAAGCGCTTATTAGCGAATAAAAAAAAATTAAATTCCGCAGTGCTTGCCCGTTTCGAATCCGAAACTTATGTAAAAACGAATTCAAAACGGATTTGCTTTTAAATATGTTAATGCTGTATATTTACAGAAAAAAACCGTTTTGATGCGCCTATTGTATGTATGTATGTATGTATTCTCCTTTAACTCCTAGGAGGAGCATAGGGCCAATATGAAATCTCTCCATTTGTCACGATCCCTTGCGATGACTTTGATCTCTTGCCAAGATTTTCCCGATTCTTGGATTTCCTTTCCCAACGACCTTTTCCAGTTGGTTTTGGGTCTACCACGTCCTCTACTGCTTTGTGGATTCCACTCAAGGGCCTGGCGACAAACTTCGCTGTGCGGTTTCCGGAGAGTGTGACCAATCCATCCCCATTTGCGCAGCTTGATCTCGTTTGCTATAGACTTCTGTTTGCATTTTTGATGTAGCTCGGCATTTGATATAGTGCGAGGCCACAAAACCTTTAGTATACGCCTTTAGCATTTGTTGACAAATACTTGCAGCTTGTTCGTTAGTTGTTCAGTAACAAGCCATGTTTCGCACCCATATAACAAAACCGATTTCACATTCGAATCCAAAATGCGCACTCTCGTTTTGGTGGATATAACGGATGAAGACCATATTTTGTTCAGTTGAGCAAACGCGCCTTTTGCTTTTGCTATTCTTGAGTTGATATCCTCCTTTGCTCCACCATCCATGGAGATAATGCTGCCTAAATACGTGAAGCTATCGACGTTTCCGATGTCATCATTGCCAGCTTTAAACGTGATGTCATTGCTTGCGTTTAGCTTCATGCTTTTAGTCTTGGATACGTTGATTTTTAGGCCGGCCTTTTGTGATTCCAAGACAAGGTCTTCAATTTTGCTTCGCATATCTGAATGTTTGGATGATAAGAGGCAGATGTCGTCAGCGTAGTCGAGATCTTCCAGATGTTCGGTAAAGTTCCATTGAATACCCCTTTTGGCCTTATTAAGAGCTTTATCTAGGATATCATGAAGAACGATAAGGAAGAGTGATGGTGATAGTAAACACCCCTGTCGTACGCCTGAATTAGTGGTGAATGTCGGTGACAACAACCCGTTGTGTAACACACTGCATTTAAAGCCTTCATATTGTGCACGTACTAAGTTTATGGCCTTTGCGGTAATACTTCTTCGTTGCAGTGACGCCCAGATGTTTTCTCGGGAGACACTGTCGAAGGCAGTGCTATAGTCAACGAAGACAAGTTGAAGTGCAGCACGCCACTCGCATGATTGTTCGACAATTATTCTGAGCGTGTTGATTTGATCCACGCATGATCTGTTTCGCCGGAATCCTGCTTGCTGCTTTCGAATGGCCGAATCAAGTTTTTCGCTTACCCTGCTCAGAAGCACTTTCGTCAGTACTTTTGATGGTACTGAGAGCAAGGTGATGCCTCTATAGTTTCGGCACTCGCTTAGGTCACCTTTTTTCGGCAATTTGACTAACATGCCATGTAGCCAATCTTCTGGCAAACGCTCTTCACTCCAGATTTTGTTGAGCAGAGGATGGAGAATTTTAGCTGATGTTATGGGGCATGCCTTTAGCAGTTCAGCTGTTATTTGATCTATACCGGTGGCCTTGTTGTTTTTCATGCTTTGGATAGCTTTCACAATTTCATCAATTGTAGGCGGCGGTGTTTGTATTCGACTACTACTGCGAGTCATTGCGGCAGTTGTAGTTGGTGATTCTGGTTGCAGGGATGTGGTAGACATGGGATTTAGTATATCGCAAAAATACTCTTTCCATCTGTTTAGTTGGTCGTCTGCAGATGTTAAGAGATTTCCGTTTTTGTCGTTGATAGGGCGGCTTTGTTGGAGTTTTCTGCCTGATAATCTGCGGGTGATATCGTAAAGCTGCCTGAGATTTTGAGCATTTGCAGCGCTTTCGGCTTCGCTCGCGAGGTCGTTATACATTCTTCTTTTGTCTTGTCTGCACGATCGCCTGACTTCTTTATTGAGAGAGTTAAAGACCTTTTCGGCGACGTTCTTTTGCGCTCTAGTTTTAGCGTCGTCTCTCAACTTTTTCGCGCTTCTTCTTTTTTCGACAAGACCCCACGTTTCCTCACTCATCCAGTGCTTCTTGTTCGAGGGTCGAAACCCAAGTATTTTTTCACTGGAGTTTAAGAACACAGCCTTAGCGGCCCTCCATGATGTTTCAATACTTCCACCACAATCGAACGGAACTGTTTTAAGTTCTTCTACGAAAGATCTGCGTACCTCGTCGTTCTTAAGCTTAAGCACGTCGAATTTTTTTGCTACACATTGTTCGCTGGGATGTTTATTAGCGGCAAGTTTTGGTCGAATGACCGCGAGGAGAAGATGGTGGTCGGAGCCTATGTCAGCGGCCCTCTTTGCTCGTACGTCCAGAAGACTCCCACTCCATTTTCTGCTAATGCAGAAGTGGTCGATTTGGTTTTCAGTGGTGTTGTTTGGAGACACCCAAGTAGCTTTATGGCATTTTTTGTGTGGGAATAGCGTACCTCCAACGACAAGACCGGCTGTATTGCAGGCGTCAATGAGAAGCTCTCCATTGTCGTTTCTCGCACCCAAACCATGTCTTCCAATCACGTGCTCTAGGTAAGGTTTTCTGAGCCTACTTTGGCATTCAAATCGCCCATAACCATTATGATGTCGTTCTTGTGAGCACTGTTTATTGCTGCAGCGAGCTGGCTGTAGAATTCATCTTTGGTTTCTCTTTCTGCCAACTCTGTGGGCGCGTATGCTTGGAAGATGGTAATATTTCTTGCGGGGGTTCGAAATCTGCACCAAATGAGTCTTTCGTATACAGGTTTCCATTCCATTACTGCCTTTACTGCAGTTTTACTTAGCAAAAATCCAACTCGATCCCTGTGGATGTCATCTACCGGAGTATAGAAATTTTTCGCCGTCAGGAAGTACATATTCGCCGGCACCGTTCCATCTACACTCGCTTAATCCCAATATCTCAAGGTTGAATTTGTGGAGTTCTCTAACGGCTTGGTGTATTTTGCCTGGTTCATTTAGAGTTCGGACATTCCAAGAGCCGATGCGTGTTCGAGTTTTCATCGAAAGGATTTTAAAATTTTGAGAAACCATATTGGTTCCAGTTATAGGAGAATCATTCCTAACTATGCATGTTTCTTGCACCTCCAAATCCGATGTGCATGCTGCCGAGGCAGGTGGATTAACCACACTCTGGTGGGTACCACTTGGAGAGTTATTTCCCATCGTTTTTCGATCCATGCTTCATTAGTATAATCTTCTCGGCAACGCCCCACGCAGTAAGTTATAAGCTTAAAGCTGGATCCGGCAAGCGCTGCAATTATAGTGGCCAAATTCACTTTTAATTTCAGCCGCCCAATCTGGAACAGACGCTGACCTGGGAGCCGCCCACTCTGGATCAGACGCTTCAGGATTTCGACAAGATGCTTATTTTAAGGCGGCATCGACTCGCCTTGTCAGTGCCAGTTACGGGCATTGTGGGTTTTTCTTTCGAGGCGCAACGCTGTCCAACGCTACACCCTTCCACACCCTGGCTGGTCACCCGCTTTTAGTCGCCTTTTACGACAGGCATGCTTACCTCGGGCATATTCTGACCCCTTACCCGCAGGGTACAAAAACGGATGAGGATCCGTTTCGAATCCATTACGAGTTCATAAAGGTATAAAAAACGTAATCCGCGGTAACGGATCCATTTCGAACCCGTAACGTACATCAAAAACGAATTCAAAACGCTTTGTTTCGATAAAAAAAAAAACATTTTGAAGCGCTTATTAGCGAATAAAAAAAAATTAAATTCCGCAGTGCGGGCCCGTTTCGAATCCGAAACTTATGTAAAAACGAATTCAAAACGGATTTGCTTTTAAATATGTTAATGCTGTATATTTACAGAAAAAAACCGTTTTGATGCGCCTATTAGCAATTAAAAAATAATAAAAAGAAAAAAAGGAAGAAAAATAAAGGGTAAAAACCCACCTTTGGTAGGATTCGAACCTGGGCAAATCCGTTTCGATTCCGTAAATACTTCAAATACGAACTCAAAACGGATTTGCTTTATTTAATTTTTATGATAAAAAAAATATTTTTGATTTGTTTTTTTTTTTCTTTTTATTTTATTGCGTATGATTTTTTGTAAACTTTTCAAACTCTGTTTGAAAAAATGTTTTTGATTCCAAATTTGAGTATATACAATTTTTTATCAAAAGAAGGGAAGAAAAACAACACAGAATACTTATAAAAAAACAACAGAAATTTCTTTAATATACAAACTTTAAATCTCAACATCAAATAAGTCTACATCAGTTAAGTAAACATCATATCGGCCAATAGCCTAGTTGTCTAACGTCTCGTGTATGAAAGAGTAATACCCCGGGAGCCTGAGTTCGACTCCCGGCCGGGCTAGTAATTTTTTTTTTTGTTATTTTGTTTTTTTTAATTAAAAATAAGCGCTTCACCCTGTTTTCTTTTTTTTTTATAAGCAGAATTAACATTATTAAAAGCGAATCCGTTTTGAATTAGTTTTTGATGTACGTTACAGATTCGAAACGGATCCATAAAAGAAGAAAAAACGATTCGTTTTTTTTTAGGAATCCTTCCCGCAAACGGATCAGTAACGGATACGTAACGGATTCCGTAACGGATAAAAAGAACGATAATATGAACCCGTTACGGATCCGAAACGAGTCCGTTTGGCACACTGGGTAATTATATAAAGTCAGTGACTAAAATTTATAATTTATTAGCACAAATAAGTTCATTAAGCAAAAGAGTTTTTGATAAAAAACCATTTATTTCACCAACACATGCTGTGGGTAATATGGACCACCAAAGAAAAAGCCTCAAAAACAAATGTATTTATCACCTTTTTCAGATGGGGAATCTAGTTGCAGTTTTCATGACGAGTCTGATGGTGTCATTATATGTAATTCGTTAACTACAAAGGAAAACATGATTAAAAATGCATATAATGTAACACCTTTTACTCAGAAGATCGACTTGGCGAATTTTGGGTTGAATGTGTAATCTGACGTTCTTGGAGTCATGAAAAATGTGCCAAGTGTGGAAGTGACATTTTTATATGCAACTTCTGTACAAAATGGAATATATGGTCCATATTACACTACACTTTTTTTATATCTTCATTTTGAGTATTTTCAGTTTTTTAATTTTTTTTCTTTATCCTGATGAGATATTTATCTAAAAGTGAATCAGAATAAAGGTAAATTGTTTTCTTTACTGGATGACATAAAATGAACCATTTGTTTTATGTATTTTGGGTTTTATTTAAAAAAGAAAGATGGGTGGTCCATATTTCCCTCCCTTACCCTATAAATAAGGATTTCATATAATCGAAGTGTATGAAATAAATTACAGTGTATAAATATAAATTTGTGAAATTATTGATTGATATTGACCTAAAGAAACGATTTCTAATAAGTTTAAGACAAAACGAATAGTATTTTACCATAAAACGGCGATTTTCTTTTGTACGTAATTAGGTGCATAAATTTGTATGAGTGAACGTAGCCGTGCCAATCACGTAATTCGGAAAAATAAGAGACATTTAATTATTAATCGGTGTAAAATTAACTAAAAATTTATTTTTTCACGAATTAAGTTGAGTTTTGTTAAATATAGTGACGTAATTACGGCACAAGCTTTTCCTGTTTGATTCTTTGAACAGTTTATTTTGTTTCAAGCAATAAATGTGTAGTTTTCCATAGATTTCAGCAATTAGTTTTAAAAATTAAACTTCAATTTTATTCAATTTATTATTCCGTGATAAGGTTAAACAAACTATTATAAGTTCCTATATGCTTAAATCAATTTAAGTTAATGAGGTTAGGCACAATTTTATGTTTTCGTAATTTTTTTTCTTTTTTATAGGGAAAAATGTCTGCAAACTACACGGAAGCAACTCTTGAAAAGGCACTAGAAGAAATCGGGAATAAATCTTTGTCAGTATATAAAGCGTCACGACTATATAAAATACCAAGGCAAACTCTTTACGATAAAATCAATAAAAAATACAACAAAGAGTCTACTGGAGCACCATCCATTCGTTAATTATTGGATGGATAAACCAAATGACTCAAATTGGATTTCCAATAACTAAAGATTTATTGTTACATTCTGTACAAAAACTTGTGACAAAACTTGGTCGACCAAACTCTTTCAAGGAAGGTTTGCCTGGGCGTCATTGGTATGAAAATTTTCTGCGAAGAAACCCATCGATCAGCAAACGAATTTGCCAGGTGCTTACTACAGCACGCGTTTCATCTAATGAAGGAAAAATCAGAAATTGGTTTCAGACTGTCAAACTGTATTTTGATGAAAACAATCTTCTTGCAGTATTAGAGGATCCTTCCAGAATTTTTAACTGTGATGAATCGGCATTTTTCCTTTGCCCTAAGGATCGTGCTGTTTTGGCAAGAAAAGGTTCAAAGGCTGTGTATTGCAGATCTGGAAATGATGAATATTCTAGCGAAATATCCAAAAGACTGGTCAATTGGAAGAAGCGAATCAGGATGGATGAACTGTGAAGCTTTTTATGAATATATTGCAAATGTTTTTAATCCATATTTAATCAAAGAAGGTATAAAGAAGCCTGTATTTTTATTTTTAGACGGCCATGTCTCCCACTTATCGTACCATGTAAGTCAATTGTGTAAAGACAATGATATAATTTTGGTCGCTTTGTTGCCCAATTCCACCCACATATTGCAGCCTATGGATGTAGCAGTATTTCATAGTTTGAAAAACAACTGGAGCAAAAATGTTTACACTTGGCGTATGCAAAATAATGGCGCTCGTATGAAACGACAAGATTTTGGACCAGTCCTTGAAAAATCTATTGAGTCCTCATTAAGACCAAAAATAGTAAAAAATGGATTTCGAAAGTGTGGATTGTATCCTTTTGATGAAAACGCCATCGACTATGAAAAGTTACTGAAAACTACGAGTAATTCTGGTTTGGATTATGAAGAAACTATTCTACTGGAAATTGGTTCTTCTATTCAACTGCAGCTGTAATCAACATCAGAAGAATCAAATAAATATGCAAAATGGTTTGAGGAGCTTTTAGGAGTCCAAAAATTTAATTCTTTTGAGCGATTCACGGTCATTTTCCCGAATACCAGTTCCCGAAATGCCCATATCCCGAACGACCATTTTCCCGAAAGACCATTTTTCCGAAGGGTATTTTTTCCCGGATGACGGTTATCCCGAAAATATATTTTCCCGAACGTTGATTGTCCCGAATGTTTGTTTTCCCGAAGTGATATCAATATTTATTGAAAATTGTCGAAATGTGCCATAAAAATGTATTTGTTTACAATCAGATGTTTTTTATAAAAATGTATTTGTTCACAATCAGATGTTTTTATAAAAATGTATTTGTTCACAATCAGATGTTTTTATAAAAATGTTTTTGTGATTCTTATAATTCTTACCTCGCAAAACTACAAAGTCATTTCCATTGAAACATGTGATTGCTCTTGCCCGGCACTCTTTTGATCTCAGTCTTTGGCACTCCCAATATGTATTGGGGTTTTCTGTTGTCGGTTTTGGGATCTTAAGTATATGTAACCACCTACTATTAATTTAGTTTCATCGACAATTCGTGGGCTTTGCACGTTGCGGAATTCTACACGAAAAAGTATATCAAAAAAACTATATGTCATAAATTTTTATTTTTCGACTGTCGTTTACTTTTTTATTATGGCAACAGTAGAATGGCAACGGTTCACACTAACAAAACTTTGCCCAACTGATTTTTTCCGTTATGATATTTTCGGCTGGGATCTATTTGTGCGATTCGGAAACATTCGGGAAAACATGGAAATTCGGGAAAATGATCGTTCGGGAAAAAAGTTTTTCGGAAAAACGATCATTCGGGAAATAGGCTTCGGGAGAAAAGCTTTCGGGATTTATGTCATTCGGGAAAATGACCATTCGGGAACTGGTATTCGGGAAAATGGTCGGGAACGCTTTTGAGCACTGCGTCGGAGAGTGGAACGGAGATGTCAAAGATGAAAACTTATGCTACTTTTGGAAAAATATAAAAAAGAACCATTCAGATAGAACATCATTTACTCCGGATTCAATGAGTTTAAGTGACACAACTTTGCATGCCAATGATTGTTCTATATCCAATATAAATTTAGACTGGATGACTGATATAAATTTTATGGAGATGGTTATAGATGATGACAATATTTTAATACCAAGCTCAACACCGAAAACCCCTCAAAAACTTGGTATTGAAGAAAATATCGAAAAAGAACCAAATATTGCTCATTTTTCGATAAATCCTAATTCAGTTGAACCAGAACATGATGGCAATAACATTTTAATACCATGCTCAACTCCGAAAACCTCTCAAAAACTTGGTATTGAAGAAAATATCGAAAAAGTACCAGGTAATGCAGTTGAACCAGAAACTTCTGCTTTAAATACAACAAGCCAATCTAAAGATATTAAATCGAAATTTCCGACTCCATTTAAAAATGCATTATTTTGGCCGGAAACCACGACTTCAAAAAAAAAAAAAATATATTAAAAAAAGGCTGGTTCCGACAGTAACGGCAACCGAACATATCGAATACCAAAGACGGTTAAACCAAGAAAAGAAAGAAAAGATTGATAAAGCTGAAGTAAGAAAACAGGAACGTGAAAATAAAAAAGCCAGAGTAGAGGAAAAATACAAGAAAAATAAAAATGTGACACTCCCGAAAACGAAAAAAGAAAGTGGAAAAGCCAGATGTGAAATGTTACCAAATGAAAGAGTTCAGGGAAACGATTGCATTAAACAAATTTTAACAATCACTTCAGGAGAACATGTAATTGTTACTTACGAAGAAGAGAAATTTCCCGGTGTTATGACGAGACTACTGGACAATGAAAGCGGCCTAAAGTACGAGGTGAAGACCTTGATAATGAGTTGCTTTGTGAATGGCCGGATGAATTGGCGGTGGCCCGAAAAGGATGATATTTTAGAATATGATCCAACCGATATCGTAAAAAAAATTAGCCCCCACTTCCAGTCAACAAAAGAGGAGTTTTTTATATTCCAGACTTCAAGTAAATACAGAACTTCATCCAACTAATGTGGAAAAGAAAAGAACCTTCAAAAACTTTTTATTATTTATTTATGTTTGAATTGATACGTACCTGAAATATTTTAAGGCTTTTTAACAGATTTTTTTTTATTAATTTATTCTTTTATTATTATTAGTATTATCTAGCTATTATTTTACTGAACTACTTTTTTATTTGAATTGCTTAGAACTTGAAATATTATTTAGTAGAGTTCCCAGGGAGTTAAAAACACTAGGTATACGTAGGACTTCTACAAGACCGCATGAAATTTAATTATTAAAAGTGGAACGCTTAGCTTAAAATATATATAAAAAAGTTTATCTATTAAAAAGTTGTGATCTTTTTTGTAGTGCGGTCATTTGGTAGATTTACCTGGAAAGTTTTTCGAAGTTTTTTAAACTGATTTTTTCTTTTAAATTGTGATAATACATGAACGGAGCGTCGCAGCAATAAAACAAAAACACCAGCTTATAGGGAATTGTTTGTTCTACAAATAAAATTTCGTTCTTATTTTTGTACGACTTAAGGCTTAGGAGATATCTTTTGACAAACTTAAAATTTAGAAAAAAATTGTTTTTGCAAAATATTCCGAAACGATATGCCGCAGAAAAAATTTTTTTCTTGGATTTTGTAGAACATGTTATTCTCTATGAATGTTTTTACCAACACTTTTTCCGTCCGACTTACCGTTCAGAAGATATCGCGATTTGAAAATGAACATAGTTTTATGAAAAGTTAAACGCAGTAGGCCTCTTCGTTTTGCCTTTTTGGACAAAACACCGTAGTCGGTGTTGGAAACAACTTCAATTACGAAGAAATTTACTAGAATTTTTCTCTAGAAGTACCCGTTACAGAGATAAAAATAGTAATTTTCAATGTGTTTTACGATTAGTGGAGTGCCTGAGACTTTTAACCTAGGATATTTATTAGAGTGAATGAATTTATATAGTTGAGGTGGGATTTTGTTTTTTATACCATAAAAAGAAAAGTTTACCAACAATTTTTTTGTGCAATTGATTTTTTCTTTATTTAAGCAATAACTATAAAAAGTTAATACAACACTAAATCCAAAATAGATGTAAACTTTTGCAAACTATTTTTTCTAAACTAATATAGAGTCGCTAAACTCGAAAAACCCACTTATTTTTTATTTCTTTGGACCGTTCCCGAGTAATTCGGACATTTATATTTTCGAGGTTATAGCTTCATATACATCAATATATTTGTAGAACGCCAAGTCTGATCGATTTTATTTTACAACGCTTACAAAGAATGAGTAATGGCTCTTTTAACGAATATACCAATGATTATGCTCCGAACAAAATTAACTGAGTTATAGCAGGAAAAACTCAGATTTTTTAAAAATTTTAAAAAATTTTTCATATCAATATCAAATGATAATCTTAGTTTTTCGCATTTATTTATTTGAAAAAAAATTTTTTTTAACAATTTTATTCAATGGTTTTTCATTTGACGTTGGTATGAAAAATTTTAAAATTTTTTTAAAAAATCTAAGTTTTTCGTGCTATAACTCAGTTAATTTTATTCGGAGCATAATCATTGGTATACCCGTTAGAAACGCCATTAGTCATTCTTTGTAATCGTGGTAAAATAAAATCGATCGGATTTGGCGTTATACAAATATATTGATGTATATGATGCTATAATCTCGAAAATAAAAATGGCTGAATAACTCGGGAACGGTTAGAAGGAAAAAAAAAATGGCGTTTTTTGTGTTCAGCGACCTCAAATTAGTTTAGAAAAAATGGTTTGCAAATTGTTACAATTATTTTTAATGTAGTGTTATACTAACTTTTTATAGTAATACACAAATCAAAAGCACAAAAAAATTTTGGGTAAACTTTTATTTTTATGGCATTTAAAACAAAATCCCATCCCAACCGTATAAATTCATTCGGTCTTGTAGAAATCCTAGGTTAAAAGCCCCAGGCACTCCACTAATTATTGTTTTTTTTTAATCAAAATTTTTTATGTTTTTTTAATAAACTTCTTTCTTTTTTATTCCTTTTATATACATATGAATTAGAGTGGTCCATAATCCGAAAGTGTTAAAAAGTCAAGGTGCGCGCGACTTTTCTGAATCCTTGGATCCTGCTGATTACAAAAAGTGCTTTGAAACCAAAAAAAAAATTGCGTTTAGATTTTCCGCAACGAGCTTGAATGTACTTTTTTAGGAATTTTTGAGTTTTTGAGTACTTTTTTTAATTTTAACGATATATCTTTCTAACCAGGAAAGGTGTTTGCAAAAATTAATTTGCAATTTTTTAAGAATATTTTGAGCCAAATTCTGCATCAATAATAGTTAATCTACTCTTTCCCAATTTTTTTAGCGGCACTTTAAACTTCAAAATTTGTAAATTTTTTGGGTGTTTTCACTTTCAAGAACAGATTTTTTTCTAATTTTGCTTTTACGAATTTTTTTTTAAATTTTTAAATTTTTATGCATTAATTTATCGTTAAATTAATTTCAACAACTAAGCTATTAGTAATACTTTTACTCACTAAAAGCAATTAAGTATAATTAAATTGGACTTAAAAAAAAAATTAATTTTCATGTTTTCAAGGCATTAAAATAAGATATTTTAATGGGATGACGTAAGGTACCATTTTTTTGTTATAAAATCATTAGTTCCTAATCTTCTGAATAAAACATTCTTCGCAATATCGAAACCTTGGCACTTCATGTTTTTTTTGTTTCCATAGATCTTCGAAGAAAACCAAACAAACAAATAAATCGAAATGAAACTAAAATAACCATTATCGATATATTTGTTGATGCTGATTTCGAATTCAGTCTCAAAATTGCTGTATACGGTTTAGCAGATATTTTAACATAAAAGTATAAGAAACACCGTTTTTGCTCTTTTTAAAGTGATATTACAAGTCAAGGTTACTTTCAACCACAAAAAGTGGTATAGTGGTTAAAAGTGCCAGTCTGTTTCTTTAAAATTCAATTTAAATTATACCGATATCTTTTTTATTCTCGGAGTTATTCTAACCTAAAAAGTTGAAAAAGTAAAAAAAACTGTTTTTTTTTTTGTTATTTCTGCTTACGATATTTCGGAGGAACAAAGAGATATTGATACAATTTAAATAGGGTTTTGAAGAAAGAGGCTCTTACTTTTAACTTCAGTACCACGCTTAAAGTTACCATGTCTTGATATAACAGCTTCAAAATTAGCAAAAACGGTGTTTTTTGCATTTTTAGGTCAGGATATCTCTAAAACCGTATAAGGTAGAGCAATTCTGAGACTGGATTTAGAATTTTCATGAACGCATACATCGCAAATTACTATTGTTGTTTCGGTTTCACCATGAAAATTTTAATCTCAAAGTTTTTTTTCTGGCCAAATTTGATTACACTTTACGGTTTTTAGTAAGTAAAGTGAAGCTTATGGATTAGTTGTTGAAATTGGTTGGTGGATAAATTAATGGCCAAGAAAATAAAAGCAAAGAAAAAAATTTAATAGAGCAAAATAAGAAAAAAATTGGTTCTTGAATTTGCAAACGCCTCAAAAAATTAACAAATTTTGAAGTTTAAAGTGCCGCTAAAAAAAATTGGGAAAGAGTAGATTAATAAATATCGAAGCGGAATTCGGCTCAAAATATTCCTAAAAAATGCAATTTAATTTTTGCAAATACCTTATCTGGTTAAAAAGATATAGCGTTTAAATTAAAAAAAGTACTCAAAAACACAAAAATTCCTAAAAAAGTACATTCAAGCTCGTTGCGGAATATCTAAACGCAATTTTTTTTGGTTCTAAGGCACTTTTTGTAATCAGCAGGATCCAAGGATTCAGAAAAGTTGCGTGCACCTTGACTTTTTAACATTTTTGGTTTTTCCATACAAAATTTGGACCTCTCTAATATGTATATGTTTCTTGAAGAAAAAAAAGTGCATTTGAACAAAATTAAAGTTAAATAAATGTTAACATGTTTAAAATAAAGAAATTTGACGTTTTTGATTGTTGTATAATGAAAATACATCATATTTTAAGCTAGTACGGAATATGGTGCACGAAAGTACGGAGTTAGGTTCAACGCAAAATTTTAGTCCGGAATTAGGTACAAATGCAATGTTTCTTAAAATATTAAAATTTATTACAATATCAGCATTATCATGCTCAAATTGATTTACAATCGACTACGGATAAATCAGACCTTAAAACTTTTAAACTTTTATTCAAAAAGTTTTGCTAATGCAAGTTTTTGAAAACTTTTATTTTTAAAAGTTTTTAAAAACTTTTATTTTTAGAAGTTTTTAAAAACTTTTTCAAAAAACTTTAATCCATAAAAGTTTTTGTATAAAAGTTTTTTGAAAAAGTTTTTAAAAACTTTTATTTTTAAAACTTTTTTATAAAAGTTTTTCAAAAAACTTCTCATATAAAACTATTTTTTGAAAAAAAAACATGGCAAAAAAAGAAATACCCTGAAAAAAAATTCAGTGACTGAAGTATTACAAATTACACGCTTATCTATAGAGCTGAAAGATAAAATGCGACCGCTTTGAGCCCATTTGGGTGAAAAAATTTTATTGCACCAATCTATGGGGTCGAAAAAAGATTTTGGACATGACCAGAAGTGTCCCCGACCCCTCTAAGTGACCGATTTGGGCCCATTTTGGTGAAAAAATTTTATTGCACCAATCGATGGGGAAGGGTCGAAAATAGATTTTGGACATGACCAGGGGTGTCCACGACCCCTCTAAGTGACCGATTTGGGCTCATTTTGGTGAAAAAATTTTATTGTACCAATCGATGGGGAAAGGTCGAAAAAAGATTTTGGACATGACCAGAGGTGTCCCCGACCCCTCTAAGTGACCGATTTGGGCCCATTTTGGTAAAAAAAATTTTATTGCACCAACCGATGGGGAAAGGTCGAAAATACATTTTAGACATGGTCAGGGGTGTCCCCGACCCCTCTAAGTGACCGATTTGGGCTCATTTTGGTGAAGAAATTTTATTGCACCAATCGATGGGGAAAGGTTGAAAATAGATTTTGGACATGACCAGGAGTGTCCCCGACCCCTCTAAGTGACCGATTTCAGCCCATTTTGGTGAAAAATTTTTATTGCACCAATTGATGGGCAAAGGTCGAATATAGATTTTGGACATGACCAGGGGTGTCCCCGACCCCTCTAAGTGACCGATTTCAGCCCATTTTGTTGAAAAATTTTTATTGCACCAATCGATGGGGAAAGGTCGAAAATAGATTTTGGACATGACCAGAGGTGTCCCGACCCCTCCAAGTGACCGATTTGGGCCCATTTTGGTGAAAAAGTTTTCCTGACCAACCGATGGGGTAAGGTCGAAAATAGATTTCGGACATGACCAGGGGTGTCCCCGACCCCTCTAAGTGACCGATTTGGGCTCATTTTGGTGAACAAATTTTATTGCACCAATCGATGGGGAAAGGTCGAAAATAGATTTTGGGCATGACCGGAGGTGTCCCCAACCCCTCTACGTGACCGATTTTGGCCCATTTTGGTGAAAAAATTTTGTTGCACTATCGATTGGGAAAGGTCGAAAATAGACTTCTGTCTGGTATACATGGGTTCAAATTGGATTTGGAAAATTTTTGTATGTTAAGGAATACCATCTAGCTTTGTTGAAAGCCATTTTTGCTTACAACTTTATTATGTTAGTAAGAATTTACTTTTAATAGCAACAAGTACCCAGTAAAATCTTCGTTTACATGTAATCGGTTGAGTAATCTAAAAAATTGTTTGCATCGATTACTTTCTGGGTTACATAAGGCATTATTTTAACACATGCATGTCATTGGGCGTAATCGATTACCCTAATAAAACACTCGCTTACATGTAATCGATCAAGTAATCGAAAAAATTATTTGTATCGATTACTTTCTGGGTTACAAAGGCAATATTTTAGCATACGCATTTTATAAGGCGTAATCGATTACCCCAACAAAACATTCGATTACATGTAATCGATCGAGTAATCTAAAAAAATTATTTGTACTTTCTGGGTTATTTGTACTTTCCGGGTTACTTTTGCGTTACATAAGTACTAAATGAATGTAGTAGGACGTTATAGAAATATTTTGGATTCTGTTTTGGGCCAAAAGTTCATCAGAAGAACATTGTCTGAAAAATTATCTGTTTTACTATTTATTTCTTTTGAAAAATTAACAAATGTTAACGTCAAAATGACTTAAAAATCAAAAAATCTTGAGCAAAAAACTTTCGAAATTTATGTTCTCACATTACCTATTGCATTACATGTAATTGAAAAAGTATTTCATTATTTATTGCATTACATGTAACATTTAAAATGTTTTAAGATTTTAGTAATGCGTTAGGTAATCAATTATCGTATAAGGCGCTACAAATTTATTAAAAAATTTTATTGGGTAGATATTTATGTATGCATATACCTGATTTATAATCTCTAAACCCTATTTAACATACATAACTAATTCATGAAGAAAACAATTATTTGCAATATGATCTTCCACAAATAAAATAAATAAGAAGGATAACTTACTCGTTCTTATAGCGTTTCCTTTTCTCGATAAAATTTAACACTTTTTCTGCCTCGTGCGGTGGCTGTCTAAATTTCATATTCCTTTCTAAAAAATGTTGCCCTCTAAATAGGTAAAATTGTTACAATTTGGGACTTTCTTAAATGACGGGGTGAGAATTTTGAAAGTTGAATTTTAAAAAACAGGTGATATTGAAAGTTCTTTTTTGTTTTTACTAACAAACATGCAGTTTAATTGAAATTTATTAAATTAATAAAGAAATGTAAGCAATTGTGAGAGGAAATTTATTTTGCGACATAGGTTGAATTTTTTTGTTCCATTCTTTCTTAAAAATAGTCAACATTTTATAAGGGTGAGTACAAAACTAAAAAAAATTTACACTTCAAACAGGGTAATATTATTTTTGAAAAAGAAAACACTTTTAGAATACAATTACAATCATAACCCTTTTTTTGCAACATATCCAGTTAATAATTCTAAATACCTCGAGAATATTGTCAAATGTATTTTCAACCTTTCCGCATCGATTGGTGCAATAAAAATTTTTCACCAAAATGGGCCTAAATCGGTCACTTAGAGGGGTCGGGGACACCCCTGGTCATGTCCAAAATCTATTTTCGACCTTTCCCCATCGATTGATGCAATAAAATTTTTTCACCAAAATGGGCCGAAATCGGTCACTTAGAGGGGTCGGGGACACCTCTGGTCATGTCTAAAATCTTTTTTCGACCTTTCCCCATCGATTGGTGCAGTAAAATTTTTTCACCAAAATGAGCCCAAATCGGTCACTTAGAGGGGTCGGGGACACCTCTGGTCATGTCTAAAATCTTTTTCCGACCTTTCCCCATCGATTGGTGCAATAAAACTTTTTCACCAAAATGGGCTGAAATCGGTCACTTAGAGGTGTCGGGGACACCCCTGGTCATGTCCAAAATGTATTTTCGACCTTTCCCCATCGATTGGTGCAATAAAATTTTTTCACTAAAATGAGCCCACATCGGTCACTTAAAGGGGTCGGGGACACCCCTGGTCATGTCCAAAATCTATTTTCGACCTTTCCCCATCGATTGGTGCAATAACATTTTTTCACCAAAATGGTCCCAAATCGGTCACTTAGAGGGGTCGGGGACACCCCTCATCATGTCCAAAATGTATTTTCGACCTTCCCCCATCGATTGGTGCAATAAAATTTTTTCACCAAAATGGGCCCAAATCGGTCACTTGGAGGGGTCGGGGACACCCCTGATCATGTCCAAAATGTATTTTCGACCTATCCCTATCGATTGGTGCAATAAAATTTTTTCACCAAAATGGGCCCAAATCGGTCACTTAGAGGGGTCGGGGACACCTCTGGTCAAGTCCAAAATCTTTTTTCGATCTTTCCCATCGATTGGTGCTATAAATTTTTTTTACAACATTGGGTCTTTATTATACTCCAGTCACAGGAGCTTTTTTCAAGGTATTTTTTTCCCAAAAAAAAACTTTTATGTGACAAGATTTTATCAAAAACTTTCATGAAAAACTTTATAAAAGTTTTTGAAAAATTTATAGAATTGATGGACTAAGAGCCAGCGCTGACCCTTCTTATAGTATCAAAGCTGAATTTTTTTGTCGGTGTTCTTCTAGTAGTAGGTATGAACTTTTGTTCTAGTGAAATCCTGAGAGGTGGTGCCTTCGTGAGAAATCGGGTGCAAAAGGTCGAGAAAAATAGTTTTTTCCAAATATCTTGCTAACCGTTATATCTACAAAAAAATTTGGTTCCACAATTTTATAGCTCGGCAAATTTTATATCGAAAAAATGGTGCACATTTTTTCCCACGTCCTATAGCTTAGGAGATATGGTCCAGTGAAATTGGACTTTCCGATCCAACATATAAAATCCATTATTTTTTTTCTTTGAGTGGGTTTATTTTGTAGTTTCAAAGTATGCACAAAAATTCGAGACCGATTTCACTGTCGTACAAAAAGTTATTCCGGCACAAAGGTCGAGGAAATTAGTATCTTGCTAACGCTTATTTCTATAAAAAAATGGTTTTCCACAATTTTATAGCGCAGAAAATTTCAAATCGAAAAATGGTGCAAATAATTTTCTTACGACCCACAGTTTATGAGATATCCTATTTTAAGGTATTTGCAGAATACAAGTGTTCACAGTAATATGAATGTTGATTTTGAAATTAATATAACTATGCCTTCGTCATAGTATCATGGCTGAATTTGTTTGTGAGTGTTTTTCCAATAGTGGGTACTAACCTTCGATTTAGTCAAACCATGAGAGGTGGTGCCCTCGCGAGATATCGTTTGCGAAAGGTTGAGAATATCAGTTTTTGAATGATGATTTTGGAATTAATATAACTAAGCCTATTATGGCTGAATTTTTTTGTGGGTATTCTTCCAATAGTGGATACTAACCTTTGTTTTGATCAAACCATGAGAAGTGGTGCCTTCGTGAAATATCGGATGCGAAAGGTCGAGAAAATAAGTTTTTTGAATGTTGATTTGGAAATTAATATAACTACGCCTACGTCATAGTATCATGGCTGAATTTTGGTGTGGGTAATCTTCCAATAGCTTTTGTTTTAGTCGAACCATGAGATGTGGTGCCTTCGTGAAATATTGGGTGCGAAAGGTCGAGAAAATTAGTTTTTGAATGTTGATTTTGAAATTAATATAACTATGCTTACGTCATGGTATCATGGCTGAATTTTTTGTGTGTATTCTTTTAAGAGTGGGTACTAACTTTTGTTTTAGTCAAACCGTGAGAGGTAGTGCCTTTGCGAGATGTCAGGTGCGAAAGGTCGAGAAAATCAAATCAAATTTCAAATTAATATTAATCAGCATTCATATTACTGTGAACACTTGTATGCTGAAAATACCTTAAAGTAGGATACATCCTAAACTGTGGGTCGTAAGAAAATAATTTTCACCATTTTTTGATATAAAATTTTCTGTGGAGAACCATTTTTTTGTAGAAATAAGCGTTAGAAAGATACTAATTTTCTCGACCTTTGTGCCGGAATATCTTTTTGTACGACAGTGAAATCGGTCTCGAATTTTTGTGCATACTTTGAAACTACAAAGTAAACCGACTAAAGAAAAAAAATGATGGATTTTATATGTTGGATCGGAAAGTCCAATTTCACTGGACCATATCTCCTAAACTATAGTTTGTACGAAAACAATTTGCACCACTATTTCGATATAAAGTTTGCTGAGCTACAAAACTGTGGAACCAAATTTTTTTGTAGATATAACAGTTAACGAGATTTTTGAAAAAAACTGTTTTTCTCGACCTTTAGCACCCGATATCTCACGAAGGCACCACCTCTCAGGATTTCTCTAGAACAAGAGTTCATACCTACTATTGGAAGAACACCCACAGAAAAATTCAGCTTTGATACTATAAGGGGGGTCAGCCAAGCGCTGGCTCTCCGTCTATGAGTTTTATGGCTAGGAGCCATTCTAAAAGTGATAAGTACCTCAATATACCGTAATTCGGTATACTTACCACAAGAATTTTTAATTAAACTGATTGGACTGCCAGTGTCAAAAAGAGAAAAAAAATCATCAAAACTTGCATTTCCTCCTGAATTCACATCAAAAGTTATACTCACTAAATTAAAGGCACTCATTACTGTTGAATTTTCTTGATCTCCGTCTTCATTTAGAACTGCAACTTGTGTCTCGGTCTTCAATATTTTCCTCGGATTTTTACATTCTCGATGATTATGTCCCATTTGCCAACATCGAAAACAGGAACCATTCTGTCGAAGCGGAAATGGACAGTTTGATTTAAAATGCCCAGACTGTGAACAATTGAAGCACTTTACGATGTTGTCAACATTTGTTTTATTAATTATGTTCCTAGAAGCTGCAGGACGAATAGTTTCAGACATTCCCAGTGGGGAACGGCGACCAACTGTAGTTGTTCCAGAAGAAGGTGGTTGCAAATATTTTTGTTGATAACGGGTAATAAGCCGTTTTAACTCTTCAGTAGTGCGAGCTCCCAAGAGCAAATTGACATTAGCAACATTAGCTTTTATACCATCGATAATAAAGTCAATAACTTCAGTCTCGCTTATATCAGATCTTTTTGCGATCGACTGCATTATCAACACATAGCTATGTAGAGATTCTTCATTTTTTTTCCAAAATCGATGAGATAACATCTCATAAACATCTCGTCGAGATACCGCAGCATCAAATTCGTCAATTAGCGCTTGTTTCAGTTCAGAAAAATTTAGAGCACGCGTTGCCCTGAGAAATATGCGAGCAGTTCCCGAAAGAGAACGACGCAAGCTTAAAAATTTGAACTGCTCTTCAGCATTAATTGAAAGCATTATTTGCTCAAACTCTCGCAAAAAATCGTGAACTGAGTGCCCCATTTCGTCTCCACTAAATTTAGGTATAGCGTGTTCAATATCAGTGAAGTCTGTTTTGCGCCCACTTTCACGGCATGACATAGTTGTGACTGCATTCAGCTCTAAAACTTCTTTTCGTTGTCTTAACTTTATAAGCTCTTCAGAGTCAGTCAAATTATGGGCACCAATAGTAGAAACGGCATCAATATTGGCAACAATTGGTCGGAAAACGGTGGCATCAGCAGCAGCAGTAGAGACATATGGTGGAACACAAACAGCAGCAGGCCGAACTTCATTTTCGGCAACAATTTGTTGGTTAACGGCATCAGCAGCAGTAGAGACGTCTTGCGGAATAGAGGCATTCGAAACTTCATTTTCAACAACTATTTGTCGGATAACACCATCAGCAGCAGCAACAGTAGAGGCATCTTGTGGAGCATAATTTTCCATGTGAACATTTTCAGCTAAATATCCAGTATATAGGCGCTTAAGCTGCGCCATTGTCGCTGTTTCTGGAAACTCAACATTTAAAGCAATAAGAGCTTCCACAAGCTCTTGTCTTGTAACTTGAGACATTTTTTTTTTTTTAATAATTGACAAAAAAAAAATAAAATTAATTATATGAAGCAACCCCACATCTGAGTTGAAAACAATGTTTTTAGTTGAGCTTTTTTCAATCGAATGAAGTTTTTTATTTATTTTTTAAATTAAGAATCAAATACAAATTGATCATTAAATATTAAAATAATTAAAGTGAATACATATACAGTGCTTACAAACATGACAGCTACTAAGCGAACTTTTGTTAGGCCCTCCGTACATTAGGTTTCACACAAAATATAGATACGTTAGTCAAACTAAAGACAGCTTTGAAACTTTCTTTTAAAAGCAACCTGACCATTGCACGAATCCATACACAACGGAATAATACAGTAGCTATTTACAAAGGCAAACTTTTGACTCTAATTTCCGAACTATCCAATTTACAAATTACTGAATTATCAACAGGAGCAACTGCAGAAAAAATAAACATAATAAAGAGCATGAATGAAAGTTATGCTTGGACCATTTTTAAAAATGTATTAAATTTAAAAACCACATTATTCGCGCTTCAATCAAAAACAATAACCGAGGCAATAAATTTAGCACTAGAACTAGAGAAAAAAATTAAAAAACTAGCAACCAACTTCTCCATTACAGAAGTAACAATTTCTCCAATAACAAGAACAATTCTAGCCAGACATGTAATAATTGCAATTGTAAAGGCAATTTGTCACAAAACCACAGATATACTCCAAATAAAAATAATCAAAGGCGAAATAACAGCAACCGAAATAACAACAACAGAAACAACAACCGAAATAATAATAATTGGAACAACAATCGAAATACCACTAATTGGAACGGTAACAGTCGGAATAACATCAATAGAAACAACGATAATCAAAATAATAACCGGAACCGAAACAACCACCAGGTCCAAATAGTAAATGGACAGGGAAACGAGAATGGCTCGGGGGCCACTCAGCAACCTTCGGAAAGCCAACACTAAGAAGAAATATTTTTAAATTATCTGCACATTTAACCAAACTCATATGTGCACAAAATAATAAAACACTAACATTTTTAATTGATACCGGAGCAGAGATTTCAATCTGCAAAAATGAATATTTAAATGATTTAGATTTAATACAGAAGATAAATGCAAATTAACAGGCATTACAAAAGATGAAGTTGATTCACTTGGGCAACATATTTGAGCCCTTGATTTTGAAAGTGGTAGAAGTCATATATATCTATATTTAGAGTTTTGCATTTTAAAGGATTAAAAAATATTTTTGTTTTATGGAATAAGATTTTTCGACAGTAAAGTAGTACCAACAAACAAGTATTTATTATGATTGTGAAAGATATAACCATACCTAAAAGGAAATGTGGTTTTGAAAGGTTATAATGACTTATACCACTTTCAAAATTAACTGCATAACTTTATAAATGACTTCACACCATCAATAAAACATCTTATATGTAGCATTTTTTTGAAATCTGATCCTTTGTATTTTTAGCCAAGACACATCTTCTCCATTGGTGTTTTTCTTTCTGTTATTCGTTGATTCTTTAAGTTCTTGTGTCGAAATGAAATCTTTCTGAGCCATTTGTACTACCAAAAATGGGGTTTTCTTTTTACATAATTCTATTAAATTATAATAATGCTCAGGAATGTATAAATTGTTCGATTTTTTAATTTTAATTTCTATCAAACCAAAATCGCGATCATTTGGCAAAAAAGAATGGCCGGATACCAGAAATTTATGATCAATTGTTTCAACATTATTATCAGATGACTGAGCAATTCTTAACCATATTAAAGCTATGTTAATGTTACGATTTTGTCCTGAACAGGCATCACTGTAATCTATGACATGTTTTTGAGTGGTGATGTCCCGAATGTGCTTTAAGATGCAGGACGCAACTTCCTGCGATCCTCTTGAGGCGATTGTTTCATCCCATACATACATTTTAGCATTTTCATTGTGGAAATTATGAAACCCTAAATTGTATACATACATGTTGCTCTTATAGTAAGCTACCGAAACAGAAAGTTTTGGATAAGGAAGTGCTTTTTGTAGGTCAAATGTGAATCTGTAATATTCACTCGGGTTATATTTTGCTATTTGTATATCATCTCTTAAACTTCTTCTAGCCTGTTCGGCACTGTTAAGATGTGAATCATGAATTTCCATAAGATGCAACTTCTCGTCTTCATTTCTGGATGCTTTTATTTTTAAATTAAGCGAATCACACTTTTGGCACGTGTCTTTACGAGGAGTTTGAAAACTTAAGTTGAACTCCGTATTGAATATTTTCCTGTAAGTCCACTCCTTCACACGTGATGTGTTATTATTTTTATCACATTTTTCCACATACAGCTCATACATTTTTCGAATATCTAAGTCAGAACTTAGATACTTTCGACCAGAAGTGTGATGTGATATCGTGTAATGGCTCTCACATGCTGGAAAACTCAGAATATGTTCTCATACCACTTTAATTTTTTCTTCATCTGTTTTTCTAGATGAACCAGCCATTTTGCCACGACCATCCGTTCCAGGTGTTTTAGCATTTAAGGCACGGCTTAGTCTTCCGTTAGATATTTTGAAAGTATCCAAAAAAAAAAGTTTTGCAAACAGAAACTTCTGAATTCCTTACATTTATATGAAACTTAAAACTACATTTTCTCATATATCCTTCGTGATTTCTCGATCTTCTTTGTTTTATCTATTGTTTTCGAACTAAACCATACAGAACCAAATTCTGTTTTTCGAAGCTTGCTAGTTTCCAAAAAGAATCAAAATTAGCTTTCCTGTCTTCATATCCGATTTTCATATTCATTTTTCTTATATTTTGTGAATAATTTCGTTGATTTCGTGTCCTGTTTCTTTTTTTCATGTTGCCGTCTTCCATTTGTAAGGGTTCCAAATGCACTTTTAAAGTATGAAATGATTCATCTGAAGACGATATTATTCTTATTCGTTTCCATTTATTAGCAGCATTACCTATACCTCTTCGCCGTATAATGTCTAAAATATACATACTATAAATAGTACGGTTTTACTTTAAAACGATTACTTGATCATACCTGAACCGCTGTCTGAAGACATTAGAAAATAACGAATTATTTTGCCAAACTTTGTGAACAGAATGACTTATACCACTATCAAAAAAAACAATACCTGTATTTTGTTAAACAGTCAAAAAGTAAACTCATTTTATTGAGCTAATTTTGATGGCATACTGCAAATCACTTCAGATTATGTTATTTTATTAAGATTTGATAAGTAATAGCTGATAAAGTAGATTTTTTAAATTTTTGACTTATACCACTTTCAAAATCAAGGGCTCATTTAACCTTATGCTTAGGAAAAGACAGATTGACAAACATATTTGAGGAGGTCCATAACAAAACGCAATAAGTCCATTTTTGGATTTTGCGGATTTTACGACTGTATTCAATTCTACGTATTGAAATCTATGTAAACATTGTTATAAAACACACCAGGCGTCAATAATTTTACTTTTATTCAATATCAAAAATAGTGGTTCAGACCAAAATGACACATTTCCAAATTTATGCATTAAACAACTTCGATATACGAGTATAAGTGAAAAATCAATTATAAAAATTTATTTCATTGTTATGCTAACCCTATAATAAAAATAAATTTTTTTTGTTACGGTAACTCTTCAAGAACTGAGGGGGTCCAGAACGAAACGGAATAATTCCATTTTTCAAGTTTTTAAATTTGTTGACTGAATTCAATCCTACACATTAAAATCTATGTAAATATTGTCTTAAAACATAACAAGGGCCAATTATTTCACCGTTATTCAACACCAAAAGTAAGAATTACTATGTGACGGATCAAAACGCAACATTTCCAAATTTGTAACCTAAATAACTTTAAAGTTAATTGCCAGATTAATTAATTTATTTATGATTTGTACTATCCCTAGAACCCTTTTATAACACAACAACTGTTTTTAAAAAAATATATATCTAACTAAATTTAATTACTTTTGTGCGTTTGTCCAAAAAATTGTTAAGATGGATTTATTGCGTTTAGTTATGGTCCTCCTCATTTCATATAGCTGATGAAAATTTTCCAATATCAACAGATGGAATTTAGGAAGTAACTTTTTCATCAAATATGCATGTAAAATTGACTACGAAACTATGACAATCTCCATAAATTTAAAGAATATGGAATGCATCGTACCAATGGTCACGGAACCACCATCACAGAACGAGTACAGAATACCCCCAAGATCTGAAGTAATTTTTCCAATAAAATTAAATGTACAAGAAGATAGTCTAATTTTAAATCAAGAATTGACACAAGGCGTATTTTTAGCAAACACAATTGAGGAGTGGCCGTACCAAAGGGCCTAAGTACCATTTCGAGGCAAAAGTAGTGTTATAATGTGAAACGGGTGGCATTTTGTTAGAAATAAATTAAATTGTTTCAATTTAGAATTAATTTTGGAAACCATCCCCATTTTTTCAGGTGTCCAGAAAGATCTAAATGCATTTTTGACAATTGTTGAAATAATTCACGGCACATACTCTGCAGAAGATAAGAAAAAATTGTTGAATTTGGTACTCAATGTCAAACTAAGTGCAAATGTTAGAACTACGAGGGTCCTAACAAAAGTTCGCTTAGTAGAATTGAAAAAACTGGATACAAAATTTTTTAAATTTATAACTTTATTCTTCATCTATTTGCATTTTTTCAACGTAAGCGCCATTATTTTGAAACATTTTTGAAGTCGATAAATCCATCTTGAAAAACAGTCTTCAAGCTCGGCTTTTTGCAGTTTTACAATTTCATTATTAACCGCATTTATTATTTCCTCATTGCTGTTGATGACCCTCCATCTCAAATTTTTTTTTATTTTTGGAAACAACAAGAAGTCACAAGGCGCAAGACCTGGAGAATAAGGTGCTGGACAAATTTCTTCGATGCCTAAAAGCGCACTAAAATTGGTCGTTTTTTCCGTAGTGCGCGCTGGCGCATTATGTTGATGTAGAAAGTAGCGGCGTAGCTCCTCTTTTTAGGTACATAAAGTAGCAGAGCGAAAATGGCAGAACTGAAAAAAAAATGCCAGAATTATAGCTCTGCTGGCTTAAGTTTCGAGAAAACACATACGGGATGTATATTGAACTAAAGTAAGTAGTCAATAATTATAGGCTAATTATAGGCTATTTAAATGCCTTCGAATAACAGAGAAAAAAAAAACAACAAAAACTACTACAACAACAACAAATTTGCTACAACTAAAATAACAGTAATTTTAAATAAAAGTAGGGCCCCAGGCCGCCCACTTACCCCTACTTTTATGTAAAATTACTGTTGTTGTAGTAGTAGTAAAATTGTTGTTGTCGTTGTTGTTTTTGTTGTTGTTGTTATTTTTTTTTTTCTCTGGAGTTGTTATTCGAAGTTCATAATTTCAAGAAAATTGATTTGGTCCATTTTTTTTTAAATGAAAAGCTTTTCTTTTGACGATGGGGCATTTAAATAGCCTATAATTAGCCTATAATTATTGACTACTTACTTTAGTTCAATATACGTCCCGTATGTGTTTTCTCGAAACTTAAGTTTAAGCCAGCAGAGCTATTTTTTTTTTTTTAAATGAGGAGCCTAAAATTCGGCGGTTGGGCCCAAAATTAGCCTATTATTCTGGCATTTTTTTTTTCAGTTGTACCATTTTAGCTCTGCTAGCGTAATGTACCTCCTTTTTTTGGCGTTTTCCCAATAAATTTTGGAAATTTTTTGGTTAACAGTATACCACTCAGCAGCAACCATCTGACCTTTTTCCAAAGGAATGGCAGCTACAACTTTCTCTCTGGTGAAGTAAGCTGACATCATTACTTTTGTTGCTGACTTCTGTTGCTTTGCTTTAACAGGTGGATTTGTACTTTCTGGGCTCCATACTATGGATTTTTGTTTGGTTTCAGGGTTGTGCCTCTAAAACCGTGCTTCATCACCTGTTACTATTTTCTTGAAAGTGTTAGACTCTCCATTTTTGAATTTTTCAAGAAAATACTTAGCAAAACGCACACGTGCCTCTTTTTGAGCATCACTTAAAATTCTAGGAACCCATCGTGCAGATTTCTTCGTGTATCCAAGATCATTTTTTAATATTCGCAATACAGCCTGTAATAGGCAATTGAAATATATCATAGAGTTACACAAAACATGAATTATTCAAACTGTTATACAAATTCTATGTTTTGTGCACGCTTGCAACATCTTGCATGATGCCCACGTCTGTATACAATTATTTTCCTTTATGTATGTTCGGTTGTGTGTGCACAGTTTTTTTCAGCTATGCACTCTACACTTTTTCAACTTGGAACTGGATATATGTTTTATATATTGCAAGTTGCATTGTACATATTATGCAAAGCTCTAATAGAGTGTATAATGCGTGTTTTTGCCGAACAAACTTAGATTTTTTTTGGTGATAGAGTACCGTTTAGCCAAAAATCAATTGTATTTTATCAGAACTCTGTTGAAAAGCCGAATTAGATTTCTGGTTCTTTCCTATTTAAAAGCCGAAGAGTGCAGATCATCATAAATGATGTGTTTTAAAGTTAAATTGTAAAGTATTAAAATAGTGAGTTCAATTTGAAAAGTTAATTAAAAATTTGGAAAAAGGAGACCAATAGTTGAAAAGCGGAATAATACTTTCACCATTGTCATTCAGGCGGATTAATATTTTCGGTAAATTTTTAACTATTTAAGAAACCATTTATTTTTATAAAAGAAAAACCATTTGCTTTAGAATAATGTGCAGATGCATGCATGTCCATGGGAGTCTCACTGAGACATCTGATAACCTTCAACATTTTTAAAAACCAATCATCGTGTTCCAAGTTACCAGCGCATCTTCAGGTAGAAGTCTGGAGGTGCGCATAATTTTATGATTTACCACCAAAATTTCATCATTAAATGTACACATCATTTAGTTCGCAGATCAGCACCAAAATTGGCCTCAAGTTTCTCAATGACATATTTTTTGTTCAACGCCATTTTGCTATCGTCACCATTTTAGTATCAGCCAGAATTTTTTTTTACCGAACGCGGAATTTCGCCTTAATTGCATTAATAAATAATTGATACTTTATTGCATTAAATCGAATTCGTCTAGCAAATTAAATTCATATTTCTATTACTAAAATAGTTCAGATAATTTTGTAAGATCTAATTTAGTTTTGTTAGAAGTAAAATACCGGAAATATTTTCATATTTTAAATTAAACTTTCGTGCAAATATTGGATGGATTATATAAATTTAAATAAGTTTTTTTTAATAATACTACCTGTCTAAGTCTACGCGAAGTTTTGGAAAACAAAACAATATAAATTAAACTACTTAAAATTAATTAGCCTAAGATTGCACAGTTGAATTTTGGTTCATTTTCTTTTAAAACTTAACCAAATGCATTTTTTTTTGGAAAGTTTATTTAAATATAACTTAGAACAAATCATTAATAGAATCACAAATTTAGTGATAAAAACACAAATAATTAAAATTAAAATTGGTCATGTTAATTTTTTTTTTTTTCTTGAATTTTAAATTAAAAACAAGCAACAATCTAAAATGGTTTTATAAAGCTATATACATTCACATAAATAATTTTTAAATTCCATTAGAATGGATTTTTGAAATCTTTATAAAATCTAGTTTTGAATTTTCAGGAAAATTTAATTTTTAAAATTTTCGTTAAAATTTAGTTTCGAAATATCATTAAAATTTTAACCTAGCTTGGTCCTTAATGTGTTAAGAGTATCTTTAATCCTAAATCTCGAATCTTAAATTTATTAATAAGATTGAAAGAAAAGAAGAAGAAAAATCTTCAACTGAGCAAAAGAGAGTCAACTTAAAAAGTTATAACATAATTTGAATACATACATAAGTATGTTCGAAATTTAATGAGCAGCTTAAAACATCGCAACGCTGAGCTCAACGTCGACGATGGAGAAGCAAAGTAAGTGATTTTTTTTACAAATATAGGGTAGAAGGGGGAGGTTTCGACACGTGGGAAGCTTCATCAGTGCCAAATTTTGCGATTTCTATTCGCACTTACTCCCGCGTGTAAACCAAAAAGTCTTACTCCTAATGGTACGCAGCTATCATACAAATTTCTCTGCGCAATTCGACTAGGGTGCGTAGTTAGTCGTGATTTTGTATTTTTATAGCAAGTAGATATAATATTTGCTTGTTGCTTTTTGTGTGATACTCGGTTAATATAATATAAAATTTCCGTTTTTTTTTAGCAGATACTTAAATATATTATTTCTGTTAATACTACATTTAAGGTTTGCAAAATAAATAAAAGATAACTGCGAAATTTTGGAAATTTGGAAACAAGTGGATAAGGGAGGATTCGTCAAGTGTAAATGGGAGGATTCGACAACTGAAATTTATACATATGATTCAATTATTTTCCATGAATCTGATTTTTCACAAGATATGGAGTTCGGTACTAATGCCGATGTACAAATGGATATAGAATCAGCCTAAATCATGTCTCGAACTCGTTCAAGGCTCTGACCTTCCTGGTCCGAATGATTTGCTGGATATGGCCCCGATTGAAGACGACATCCCTGATTTTAGTTCTCCCATTGTATCACCGGAAGCAATTCGTCTTTTACCATTTACATTCAAAAGGTTGAAAGTTTCAAAAAATCAAGGGAATCAAGAATTTATATGACCGACGAAGCCTCCCCAAAAGTGGGAGGTTTCGTCATTTATTTTAACTTTGGTTTACTGGTCACATTTCCGAAAATAGCAAACATATCGATTTTTTTGTAATTTATAAAAGAAGCACACATATTCATGCATAGTCAATGTGTATTCAAAATAACATGCACAATTGCATTTGGAAGATATAAGGACTTTTTTGTTAGGGTGTCGAAACCTCCCCCTTCTCCCATATATATTTTATTTTGTTTTATTGCTTTACACTAGTTTCGATAATTAGTACAAAAACAAAATCTATGCAATGCAGAGAGATTGAGTAACTAAGTAAAGCTCGAAATGTATTAGAATTGTTCACAAATTCGATAATGACTACGGTTTCATTTTCATAACGTTCCTCGTTGGTTGCTACTGTTTAAGCACGCATTTTGTTAATCTCTATTCATTGCACTGATTTTTCGAAAATATTCTCTTTTGCTGGTTAGATCTCACAATGTTAACATTGTTAACAAAATATATTTTTTTTTGATATGAAATTTCGAAAGTATTTAGCTGTTTAATTTTTTTAGTTGTTAAAAACGAAAAGCTATTTGAAACCATTTTGTTAACAACTTCAATGGTTGTTTATTTTGCTAATAGTATAAATCTAAGAATAATGTCAAACTTTATAATCAATTCTATTTTGTCTTGAATTTTTGAGTCATATAAAAAAATGAATAAAGAGTAAGAATTTTTATAGTCTTGCGATGATGATGAAATAGTTGGTAGTTTGAATTGAATACTTTTGGATGGGTTAGGGAGAGAACATGGGTCTCTCATAACGATGGTTGGGTATGGGTTTAGACCCGAGGCAATGTTACACCTTTTCTGCCTCATACTCAAATTAAGCATTTTTTCCTTTACCTTACTTTTAGACGGTTTTATTTTTCTTCGCATTTAAAGTGCATATCTATTTGGCTATTTCGGTTTTTTCCTTGCGTCTTTTAAGTAACCATTTGCTGTAGTTAATGAGTTTGAATCCAGTTAAGGATTTTGTTTATTTTTTCTACTGTTTGGTTTTTTTTTTCTTTATACCTGTGCATGATTCTTTTATATTATGATATTGGGTCAAGTAAGTGTAGTGCACGAACCCCGACATTTGGCGACGAGCTTAGACCAGGAACCGCTAGCATGCACACCCGCACTATACAAACTTGTGTCCACCTGCCCTTTGGTATCAGAAGGCAGATAATGTCCCATCTTCAACTGAAGACAAGATATCATCATTATATAAAATGGCGCCCAACGTGGGGCCCAAAATTGTTTTTGGGTTTCCCTTTATAATTAGTTTTTGACATATTCAGTAGTTTCTGGAATTAGGTCTAAGTTTTCCGTGGCTTATCTAACCGTCTACTTGAATGATGTATTTTGACAATCCTTTGTACATTGTATTTTATTTTTGTTTTTCTCTTTTGATCTGTTTGTAATTAAGTTTTGGAATTAGTTCGAGGCAAGGCTTTTAGCTAACCATTCTTTAAGCATACAGTATTCACTTCATATTCACTTCAGATTGTGGCTTTGGAATTAATCTGTTTGCTATGCGATCAGTTAACCAGCCTTTAAGTTTTCTGTGTGATTTTGGCAAGTGTTTCTGGCATGGAGTATTTATAGTTTCTGAAATTGAGACACAATATGTAACCAGCAGATTCATTTGCTTTAAAAAGTTGTTATCCTTTTGAGATGTTTTAGCGGAGTATGCTTTTAATAATTAACATGCCAACGACTCTTAAATAATAACAATATTTAATTAATTTTTCGGTAGGTAAGGTAAATATGCAATTTTTTTTTTGAGATTTATTTTTATTTTTTTGATTCAAACTAACCACAAATATTTTCACCAGTCATTCGCAAGAAAATTTGCATTTGTGAATTTTTTTTTTAAATTGCCATAGCAATTTGATTGAGTTTTTGGTAAATTGTGCTGATGATTTGTTATTTAGAATTAACGTTTAAAACATTACATTTAGAAATTTATATCTATATACGATAAGGAGTATTTTCGGTTTTCAATTTTTAATTATTTTTGCTGATTTTGCTGTTATTGCAAAATTATTTCTGATAATCGTTCTATCCCGAGAAAGCATAGAAAGTTTTATTTGGTATTTTTTTGTTGAGATTTTCGGTATTGCTTTAAATTTTTTTTATGAATAAAATGGCGGTGCATCACAGTAATGAGGATTTGCTACAGATTGCAGAACCGGGAGAAATTTGTTCCATTTGCAATGAAGTAACCACAAACTTGAATTTTGCCCTTACACCGTGTCGTCACGCATTTCACCGATCGTGTATATCAATTTGGCTAAATGACAATAATAACTGTCCACTCTGTAGAAGGTCATGTGATACTCAATCACTGCACAGTTTTGCAGAGCAGGAACCACAACCTGTTCTTGAAGGCTCGGGTGGTACTATTCCACGAAATTCACATAATTTTAGAGGTGCCACAACTCGTGCTCGAGCAGCTAATCTGAACACTCTAGATAGGCAAGAGCAAGATGATTTGCAATCATCTGAGAACTTTCGCAGACGTCCAGGTCGTCCTTCAAATTTTAATGCAAATAATCGTAACCGCAATGAACGACTTAGTTCAAATTTTGACTATCGACGTGTTCAAGACATGATCGAAACATCAACTCAACGTCAAAATGAGAACATAACGCGTGAGATAAGAAATGTTGTAGGTCAGTTACTTACGAGTTCTCTTGAGCAATATTTTCAAAACCTTAACTTAAATCAAAATAACAATAACAACAATAATCCTTATATTGGTAGGTCCCATTTAGAACCAGATTGGCCGCGTGATATGCCAACATCACGTGATCAAAATATTAATATCAATAATAACAGTATTCCTAATGTTCAAAGTAATGAACGTAATTCTAATCAGATTTCCAACCGAAATAGTTCCTTTTCTGTTCATAATCCGAATGCAAACAATTTTTCTTCAGAAATGGTTGCGAAAACCATTCTTAATTGGAAGATAACCTTCGACGGTTCATATGAATCATTATCGGTAGATGAGTTCATATACCGCGTTAACGCTCTAACTGCATCTTCACTTAGAGGAAATTTTGCATTGTTGTGTCAACACGTTCATGTGTTATTTGAAGGAAAAGCCAAGAGGTGGTTTTGGCGACACCATCGCTCTGTACAATCGTTAGATTGGAATGTAATTTGTGAGGAGTTGAGGAAAAATTTTAAAGATTTCAGGTCGGATTTCGATATTGAGGAGAGTATTCGCTCTCGTAAACAAAGGTCGAATGAAAGCTTCGAACAATATTTTGACAGTGTCATGTGCCTGAGTGATAGTCTCAGAACGGCAATGCCTGAAATAGTACTGGTTGAAACATTGATTCGCAATTTACGCCCGGAAGTTCGACATGAACTTTTGCATTTGGAAATCAGAACGATTTCTCAATTAAGAAAAGCTTGCAATCGACGTGAGAATTTTATTGAGACAGTGCAACGCTCAAACTTTAGTTACAGTAAGCCTTTTGGTTACCAGAAAAGACAGATAGCAGAGGTTCAGGAGTCTGAAGTAGGTGGGGATGATTTTGTTGACGAAACTTGTGAGATTCGTTCAACAGTAAAAACGGTTGATAGTGCAAACATGAAATGTTGGAACTGTGAGAAAGTTGGGCACAGTTACAAACAGTGCGAAGAACCACGCCGTGTCTTTTGCTACGGTTGTGGACTTTTAGGATTTTTTCTGCCGAATTGTCCTAGCTGTATCAAAGCGGAAAACAGGCAGAGGGATGCCTGCAAGTAGTATAGCTATGGGCATTCCGCCGCAAAAAAGTGGCTTTTTGTATGAAAATCTCTATACAAAATTTTAAGGTCAAAATTCACAAAAATTGTCCCAAGACAGAGTTGCCAGACTTCTGTTTTACTGTAAAGTGTACTATTGGTGTACCGTATTTTGTTTAGGATTTATTGTGAATGGGCCATATTATTTTGATAACATTGCTGTTGTAGGTGTTATTATTGATACCTTTTTTTCTATTCTGCTTCTTACTCATCTTCTGGGTGGTCAATTATTGTTCTTGCTTTTATTGATATTGTTTTCATTTTTCTCATATTCTTCTTTGTACTTATATTCGTGTCTATATATGTTGTACTATGTCTTGGCAGTCAATTGTTGTTGTTGCTGTTGTATTTATTTATTTAAGGATAAACCAAATTTTTTGAATATTTCAATAGCAGACCAACTGTTGGTTCAACGGATGGAACGACAGTCAGATTTTCAGACTTTGTTTAGATAACATATCATATATCTTAGCTTAGGAGTTCGATTGTGACTTCATTTGAATTGTTAGAATTGTAATTTTAATTAGACTTTATGAGTCACTAAATTTAGCTGTTTTTTTTTTACAAATTTTTATGTCCGGGAAAAAATTTTTTTTTCTCTATTGCAGTCAAAGTATTGGTTTGTGCGTATGAATATTTATTTAATTGAAATTGAAACTTTATGTTCAAATTTTTAAAGTTCCAAATTTTGCAAACTTTAAAGATCACCAGACGGGCATTTATTTTCATTATTGTATCCTTTTTTCATTCTCTTCTTATACTTACATATATATAAACATATGAATATATATGTACGTATGTTGTAGAAGGTCTGAACTGAATCATTTGCTTCGATTGTTTACATTGAAAGCGATAAACATTTTTTTTATTTTTTTTTTTATTTTCGGTATGCAAATATGTTTGTGTGTGTGTGTGTGTACGTCGTATGCTACAATTTGTTTATTAATCATATTTTTTCCTCTTGCTTTGTTGAAGCTAAAATATATGTATAATATTGGCAGCTTCACTATATTGAGTATGAAATTTCAGTCTAAATAAACAATCAAACAAAAGACCCTTTAATTCATAATTTGTATTCAGTATGTGTCTGAACTTGAAATTTTGCAAGTTCTTGACCTACATATATTAAATAAGAACAAAAGTAAAGTTTTCTTTCTTTATATTTTTTTAATAGCTTATTGATATTTCGTTACAATATTTTTCTTAGGAGTTATACAATTTTTTAACATTATTTTTTTTCTTAATTAACTAAGATTATTTTATAGAATATTTAAAAACAAAGTTTATGTAATATGTATCATATTATATATAGTTTCTTACTAAATAACTTATGAATATATCTAATTCATATCCATAATACTATAATGACCCCACGGTAGCGTTTCATAACTATCGGCCAACAGAAATCTTTTACTATCGTGAGGACTCAAAGCGATTTTTTTTGCGTGATAGTGCTCACCTCATGTTTTTTTGATTTTATCAAATTTTGATCCATTGTTTTTATGGAGCCGTCATTCAAACAAAGAACATAGTCATCAAACTTTATTTTATTTTTGACTATGTCCTTCTTCACACCTTTAGATTTTTTATCCTTGTCTTTTCCCTCTACCCTAACTGCATACATCTTTGATCGAAGGCCAACGAATTCACTCATGACACGACCTTTATACTCATCTTTCATAACGCCCAGAACTTTTTTATTCACAGAGGGAATATCCCAAATGTTAGGTTGAGGATAATCACTTGTATCAAAATATTTATGACAATCACGTTTTATAAATTCATACAACTCATGCCCAGTTATCTCATAAATAAGGGAATCAGTGTCAGTGTAACATACGGAACAATCATGACCAAACTCGGGAACCATATAACCATAATGGAAATCGTATAAGGTTGTTTTGGACAAGTCAAGGATTGTCATGCCTATATAAATAGGCTTATTGAAAAATATTTCTGTTTTATTAAGCTCAATAGCAGACAGGCTTTCACTGAATATAGTCCTCCCCTTAAACTCTGGCTTGGCTATATATGCTTCAGCGCCATATCGACCTAACCACCTTGTTATAAGCTTAACAATGGAGTGTTTTCGAATGTTCTCCATTGTTTTGCCATAGACAGCATTATTCATGAGTTTGTAAAGATCTTTATCAAAATCATTTTCAGCTGCTGCTCTGAGATAAGTGTTTAAGTCGATATAGGATTTGAGCCAAGGAGATTGTTTGAACTCAAGAATTTTATGAATTTTTTTCAATTTTAGGCCATATTTTAAGGCTTGCTTTAAGGCTCGATAATGGATTATATATTTTTCTTTATTGTCCACTTTAGCTAACAATTTCTTTTGTTTTGACCCTGGTGGTGACGCATGGTCAGGACAAAAAGGCAGATCTTTATGATGATCGTGTAGATCATTTGGATATTCCAAGTCAACTTCAAGGATGTAACCAATATCCGAATCATCAGCTACATCCTCAAGTTTGAAATTTTGAAGATCTTCTACCCAACTGAACCACCGTGGGGGAGATATTGGGACATTGACCAACCATACTGATTATTAATATCGAAGTATGCTAAATACTTCGAGGGTTGATTTGCATCATATTTAGGTAAGTATTTATTATTGGCCTTAGCATACCTCTTAGTACATTGACTAAGACCACCACGAATACCACGCTCCACGAACATGAGCATATCAACATCTGTTAATAGTTCAAGAGTTACATCAGTATGTTTAAGCATAGCATCCCAAGTATATCCAGGTAGTGTAAAATAGTGGGCAGGGTCCAATCCGTATGTTTTATGACAACTGGATCGAAATTGCTCAAAAACATCGGCTAAAAGAAGAACATCCGTCTTCAAATATAAGTCGGAATATTCCCCCAAATTTGATATATTTAATTCCGACCAGACTTTTTGACCATGTATATAGTCCTCTTCCTTGATTTCACAATCATTCAATTTATTGTAAAATTGTGAAATATCAGGCAAACAAGTGTCTTCAAATTTTTCTTCATCATCACAATAATCGTAAGGGAATACACCCTTACGAGTTAGTAACTTTAATTGTGATTCAGATTTATCTAAAAACCCTGATTTTAAGTTTGGGAACATCTTTAGAGCAGAAGCTAATTCGTTTAAGCTCTTATTCATAAATCGAAATGAATCTATAAATCGGAATTTAATGAAGTATTCATCTAAACGCTTTGTGAATGAAATATACCGTTCTTTATTTATAGGCAGCAGATCAACACGGCCTTTTAAATCATTTGCAATATTTTTGATAATAAAGTGGGAATCATACCCACTTAAATAATGAAAAATGATAGGGATTGTGTGGGTATCTTTAAAATTAACATTACACCCCTCATGTGCTGGACCCCGATAAGTACCAGTTAAATGGCAATGATCTCGCACTTTTTTATCATCGGTTGTAAATGACTTCTCACATATATGACATGAAGTAGCCGTATTAAATTTTTCAATCTGTATATCGGTTAGTGTATCCATATCCATAGGACAAAGGAATACCGGTTCAACATCCTCAGCGAATTGTTCTAATTCTTTAGTGAACCACTCAATACAATCTGCACCACGATAGCTTTTATAAAAAGAAAGCGTGGGGTCATATGTACACTTAACATAATAGCCTGCACTATGTGGTATATGCTTCTGATATGCAATTTGAGAAGCTGCTTTCTTTCTAGAATCTGATTCTATTGGAGGTGTTAGCTTCATCAAAAGACATTCCAAATCAGCATATATAACAAATGGGGCTGATATCTTATTTTTATAATTTTTAAAACTAAGCAACTTTTCCTCCTCAGTCGGCATCCGAACCCTGCAGTTGTTTAACTTACTACAATCTACTCCATGTGCATTCAGCTTAGCTGCAGAATGGAAGTAATGTAGACAACGGTCGCAAAAATATTTTGTGCTGTGGTGCGTAGAAAGTTGGGTTGATAATAGCCTCGATAAATTTTTTATCCAGACATAGTGATATCGTATGGGCTCGGTATCATCTGCATCGTTTTCATCATCATTATTACTATCATCATCATCATTATAAACATTTTGTATCATTAGAAGATTTACATGACGTTCCTTCTTATCTTTAGTTAAATAAGATGGTAGTACTGTGAACCCCTTCTTTCCTTTTTTGAGGATGTATACGTTGATGGATACATCATTTTGCTTTTCGAAACGGGGGATTTGCCTCATGGTCATTGGGAATTGAATTTTTGAACATATCAATTTCTTCTGATAATCGGGATATGATGACGTACGTTGAGCAATATGGCTATCTGCTGGATAGAGAGCGGATATCATAGCCCAAGCAAAACAAGCATCATCATTGTTTTTAACATTGATGCATGCATTTTTATTTT